>JAVDOI010000001.1:23192540-23575040 GCA_032191485.1 Leptoclinus maculatus | reverse complement strand
TGATTTTCATACAATTCAGTGCTTTACTTTAGTTTCTTAAATGATACAATGGAAAAACAGCAAACACACTTGTATCTGGAAGGTCCAGATGTGTTTCACAGGTACTGTGTAAACCCCTGCTACCCTCATTATCTGCTAGGTACCCAACACAGAACCAAAACATTTGATTCTTAAGGTAACGGGGAGAAAAAGGTTTTGGCAACGGTTATGCTCTCTAAAGGCCTTTAAACCTGTGCTTTTGAAAATATTATTGTTCATCACTATTCAAGACGTTTGTACAAGATGCTACTTCTCTGCTTGACCTTTCTAAAGTTTGTTATATTTTGATTGGGAGTCTCCCATACGCTGTCACTTACTGCACTGCCATGCCAAATTACATGCCACAATTACACATAGTCTCTTGGGAAATTAAGAAATTAAGTCATAATAGTAATACCAATGATGACAATACTCTAGGGTTTAAGTCTTTCTGAATCCAGAACCCCTAATAAACAATGGCAATGATAGCACAATATGTATGCCATTGTTTTGTCCCCGTCCTCTCGTAACATACCAATCGGATATTTTGTGCACAGTAAGTGAGTAAGTACATTGTACAAAGCCACATGACAACTCAAAGGCAAGTAAACATAATTTATAAGACAGCAGTGAACGGTCTAGCTGCTTTGTAATCAAAACTACGCATCGCTGAAATACTTAGAATAGCAGTTTGGCCTTATCTCTCCATAACAGTAATGTAATTATCTTTCTGCACAGCAGTGAAGGTTAGGAATCTGTGTCAAAGAGAGACACCGGGCTGGTATGACTCACAGCTTCCTCTACGAGTCTCTCCAAACAATTTCAACCCCAGCAGGGGATGTGAATACATCCATAGTCTGGCAGTGGTAGAAGAATTTAGACTCATTACAAGCCCAAGTTCATATTCAGTCCGCTGAAAGCTTCCTGAATTATTCATGGTGTGTCCCTAATGTAGTCGTACTGCAAACTGTAAGACTATCTTGATCCAAATACAGCCCAGCAAACCTCACTTACTGTGCAAACCTCACTTACTGAACATTATTGTGATATACTGTGATACATTAGTGTGATGCAGCCTCTCCTTGTTTTCCATTAGCCAGGCTTTAATCTTGATTTTTTTTATTTTTTTTTTCCTATTGCACTTAACCATGCATTTCAAATATAGATTTATATTTACATTTACATTCAGTGCAGGTGCCCTAAATCAAAGCAAGTGCTTGGCAATATATTTCACACGACCTGTGTATTTTGCATAACAAAGGGAAATACCCAGAAATTACAAACACCTTAAGCTACTGCCCACATAACACTGATCTAAGAAAGTGCAGCCTTGGTGATAAAGAATGTTATACAGTGTTGAGGAAAAGCTATTAGTCCAATAATTGGATTCTGCAATCTGGCTTGTTAGAGTAGCTTTCTATTTCCACTACTTCCTTCCTTGGATACCAGCCGATTGCCAATGAATCCCGTTTCCCCCACACTCCAGATAGAGGCTCACGTGTACTTGAAAGGTCCAGCTGCGAGCAAGTTTGTGCATTAGGCCGTATATCCTTGAGCTGATGGTACTACAGCAGATTCATATCACACAGAATATGAAAAGGTTAAGAGACCAAGTGCAGCTTGGATAGAGAGACTGCATCAATGATTCATGGAAATCCTGACTTTTCTTTTTCCTCTACCTTGACATTTACAACTACCATGTGTGACCGTAAATTCTTTGTAAAAGTGCAAATACCTTGAAAAACCGGTGAGTGTAGCTTTAGTTTGAACACCACCACACAGGGTGATGTACCATTAACAGAACAAGGGCAGATTAGATGAAGTATATTTAGATATTGCTATGTCACTCTGCTTTCTCCGGTTGAAATAAGAACCGAAACAGAGGAATGCCGCTTACCTGGGGGGGGCCCAGTCATGCCGTGTGCAGTCCAACAGGGTGCCCACATATGTCTTGTTTCTCCAAGTGACATTGACCACCAGCATGCCTGTGAGACGAGGAAACAAAGAGGCCATTTAATTTGTGCTAACTAGGACAAATAGACAAATAACATAGGAACACAAGAAAGAACGTTTTACAGGAAGTAAAAAAGTGCATTGTGGCTACTGCATCAATGCGTTGATCTTTGATAAAGGGTGTCACATACCAGACAGTTAGACAAGTCAAAGATCCTTTTTTAATCTTCTTCACACAGTAAAGCCGCAGGGCCAAGGCTGACTGATATCTTCTAAATGACTTTGAACAGACTCGACTGCAGTCGGTCCTTTATAACCCGTTTAAGATACTGGTGGAAGGTCTCACTGAGAATGATCACACCGGGGAATATTCGCTCAACACCCTTTCCATTTAAATAAGCAAGTCTCACAGTGCAGGAGATTTCCCTGAAGGAGAATTATTTGGAGGCAAATATTTTCCTTTTTGCAGTCCTCTATCTCACTTTGCAGCCCAGAAATTGACTACCTTGGGGAGAATAGGAAGCTACTACTACGGCTTCTAAAAAAAACAAACAAACAAGCTCCTGGGTTAAACCAATTCAACGTGAATGGTTCAGTTTGACAGTGTGCGAGAGAAGCTCCTCGACTTTACTGCTATTGCTGCAATCTGTCACACTTAGACGCTTCTGTGTTGCCATTTGGTGAGTGTGAAGTTGGTGGCGCTCGGTGTGAGCTACACTATCCGACCTGCGCTTGAGTGCGATACCCGACCTCGCATTTAAAAAAATCTAAAATTTGTTCCAGGAGACCACACGACTTCTCTATGTACGTTTCTCCTTAAGACACCAAATACTTTTCCTCAGCTCGTCATTAAAATGTCATATTAAGTATGCATATTTGTACAAAATCACATGAGTGAAACCCTGCAGTAAATACAATTCATGTAAATGCAAAAACCAACAACTCATAGCACAGAGTGGACGGCAGGCCAGAGGCAGATGAATGTAATTTGCAGCTTTTGCACGCAAATTCAAAACTAAATCACCAACCAAACAGCTTCAGAGGATTAGGTGCAACGACCGTGCACAAAAACATTCTGAATTTATTGCCCCCACCATGCCCCCCCCCCCCCCCCTTCACTCCCCCGGTGGTGACCTCAGCTTGCCACTTCAGCACTGCAGAGAAACTGGAGGCTGCAGTGAGCTAACTTATCTAATGGCACAGGAATGCTGGCTGGCAGCTTCCGTCCCTCGGAGCATTTTATTAGCTTAGGAAACCTCTCTCGCTCACCCCATTTTCCCTCTCTCCTTCACCCTTACTTCCTCATTTCCAACGGTATAGCCATCCGCCGCTTACAATCTTTCCTCCCTCCTACACACAAGTCACAGTTCAGACCTCATTTTTCTCCCGCTGCCTCTGGCATAAAGCGGCGAGTGCATGGGGCGGTTATATATGTTTACAGGAAACTGCTGACACTTGGCCACGCGTCTCTTCCGTCACTCTATGGCCTGAAAACATGAGCGCCGGGTCAAAGCTGGATCCAACTGCAAATGCCGTAGAGGAGAGGTTCTCGAGCTCAGCTTTCTGTCACATTAAAAGAACACTGGCCTTTTCTAAAACGCCTTCAACAGCCCGCCCCCCCCTAAGCTCTCCAAACACTCCAGCACAAAATGGCTCTGGCAGCTGGTTGTGGCAGGATGTAAATCAAGGCAGGGCAAATGAATGAGTCGTCTTTCATGATGCGCAGCATAGAGTCCTCCCTGCTTTCTCTGGCTTGGGGGGGGGGTTTAGAAATTCTACCAGGAGTCCTTAAAGGTCTTTAATGATTTTTAAATTAGCATCAGACTGTGTCCTCGCTTCAGCGGCTGTGACAATGGACGAGCATTGTTTCTGTTGCCAGTACTAGAAGTAAAAATATTCTTTAAAAAATAGTTGGTTTTTTTGAAGAATGAAGACATTTTAACCACCCTGTTTTATTTTTCTACCTTTGGAGAGCGCCAGGCTTTTTTTTGTTATCCACTCACAGATTTCCTCACGCTCAGTGAAGCTGAATGAGGAGTATCTCAAAGACTGCAAAGGTTTTCTTTTACAAGTCTCAGGTCTGACCTTTGGTTCAGATATCAAGGACTTTCACAGTGTTGTTCTGAAGGAATCCGCTGGTGTATTTGGCTGCTTGATACGGATCACTGTCCTGTTGCAACATGAATCTTTGTATCGGGTTCCCCTGAGGAAGTCCCCTGTATTTTCCTCACGTACAACTCATTTAAGGGTCTGCCGGAGAAAAGTAGCCCACAGCGTAGTTATATATATATACATACATATACATATACACATATATATAAATATAACCGAACTCTGAATAAGATATTTCTGAACAATGAACTTTCATGAACTGAAAACACACTGTGAAAGCTTTTAAGTTGTAAGACAAAAACACCGACAACTCCCAGACCGGACAACGGCGTAATAGCAACCCGTCAATCACAAGATAGCCCCGCCCTAAAGCATTCCCTGCGTTATGATCAATTTCACTCTAAATGGACCATAATTTACAAAAAAAACAAAAACATCACGCTGTATTGGAGAAGACGTGAAACTAGTGATTGAGACCATAAACCTATGTTTACAATGTTTACTGAGGTAATAAATCAAGTGAGGAGTCATTTTCTCATATAGATTCAATACACTCAGACTTCTTATTGCAACCAGAGGAGTCGCCGCTTGCTGGCTATTTTTGAAAGAATGCATGTTTCAGGCACTTTGGCTTCACTTTTCCGACCCGGAGGTTGCAGCCTGTTCCTGTGCCATCGGTGGCAAAAGGTGAGCAAACATCTCAATCATTAAGCACCCTTTAAAACTCAACTATTTATTGGATATGTACCAACACATGGACATACATACATCTACCATCACTAACAAATAAGCTACAAAAAACCCTGTAAAACTCAACACTATAGGCCGATAGCATCAATTTCTCTACTTCAAACTGGATCTTTGTCGTGCTTTTTGTAGACTCTGTGCATGTGTTGTTCCCCCTAAGACTGGTGTTCTTCTGGCCACCCTCCCACGTTGACGCCGAGGGGCTCTGTAATCCAGTCAGAGTGGTCCTTGGCTTCTGGGTCACCTCAGATCTCTGCAATACTCTCTGTGAATGCTAATAAACTAGTTCCTTGAACGTTATGTGGGACATCTCAAGGACATTCAAAGGAATGGCGACGCGTCGTAACTCAAATGAGAATGGACCTTAAAAAAACAAAACAAGAAATGCTTACCGACTCAAAATGTAGCAGCGCTTCATGTTTAATTAAGATGTTTTAAGAAGAAAAGCTAAATGTCTGCTTTCAGAGCGTGTAGCTCACTGAAACTAAAAACGTCAGACCGAGTTATCGTTTCATATTCCTCATCTCAGGGACAAGTTAAAAGGGTTTTCACCGCTCGCATTCATTTTCAAAGCCCCATTACTTAACTCTGAAAAGTCTGGAGGTAAACACAGCCTGGATCAGTTCCACCTTGCATACAAACGTAGTAGTTTGTAGTAGTTGGGTCGTATCTGGACACTGATTGATTATCAAAAACAATCTTTTTATTAATTAACAAACATATTAATCCTTCAATTATTGATTCTGACTCATCAAACAATGAATTGATGTGTTGATTGAACATCCATTGGTTGGAAAAGGAAACGGGAGGTAGTGGTTCAAAATTGGGATGCTTTTAGACAAGGAACCCTTTTTAAATAATAATTCATAATGGTTCTAGTTTACCAAAAACATTTCACATAATTAACGCCACATTGTTTTTAATGGCCTACTTAATAATGTCTGTTGTGAATTCTTTAAATGAAGACTTTCTTGGCGATATCATAAAAGTGTGCTCAAGGGTAAGCAAAAAGATTAACATTAGGTTTCAAAGCTGAACAGCCATTTCAATTTATCTGCTCACTTTCATCAGAGGAATAATTTCCAAGCTGTCGGGACAAAGATGTAAACGCCAAGTGTGTCCAAACACGGAAAGCCCCTCGACAAAACAACCCAAACAGAATGTCCCTGTGGCAGAAAGCAAATTACACAAGAAACTGAAATGACTTTCCGTGAACGATCACTTGTTTGCACGCGGGGAAGTTAAATATCCGTGTTTGTGCGAGCCACGATCTCCCTCTTCACTCACTGCGTTCGTTTCCGAGGAGAGAAACGACTGATTTGGAGAGAAACCCCCGGTCCCCCCGGTCCCCCCTCACCCACACCCCCTTTGTGTGAGCCTTATTAGGGTCACTCATGACAGCTGAGTGAAGCCCACATTACTGCGAAGGAACTGGCCGGCTCATTTCCTTTCAATGGCGCCGAACAACACATGGCAGCTCCTCCTTACGCAGCGAACTCCGCCGCGTACTTGTGTGGGATTACTTGAACAAGAGGGCAATGTTGGGGGACAAATGAAGTCAGGAGTAGGTTTGTCTGCCGCATGGGTGACCGCCCCCTCCCCCCTCTTTAACACATTTCATTAGGTTGCATTGGGGCCAGGATATCGGGCCCTCTGCTGCTGCCAATGGCCACATGGTTCACTGGCTGACCTCTGCTCGGCTTCAGCTCAACAGGAACTCAGCGGGGTTAATGGCATTTTCACTGACTGACCTCGTCAAAATGCCTTTGTTATCTTTGAAAATGGTAGCCCACTTCTGTGTATTGATCGGGTGTGACATTATACGACTGTTCTCGGGAATATCAAATGAAAACAAGGAAGGTCTTGATCACACTTATGTGAACAATCACCAGCAGTCAGTGATTATTGACAGATTGTTAGTTTGTATCCTCCGAGAAAACAGCTCTTTTCTTATCCCCCCCCCCCATCTTCTCTGCACTCAAAGCACCACTCGTATTAAAGTTGCATGTTGACAAGAAAGTGAGAACAATGAGGGGGAGGAAAAAAACAGTGTCAGTGTTTATTACAGAGAGGAGATAGAAGATAGCCGGGTGCTGCCACGAGCAATAACTATAACGTTGATAAATGAAGCGTTTGAGCGTTCCAACTGTCTGAGCGTGTTTCTGACAGTCCATTTTAAGAGAGCCACTGCACGCGTGGCGCATAAAGTGAAGTCGGGCTTGTCCGGTTATGTCAGAGTCAGAATACTTAGTCCTGAAACTGACCTTATCTTAAATCCTCGGCACACAGGAGTTTAGCATGATTTACAAGAGTCACGGTCAGCACTGGAGGTGCTGGTGATACAAGGTGTTAAAGTAACAAATGATTGGTCGATTAGCTGATTAGTTGACGTAAATAAGATTAAGATGAATAAGATCGGCAACTTATTTGATTAAATTATCTTTTGAAGTCATTTTTTCCAGGTAGAAATGCACAAAGCGCTGCTAATCCCAGCTTCTCAAAGTTGCCAAATGATTTGCTGTATTTGGGTTTTGGACTCGGCTCAGGCTTCCATGGCGGTTTATCACTAGGTAACGGTATTTAAAATCTTTTTCTGCTTCGTAATCCCCGTCATGAATCTGCTGTTTTCACAGTTTCACAACTGCCTTCAGTAAAGAAAGGCCAACAGAGCGTTTAGCTTGTTTTGACAAGTTTTGACATTTTTTTGACAGATGATTAATCAATTAATGTAAAAAAATAAGTGTCAGATGACTAGGTAATATATAATATATTTGTGTTAGCTGTAGCCCTACTACACTTTTTTAGAGAAAAGGTATTACAAAGAAAAATAAAATACTGATAAACACACAAATAATAAAAAAAGACATATCTTAGTAAGTATAGGTTTACCACAGACGCTTTTATTTTGAATTTGAGAGCGTTGAAGTGAGCCCTATCTGTAAAGTTCAGGCTGCATTCCGGTTCACGAGAGGTAAAAGTGCAAAGTCACTCTCACTGACAAGAATAACAGCCTGTGAGAAGGTCAATTCTCTCAAACCACTGAGAGGCAAAGGAAGGGAGCATTAGTATGCTGCCCACATCGCCGCAGCATTATCAGCCTCATGCAGCAACTCTCCCTCCGCAAAAAAACAAATCAGTACACGTTTACTCTTACGTGTACTGACAAAAACGGCAGCCACGCATGTAACATCTCCACCAACTTTACATGCATTTATTACTGTACATAATTTGTAGACGGGGCAAAGAGCAGTTTCCTTAAATGCCATCTGGGTAAATCCATAATCCTCTGTCAAAACAAACCCTCTGGTGTTTTCTCCTTATAGGAGATGGTGCTCAGATTAAGAGACAGGTCTGCCAACGGCGCATTACTCAAGCCCTCGTTGACGTGTATATAGCAAACATGATATCTCATGACAACCGCTGGCAAATACTACAGTTCCTCGAGGCATATGATTTACGTTTCAAGACCATTTAAGTGCTTGAAAATATGCAGTTGTCGGCCAACATGAATAGGAACCGAGTCTCTCTTCAGAGATTTGGGTTCACCGAGGCGCCATCTTGGTAACACCACCCCGCGGACTAAATTTGTGACTAACAAGACAGGTCTCCTCCCCTCAAAGAATGCCAGTCCTCTATATCTTCCGTTCCTTGCAGAGTATTTTCAACCACATATTTGGGAACACTGGTGAATTCTTTCCAGCATGGGAGTGTTCCCCTGGAAATTGGCCACTTCCACTCTTGCCTAGTGAACGCTGATGAGGGTGAAGATTGTCTTGGTAGGAAAGTAAACACGGCAAATAAAAGTCTACAGGGTGGGATAGAGAAAGGAGAGGCGTATCACTTTTTGTTCTTTTCTTCTCAATATGTCCTCTGCCGCTAACAGAACTTTGTTACTTCTTCTCGCTCATTGGCCTGGGCCGAGGGCTACAGGCTTCCTGGGAATGCTCCCTCTTATTTCAAGGACGGTTTCTATGGCGAGTTCACACAGAGCAGCCACCGCTCGCCTTTGTAAAAACATTTCAATGAGGCCACTGACAGGTGGTCTTCAAAAGGGCAAGGAGGCATAGCTGGCGAGTGAGCTACAGAGCCAAGTGCTCCTTTCATACAATATTCCTTTTCTCAACTCCCCTGACAGGATTGAAGAAATATAGCATTAAAAAAAAAAAAACCCGCACATCTCTCAAATGTTTGTACAGGAATATCCGTTTCAGACTGACCTCTGTTCCAATCAGACGCCAAACCGCTCTTTCTAAAGCCAATGCGTGCAATGTTACAACGATGTAATGTTGTAGTGTTGCATAAATAATCCACGAGACAAACATTTATCACAAACAGCCCGTTTTATTTTTCTATTAGGGAGCTTAAGAAGCTGTGGGACCAGCTTGGGGAGAAGCCTGCTGTGCACTGGAGGGTCGGGGTGTGTGTGTGGGTGTGGGTGTGGGTGGGGTGGGGGGGGTTACTGGCATGGATCTGAGTAGTGAGCAGTGTTAGCTGCAGTGTGAGGCCAAAGGGGCCCCCTCTGTGCTCCCTCTGCCCTGGAGCAGGAGCCAAGGCGTTCTGGGATGCGTTTCAAGAGCAATAAACTTCCCCAGCATTTTAGAGATGACATTTGGAGGTATCAGCATGCTAAGCCTGGGAGGGGTTGGCCCATCGCTCTGCCGACGCGACCCTGGGAGCTGCCACTGCCTCGTCTGCGCCGAGGGGATTTGTGTCAATGCCGGGGCCTTAAAATACCACGCCCCCCCACCCCCTCCTCCTCCTCCTCCTCCTCCTCCTCCTCCTGTCTACGCTTCACTCGCCCCCAGACTGACTTGAATGACACAAATTCACTTTCCCTCACCTCATAATATCCATTTATTCTCCTGCACGGGACTAAACACATCAACTTCTACCGTTTTGTGATTATTAAGGTTCATTTTGCAGTCCTCATTCAGTCCAGCCATCATGCAGATTCAGCTGAAAGGCTACATCTGTGCTCGAATTACTAAACGTATATAGGGCCTCATCAGACGAGATTCTTGTCAGCTCTGACCAAAGGTGCGGCTTCTGTGATTGCATTTTGTTAGGTGTCGCCTGCTTCCTCCTCATCCGTTTCTCTCTCTCTCTCTCTGGCACTCGGTGAGCCGGGGTGAGGCACAGACAATTACTGGGAGCCTGTTGTTCATTTACTCCCACAAGGCCGAGAGGCGGAGGTGATGAAGCAGCTGTTGGTTGGCATGCTAAATGAAACGAGCACACACACACACACACACACACACACACACACACACACACACACACACACACACACACACACACACACACACACACACACACACACACACACACACACACACACACACACACACACACACACACACACACACACACACACACACACACACACACACACACACACACACACACAGTGCATGCCTAAACAGCTCTGTGTGAGACTTGTCATGCAGAGAAGTGGGGGGACTGCTCAGCCTCACTGCTAATCAGGATGCCTCTGCTGTTTCTTTGGGGCCCTCTGTTTGTTGCTCTTCCCTGGTACTCTGATTTGCTTGATTTCCTCATTTGGTTCTCATTTGCTCAGTTGCACCACAATAAGAGAAGTCTGCTCTCACGGGTCTCTCAGGGAGAAAAAACGGCAGAGTGGCAGCGCAGTTTGAAGTCAGCAGCATCTGGGCCTCTTTCATTTGAGAAGTAGCCAGTGGGCTGTTTGGGGCTCGTACCATTAAAACGACGTTGAACGAACACACATCTCTGTGTTGTTCAATGTAGTGTGCGAAACGTAATACGACGGAGGCTATTGAGAAATGCCTCCTTGGAAACTACAGTCTCAATCTTGTATTTTAGGAGCACCGACTACACCGGTGGCTGCTTATGACGGCTAAAACTGACAATTACATATCTGGTACGGATTCAGGAACAGCCCACGTTTCAGCTACAACAGAGTTCTGGAAAAAAGCTGAAGCCGATTTTGTGTCTTCAAACGGCAAAACACATACCAGACAACTGAGGGACGCTTCATAGTTCCAGGTCTGAAATATATCTCTTCATCCTTTAACACATGATGAAGGTTTTTTTTTTGGTCTGAGCTAAAAAAAAAAAAAAAAAAGAAAAAACTTCAAAGAGAAGGAAGTGGGTTAGCTTCACTCATCTCAACAGCTCTGATGGCCGTAACAACCTGTGTGCTACACCTGCAGAGTGCCCCCCCCCCCCCCCCCTCTCCACCATACCACTTTAAAACCACTCAAAAGCTCCCACCAGTCTCCACCCCACTGAGCCGGATAGAGTAGAATCAGAAGAAAACACAGCCCCATCAGGCCAAACCACTACCTCTTTCAGCCAAAATAGCAGCTTTGAGAGAGTGAGTGCAGGCAAAGGACAGACTTGGACGGGGAAAGGAAAGGGGGCAGGGCGAGGAGGGGGGGTCAATCACTCTGTGGGAGGCAGAGAACGAGGGAGCACAAACATAGTACTGGTGTTGGCTCTGAGCCATGTTTGTGTCACTAACAGAAGTAGCCTTGTCTGTCTCCCCCTCCCCCCACAAACCCCCTGCCTTGCACTCCTTCTCTCCCAGTTTGCTTGGAAACAGAGTCAAGGGGTGACCGGCTGGATGCTTGGTAACAGGGCTGAATTTGACACAGGGCCGGAGCAAAAATCAGGAAAAAAAGAGAGAGAGAGAGAGAGAGAGAGAGGGGAAAAAAGCCACTCAATAGCAGGGACTGTGCTTTGGGAATGTTGATGAGGACCTTTTTTTCTGTTGGGTTCCTCCAAGTGAACCAACGAGCAGCTCTGTGGCTGTGTGGGCGATTTGTACTCAGCATGCCCGCAGAGAGACCGAGCGCGAGCTGCTTTGAAGATTAGGTGTTTGCATTATTTCACATGCGCGACAGAAAAAGGAGGGTGGGTTTTTACAGACCCTAGCAGAACCTGATAGTGCTAGTGATACATCTTAACATTAAATAAGCTGAATGTGGCTCCGATCAAAAGGGGGGGTGGGGGGGGGGGGGGCTGAGAGTTTGAGATTTCACTCGGACTGCAGTGCAGGAAAAGGAGCCAACTATAGTCCCAAGTGGCAGCCTTGCAAAAATAAGTGCTTTGTGTTATGAGGCATGTTGTTGCTGAGAGCAGATATCTCTGTGCAACAAACTCCCGTCTGCGTACTCCCGAGCAAAAAAACAAATCAAGGCCACCTAAGAACTGCCTGCCAACTACTATTCTTGTTGGCAATACTATGCAGCATGTGGGCTGTTGAAGCACGCATTAGTACCACCACCAGCTCCTGAGGCAGTCGGGGCATATCCAATTACATTTAAGCAGGCGAAATATGTACCATAATGACAGCAAGATGATTATTTCTTTCGACGACAGAGGCTTCACTAAAGCCTTGAAAAACCAATACCTCTTTGACGTCTTCGTGCAACCACACTGGCTGTGTAAATAAAAACGTACCCACATATTTGTAGCTTTTTTCCCTCCCCCCTTTTACAATCCAGGACTCATTTGTTCCACTAAACAGCATGTTAAACCGCTCCACTTACCGTCTTCAGTTTCCTGCCACACGATGCCTTCGAGATTGACACTCGTACCGGGCTCGCAGGGCCCCAAGCACTCGGGTTCGGTAGCCAGGGCCACGTCGGATGTGTTCACGGCCACCGAGCGTGTGCGCACCATTATCTGCTCACACGGCGAGGAAATCTCACTGTTGCCTACTGTGGCCAGGAGGTGGAGGGGGGGAGGAGCTGGCGTGGAGACAGGAGATTCCATCTGTGGAGAGGGAAGTGGGGGGTTTGAGAGAAAGAGAGAGAGAGAGAGAGAAGGAAGCACATGAGACACTTCAGAACCACTGTACAAACACATGTGTGAAGATGCAGCCAGCGGACGCCACAATGAAGGCATCTGCATGGAAGTCATGCGAGTACGCTGCTGGCTAGCAATCTTAAACCAGAGCAAGAGTGATGCAGCACTTAGTGTTGTAATAGACTTCTGTGTCTTTCCTCAACCTTAGAGGTGATTAGGAGGCAGGGGAGACAGGGAGGGACATGTGAACTGCTTTGACTATTGTGGAAGAACAGAATTAGTAACGCAGGATTGGTCAAACAGCCCCTCCCCCCAGCTTTCCCTCCCTCGCACGCCGCCGCCGAGCGACACCCGTGACACCGAATCATCTCGCGGGCCGATCACTCATTAGTTCCCTCGACTAAAGAGCCAGTTGCGGTGAGGGAGCAGGCTGCTGAGGGTCAGTAATTGATTCCACCTGTTCTGACACACTGTGACAGCAGCGAAGAGACAGCGGGCCGACGAAAATGAAAAGGAACAGGAAGGGAGGGAGACGATGAGCACGCCAGAGACAACTGGAGGAAGAGAAGTGTGTAGGCAGAAAAGAGCCGGAGAGAGAAAGACTAATGGTGATTTAAGGGCCACGGTGACACCGGGCTTAGTGCTCCTCGTTCAAGGCAGTCGACATTAAAGCGCTCCAAATCATTAGCACTGAACTGCAGGAGGAATGCCCCGCCGCAGCCAACACCACACATTTATTAATTGGGTATAAACCCATTCAGTGCTCGGGCATACGCTGCCAATGCTGGATCCAATTAGACTTAGAAGACAAAAAAGAATAATTGACACGTTGGATCATGAGCCTGTGCGCCCTTTAAATAATAGTTTTAATCTACTTACTGTTCCTAACGGGGCATGATGTGGAGAACTCAAACTGAGTTACTGCTCAATCCTGATCAATGTGGGGATGAAAATGTTGGTACAATGTCATGGTCCCCAGAAGATGTATCCCAATGATTGCTGATCCCACTTGATGTTTCCTCTAGCGCCACCAGCGGGTCTAATATTTAATGAACCGCAAGAAAAATCTCAGCATTTACTAGATGGACTAGTACAACATTTTCATTCATGGTTCTCAGATGATGAATCCTACTTTCGATTAGTCCATTGACCAAAAAAACCTATAAAGCTACTGACATTTAGCCTCCACTGTACTTGGTGTAAAGCTGCATTTAGTGCTTTTAGAGGCATACAAACATCACTAGGATGCTCCGTTACTACCTTTAGACTAGACTTGCAATCATGCAAGAGCAAAAGCTTACTATGATAACCTACCGAATAAAAGCATGAACGGTGTCAGGAAGACGGATGAGAAAGATTAGCATTTAAATATTATCATGTTGTGTCTCCATTCAAGATGTATTTTTAAAACGTATGATTCTGAATTCATTTCTGTCAATTTGAATGAGCTTGATTATTTGAGATTGATAATGTGATTGGTCGTGATCTATAAATCTAATTATTTGAGAGCGATACGGCCATGAATTACACCGTGTGACACATTTCAGATCAATCAGCGAATGAGGAAACGGAATCCGCGATGAACCGAGTGCTTTGAAAAACCAAAACATTAGTCCCTGATGAAATTTTATATTAGCTCAAGACTTGTCATCACGGAAGCTCCATATTTCATGGTTTACAGAAATGAGCGTGGATAGGCCCGTTCCTCAGAGGACGAGCAAATTAATGTGTGCAGGCGAGCGACGGAGAGCGAGGCCCTAACGACATCGTAATCACCGCGTGTCAGTCTCTGATGCACGATGTGGCCGAGCTGCAGGCCGGCTGAGTGAATGAGACGGGACAGGTAATCACCCGAGCTGTCACCACACACTGATCCCTTATGGAGACGCAGAGAGCCGCAGACATGACCACACAATGAACCCGCCTTCACAGTGACAGCCACCGGTGAAAGGTGCACACAAGTTCACGCAGAGCCTCCTCGAAATTGACTAGACTAAGGCGACTTAATAACGGCCTGGGAATAACCTCTCCTTAATTAAAATTGTTAGGTTGGGTAGTAAGCTCGTATTATTAAGATTCACATTGTCAATTTCCTTCTTTCTTTTAGTGGGCCGTGCTCATCAATAGACTCAGAGGCCCAGGCGTATTAAGGACTCATGTCCAGGTTTGTTTACTTAGTTGATCTACTGTCGGGTGAGAGCCGACATCTGTTCGCCTGCTTGGCTTTTGCTAAAAATTGTTAAACCGACGACCTCTAGACTTTCACAGCAAACAACCAAACTTGGACAGGAGCTTCTTTTATTAAAACCGTTTTTGTGTCGGCGACTCATCTGGAGACGACTGGAACCCCTCGCAAGCCAGCCTTCAACTTCTTCCCTTTAGCCATTAGTATTTTCTCCGACACATGCACACTATTAGCTAAAAAGTGACCGTAGCGGGGGCGAGGGCTGCAACTAACTATTATTGTCATCACCAATACAATACCCTTTACTTGATTAGGAAAGATAGTGGAAAATGGCTAATGTCTTGTTTTGTCCAACCAACAGTCAAATACTAGAAAGACCTTTTCAGACGACATTAGCATTCTGAATGGGCCCTTTGTATTTCCTGTTGCATTATTTGTTAAAGCAACAGCTGACAGGAAGGAAACTTGGACCAAAGCTGTTGCCGTAGCACAGAACCGTAATGAAAAGGTCTATATTCAGTTTACAATGACCAATTAGAGAGAAGCTGAAAGCTATTTTTGGCATTAAAGAAGTGACTGAAATGATTGATCACAAATTTTCTGTCCATCAACGACTCAATTAATCAACTAACTGCTGCAGCTCACGCTCACGCCTGATCAGGTGATCAGTAATAAACCCCAAATTTAAATGACAGGAGGCTAATAACATTTGGATGAATTAAAGAAAAGAACAAGTCAAGTGTCGAAGCAGAGTGAAGTTCAAGGATTCAGCCGGTTTTCCAAGAAAAGCCTTCCGACTCTCCCATTGATTTGTTTTAAAAACACTGAACGCTGGCGATTCCCAGGAGAATCCCATCCAATATTCCAGAAGTCGATACATGTTCTATGAATTAAATCATCTTGATGAAATTCACAGCCGTGTCTTACATTTTTAGATTGAGTATAACCTTTCCTCGATGGTCTTTGACTTCATCTTTACCACTTAAATCCGGGTACCAAGCAAGCCAAAAAAAGACAGCAGAATTAAATCTAATTGCGCTGCCCAATAAAAGAACCATTCTCTAATATGTAATGGTGTAAATGAATTAGAATAGGACCACAACGGATATGGGAACCAGTGTACAATGTGCATGAACAGTGGTGCTCTATTTCCAAATTCTATCAATGGAGGAGTGAACAAAAGGACTTTCACTCTGAGGCTGCAGAATGTGAACCCACACGGGGAAATGCCTGACGTCTTGTCCGGGGTTTTTTTTTTCTTCGAAAAACCCACATGCGACCGAACTACACAACTTGTCAAATTACACAAGGCTCAACTCGACGCTCAGCCGATGCCAAATTCCATGATTCCTTCCCTCCTTGCAAGACTTTACAAACGGATTTTTGAAATCTCCCCCAAAACCACACAATGCCTCAGTGTCACGCAAACCTTTTCTTAACTGAAACCCCATGCCGACTGCTGGAGAAAGCCACAACAGGCAAGAATAATGTCGAACTGACAGACAACAATCCTGTGAATCTGAAAGCACACCTCACGGCGCTGACAGAGTCTCGGCCTGGATTTCCAGTGATCACACAATAACTCACCCGTGGCAGACTAGACACTTGCTACACCCTTTTTCTGGACACATTAACTTGGGCTTTAACTTGTTTATTAGAGTTGGGATTAAGAAACTGAGCACTGAGCTCGGGCGAGGATTACGAAAGGATTACTCTGCACTGGCATACGGAGACACCTGTCTTGGTTGTACTCGCGACCGGGCGGTGCGGAGCTAGAAGACAGTTGACCAAATAATGCATTGTGGGGCTGCATAATTATAATTGTTGTGTTTTTAATAAATAAATAAATAGTCATGGCAATGTCAACTTGCATGATAAACACACTGAAAGACTGATATTGCACTCAGGGATTTCTTTTTTATTGGTGCTTTTTGTATTCAGTTCAATTTTCAATTTGTTCAATAAAAGAATATTGGAGATAATTCAACTTAATACATCTTAATATCGGTTTAATCATGGCATATAACACAAGTAATATCGTTATCGCGATATTTCTCTACCACTCTACTCACTATTAAACTTTTGGAGACGTGGAAAAATGGCCGTTAATGTCACAAGAAATGAGCTGGGTGATTTGTTTGTGTAATATCATTTGGTGTGGTCGAGTTTGTACTGGGGAGTGAACAAACGATGCAAACAAAAGGACATGTAAGGGAGCCAACAGCTGACTGTTATCACGGATCATTTGCCATTAATAAAGCCACAGTAAACCGCTGGACTGGTTTTGTTGAGCCAGCTAAAAGTATCAAGGCTCTGGATTTAAAACCATGTGACCTTGTGATGTTTGATACAGATATTATCTTTTCTTAACAACGAGACCTTTCATGCACAAACCTCATGTTTGACACAGGATAATAAATCTGTTCATGGTCACGGTTTACCCTTTCATGTGCGACTGCCGTTACAAGTCACAGAGAATTATGTCTGCAACAGTAGCTCAATACACATCGCCGCTAAACCATTAAATCGCATTTCTTTCTGCATTACTTGCTATAAAATAAGCACGATAAGCAGCTTCTCTTTTACATGGCGATTCTGTGCGCCCGCTCATGATTTCTCTCGATTGAAATGCAGTTTGAACGGCAATAACATTGGGAGAGATACCCGTGCTTGATAGAAGTCTGTGTTTACCATTTCATACCAAAATCGAGAGCGGCGCTTCACCCCAGTTGGAAACAGGGTCCTGAGGTCAAGTCAGATAATGCACACTGGGTCATTTGGATTACCCGCAGATCTCAGTCTCTCTCTTTATCATAAGATAGCTCTTTATGGGTCGATCTCGGTTTATTGAGGAGCATGCACTGTAAAAAAAGAGAGGCTTTTACTATATTGTCATGCATTATCTGTTTGTATACCAGCCTCCAAGTATGGGAGTACACAGGAGGAGGTAACGTAGTCGACAAATACATTAATAAACACTTATATCTGCTTATATTATGATGTGTTATAAACAGTTTAATAAAGGCTAAATAGCGGGTTGAAAGCAAAGGGTTGCCCATTAATCAGACTTTTTCTCATGACTTATTATGCTGAATGTTGTCAAACAGAAAAGGTCTGAAAATGGGTAAAGGTTTTGATGGAGTTGTAGCAACCTGAGTCTGAGAAGACTATAATTGGTCTAAATTGTCCCCTGTTGGTTGTTTAACCATTGAACAGTATAGATTCCCCAGCCTGATAAAGCCCGGGGAGTTCAACACCACTTCCAACATCAAGAGAGAAAACATCTGTCTGGAAAAGAGAAAACGTAATTCTTCCTGACACAAGGGGCCATTATTTAGTAAAAAGGACTCCTTGCTGAAGTGCTATTAGTCGGCCGAGTTCTGTGTTCCCGCTTCAATTATGTAATTATTTTTGACACCGGGGGCAAAGCCTGCGGACGTCTTTGGTGAGTTACTGAGGTCAAAGGCCGGTGGAGATTACACTTCTTGCCGGCTCCGGTCGGTGCCTCGTTCAGCACCAAATGACACCCAGTTAAGAAACCTTTCTCCTTTATTTGTCATTACCAAAAATCTATTTCTTTGTATTTTTCTATCCAAAATCCAATCATTTTTTCTTCATTAAACAAAATATGAAGTGTGCTAACCTAAGCTAGTACCAACCAATAATAGTATGACATCCATCCATCAATCTGCAACTTTTAGCATCAAGGGAGGCGTGTCCTCTGTAACTCCGTCTCGCGCAACATTCCAAGTCCGCCCACTTTTTGTCGGTCCAATAAAATGCGAAGGATTTGATTTAAATCCCTCTTGTAACTGTACACACCGCTCACATATCTTACTTCACTGGGGAATACGTCACAGTGCAGAAGCTACAGACGCTCTGGATTTAAGGAAAAGCAGCGTTCAAATTCTAACCAGCCCAGACGACAGCAGCGTCTGATCAGCACACAATCAGCTTTCCAAGTGAGCCGTGTTATTGAAGTATCATGGTTATTAGCATTAAGCTACAATTGAAAACAAATGCACAAGCCTCATTTAATTTGACTACTTACATCAGCCGGGAGATGGAAGGGGGAAAAAAGAAAAAAGAGTGGTAAAGTGTCTGAATTTAAGTCGTGAAAGCCTACCCGATTCTTTTCAAACGCTGCACACTGCCCTAATTCCTTCACTCAAAACCACACTGGCTCTCTCTTTGAAAGCTCAGAGTAATCACAGAAAGTGAAAGAGAGAACGGGAGAACACCTGACATCTATTGTAGACCACCAGCTGGTTTCTAGGCGACTCTTCTCAGTCTTAGCGGCTAATTGTGCTTTCAGGAAAGCATAGCGACACATAAATAATACAGAGAGGAAACTAAGCTGTGATGAGGTTGGTCACCCGTGACCCACAATCTCTTCGGAGCCATAATGGGCGAGCCTGTAAACAGTTATTGGCTGGGAAAAGCTGCCGTTTGCCATATGACTGTTGACATTACAGGCTTATAAATGACACCATCTTCATATAGCAGATCTGCGAGTGAGAATGAAGTCTGAATTAATGTAAAACACATTTGTATTTAACTTAAAAGCCGAAATTTTTTTTTTTAATTTTCTAAATGGCTCCAGGAAACTCTGACACATTTTGGCACTTAACGCTACAGCTTGTTTTTAATGACGCAACAGAGCCTCCGCGTTGGGATACGGAGCCGTGAAAGTCGAGACATAAACATGAGAAACGTCTGCATGCTCGCCGCACCGAGTAAACTTTCATCTCGCAGCCTTTTTGGCAACAGCTGTGAATTACAGCTTAACGGTTAGAAAGACGGCTAACGCTTCCACATTTGCTGTAAAATTCTCAGCAGTAATCAAATTTAATATCTTTTTAGTGCGACACGTTCATCAGAGCTACTATTCAACGGAGGCCTGTTGATTATATATCGGAGGCGAAAGCGGCTTCGTCGGAGAGGAAACCTCTTCAGGTTTTACCTGTGGAGACACTCCCTCGTGAAAGGAGACAACACACATTAGTCAAGAGACGGCTCCTGCAGCTCCCAGCAACACGATGGGAAGGAAAAGTGATATAAAAAGACAGAAGGCACACGGGACCGCAGGAGAGAGGACTGAGCCAAGATAAGTGGAGCTTACCAATTTGCTCACTTATGAAGCAGTGGCCTAATTTGCCCGCTTAAGAAAAGTCACATAGGAGGAAAAAAATAAAAACTCCTCTCCTTTTACTACGACTATGAAACTGCAAAAGTGGACCAGGACCAGTATTTGGTAAAAATTAGGGTTTTTTGTTAATAACCTTTCTGGCTGTTTGAATGCTCGTAGTCACTGTAGTGCTGTTGGCAAAGTCACCAGATTTCAGCAATTAAAACTAAAGTTGTGAAAAAAACAGAAGCTATGAATGCCTTTCCAGGGTATTATAAAAAGTATTAATAGAGGAACTTAACACCCCGTTGTAGCTTTAACATTCCCCCCCTTCACATATTCACACAGGGCCACAGCCATGCTAGCAACGCTGTGAAGATGTACTTAGGCTGTACTTAAGTGTTGCTTCATGCTAACATGCTAAATCATCGCAATTAGAACGCTACTTCAGTGTGTTGGCATGCTAACATTGTGCTAATTAGCATTTTGTTGTTTCCATCCTAAGAGGGACGTGAATGTTTGTACCACATTTCACATTAATTCATTCAATCGCTGTCCAGACGTTTTACTCAAAACCACAAATATCAACGACCAATTAAAAGTCAGCGGCCTTTCCTCTCTTGATTATGGCAATCCTCTAAACAAAAAGGAATTGGAAATATTACCTACATTTCTTACTAAGAAAAGACATCATTTGCACCTGCTTATCTCAGAGTATCTGGCCGGTGAGCTGGGTGTCTCGTTGGTTGACCGGCTCGCACACTGGTTCAGTTTGACCTTGTCAACCTAATTCCTTCCCTACCTCCTTCCCTCTCTCACTCTCTCTCTCTCTCTCTCTCTCTGGCTCAGCCGGCTGCCTTCAGCCCACGCCTGGTATTGTTTGTTAGACGACAGGGTGTGGGGGTTGGGTTGGTATTACGGGGACTAGAAGATCTCCACGTAGAAGCGGGGCAACCCGAACATCCCTTTGTGCTCGCTGCTGACAAAACGTGTTGAAAGCCTTCCTGAGGAAGTGTCTGCGTGTACTGTAGCTGTACTTTATGAACAGGAACACAACTGTTCTTCTTGCCTGGTTGGTTCAGAAGATCGTCTGTGGTTTTGACAGTTAGTGGTTAGTGGCTGGATGTTCAGCAACACATGACAACGCAACTCGAGATAGTTGTAGTGCAACATTGAATACTGGCAAGACGGGCTTGCAGCTGACAATTATTTTCGTTATCAACTGATCTGCCTGTGAAATGAATCGTCTGTAAAATGAGAGAAAATAGCATAAAATGTCTGGTATAATTTCCCACGGCTCAAGGTGCCGTCTTCAAATGTCTTTTTATCTGACCACCAGTCCAAAAAACAAAGATATTTATGTCATGCAGGACAAAAAAAAAAGCATCAAATCTTCACATTTGAGAAGCTGCAACCTGGGAATTTGTCATTTTTGGTTAAAAAAAATGACAATGATTGTTTGATTAAGAAAACAGTTACCAATTAATTATCCGTTATCATAACCTGTGGTTTCACTGTTGATGGGTAGCGAACTTAATCCTGTCTGAATGCTGATTCTGCTTCGCTCCATTTGGTGATTCTCTCCCTTTTCCCCCCCCTTTCTCCCATTCTTCATCCTCCCACTCTGACCACAGGTCAGTTGACAACAACAGTATCTATTACAACAATAAACCACATTCTTGTCAAGGTCACCCACATAGGTCTGACTGGGAGGGAGAGAGAGAGAGGGAGAGAGAGAGAGGGAGAGAGGGAGAGAGAGAGAGAGAGAGCGAGGGGCTGTGCCGCCAGCGAGAAAAGCAGATAAAACAAAGCTGAGCTGACAAGGATTTCTTCTCCATAGTCGTAAACCTCGTCTCACGGCAAAGGGAAACCTGACAACAAACCCAGACGTTGTCATCAACAGCCCAGCCACTTAGATTCCCACTCAAATACCAGCGATTCATTCTTTGACGTCTTACAAGTCTATGGCTTTGCGATCAGGCTGGAAAGAAATCTAGTTCCCTGTGTGGCAAACGGTTCATCATAATGTTGACAGCTGCGACCAAAACTCCAGTTTCAGGTACCGAGACCTCACCTTCCTCAATTCAAAAGCCCGAAAGCAGTGGAGGTAAAATAAATGTTCCTAGACACACTAACCTTATCATCTGAGAAACACAAGATATCTATCAAGTCCCACGTTATTATTCAAGGAAAACAAGTTGTTATTGAGGCTGGGAGATTTCCCCAGAGCCCCAAACCTCAAACTATTAATAGATGTTCTCCGTTACTCTGGTTCCCTTGTGTTGACGTTCGTTCTGTGGGTGGTGCCTTCCCCCAAACATTAGAAAGACAATCCGAAAGCCACACATCAAGGAACACAACCTGAATTATGCCTTATTATTTTCCATTGTTTTGCGTTATATGGGCTGACAAAAATAAACAGAAAACAATGAATATTATACTTAGCACGACATAGACATGTCACTTTCAATGCGGGCGCCAGAGTGTGGAAACTTGTGCAACATAAAAAAAAACATTGGATGATATATTAAGTTGATTTTGGCAACAGGGACAAAACAGTAAATAATTAATTAATAAAACGCCTAAATACACCTTGCATTACAGTCAGGAGGAGTCAAGTTATTAGCTTCCAAAAGTCCATTCAAGGCAAATTAGAAAAAGAAAAGCAGCGGAGGTCTGCAGCTGCTCACGTGGACAAGCAGGTGATGACGGTGCAGAGGTTAAGGCCGTGGGAGTGTGTGTGTGTGTGTGTGTGTGTGTGTGTGTGTACACTGCACTCTGTTCTGCAGATACACTGTGATCGACCTCTGCTGCTGGCCGTCTCACAGAGCTCCCATTGAACCGTGTCTATCTTAATGGACGCCGATGTGCACCATTACTGAGCACTACATCCTCAAAGCCCTGTAGACTTTTACACCTTCAAAAACAGCTCGCACCTTTATGACAAATACTGGCGGGAGGAGAAAAGATAGTTAAGAAAGGCGGCTCACTGGAAGATAAGATAATCCTTTATTAGTCCCACGGCGGGGTGAGTTAACGCCGCAGTTTATTTTCTGATCGGCGCAGCACATTCGCGTCTTGTTTTTCGATAATTATAGTCTGGAGCTGACTTGAGTGTAATCCAGGGAGTTAAGTGAGAAGCGGCGAA
This sequence comes from Leptoclinus maculatus, assembly GCA_032191485.1. Classification (NCBI taxonomy): domain Eukaryota; kingdom Metazoa; phylum Chordata; class Actinopteri; order Perciformes; family Stichaeidae; genus Leptoclinus; species Leptoclinus maculatus. Next base: position 23,551,958 of record JAVDOI010000001.1, on the reverse strand, counting down.
ACATGCCAAAACAGGCCGACCTGGAAATAAAGCTCCGTTAGAGAGTATCAAATCAGTCTAAAAGCTGCTCGGTAGATGCACTTTGGCATGACAAACAAAAGCGGATTGAAACATTCCTGAGACGCTCGCTTAATCAGAGGACGTGTAGCGACGCGTCAGCACAATGCGGCCGCTCGTCGGGAAGCTAAAGAAATGATATCTCGGTGCCCTTGAGATCATTAAAAAGCACTAATAATCAGACTGAGGGGATGTCGAGGGAGTGAAGTGAAACCCACTATAAACGCACCAAAGCTCCCGTTCTCCGGTTCTCCGTCAGCCGCTTAGCAGAGCTCTGCTGCTCTCAGCCATCACAGTTTGATGACCTTGTTAGTTTGAGTGCCTAATCTGCTAATGCCCTGATAAAAATAAACAGTCAGTGCAGTCATTGTAGTGACTCCTCCTGCTGCGATCCATGAACACAGATGTTACCGCCGTCTTCATTTATCCTGGGGACTTTATGTCAAACTGACAGTCTTAAGAGCCAGAGGGAATAAGATGAATGCTTTTTTAAGGTGGCGTGACTATCAAACTCAGATATCTATATACATAGCTAGAATGTTCAAGATGTAACGTGTAAGAATGAGTTTGTCTCGTCTTTTACTTCAGGCAAAAATATAATTTTCATGCTGTATTTGGCTTTTATTTTAAGATTTCTCCAAGTACATTTACTCCCAACACTTTGCCTCTTAGGGCTTAATAATTTATCCCCAATATTGGATTTGAGAAGAGAGCAGAAGAAATAATTAAACTCACAGTAGATATTTAAAAAAAAAATCTACTAAATCCGCAGTTGACAAGTCACGATGAATCCATTTTTGCATTTGAATTATTTATTGACTTCCACAAGTTCACACTTCACTGTGAACTTGTGAACATCAGCTGATTAACATTTTTGCACATTGTTCACAAAACGGAACTCACAAATACAGTTGTGTTATAGTATTTCTTATCAAGCAATTTTCTCTTTTCTGTATTTATGTTCTTAACGGTGCTTTGCCTGTATTTTAACATTTTGAATAGCTTTATTGTATGCCGCAAACACCAAGGCAAATCTCATGTATGTGAATAACATAATTGCCAATAAACCCTAATTCACCTTAACAGTCAAGCCCTGCAGCTAACAGCAGCACGTCTAATACGATGAACCAATATACGAGTACGGTGTGCAAAGATAAAGTGGATACATTGAGGTAACTAGATCAGGACACAACCCTTAGTCTGAAGGTCGAGCAGCACAGAAACAAAGCCTCGGATTTTTTCAAGGTATATTAAATGTCACATTATTCAGCAATAACCAAATTGCCAGGACCTCTAGAGCAATATCCTCGGCCGTATTATTAACAATAGAAATACACCCAAATAATGTGACATATGACTTAAGTGAATGGATTCAACAGCAAAACGTCTCACTCTTGAAGGGATACATCAACCTAATGGATGTGATTAAGTATAATTTACTTTTCCAGATGGACAGCGAAGCCCCACTTACCAAACATAATTGAATGTGCGAGCTCAGCCCATCGCCGAGGACTAAACAACTCCCCGGCCTCCACTACAAAGACGAGCCTCATTTCCATATCAGCTTCACCTTCATTGATCCACTCATCACATGCTCCTCCCCCCCCATCGCCCCGACTCAAACACCCTCAAGTCCTTCTGGGGGATTTGGAGGTAGAAAAGGTGGAGGGAAAGAAATGCACGCAGGACTATTTAACTATCGGTGCATACTTGGTTAACTGTCCATTATTTGGGTGGACTGTGAAAATCAACAACTACATGAATCACTAATTCAGGAAGCTTGCCCAGCATCAAGTCATTCGGAACGTGCCATCAAACCCTCAGCCCATCTGTGCACCAGTGAAGTACTGTGAAACAAACACAGTAACCCCTCTGCTCATTTATTCATCATTCAGAATGATTTCACAGTTGCAACAAGGACATCCAAAGGTGCAGACAACGGTCCAAAAAACGGTCCGTGGCTGTTGGACAGTTACGCTTAGTCGACAGCTGGTTGGCTACATGGCTAAAAAACGTAATCTGAACCCATGAAATCTTTGTATTAATCTTTGTCTTGGGTTTTTATTGAACACTATAGATGCACATTGATCAGGACATGATGTTGGAAGGAGGTTTGAGTGATGCATCCAAGAGTTTAAAGGCTTATCAGATGCAAACGCTGCACAAGTTAACAATACTATGAAGCCAACAGGCACCTTACAGGTGAAGTGACGACAGCGCCGTCGGTACCGCTAACCTGCTGGTAGATTCTGTGTTTTTAGCGAGACCAGAGAATGTTCAGTTAGAACTGATTCACGTGGAGTTAGCACTGCGCCGAACAGCCGTTTGAATGCTACATTGCTCGTCAGCAACCGGTCACATGGTAACTCAGGAGGCAATGTGGTCTTTGTGTGCTCTGATTAATGTGACATGCAGTTAACACGCCAGTCATCATTTTTTGTTTTAATAAAAAAAACTCCAACTCTTGGTGTTTCGTCACCACTGTTTTTAGGAAGAAGAAAATAACACAAGTTACCGGCAAACCAGCTTCAAAGGTGACGTGTTTTCTTTTTTTAATTGAGTTCTGTGGATTTCATTCATGCCGATGTGAAGAGCTGTTCATGTGGATTTCAAAAAGTAACTGACAAATATCTAGAGAAGCTTTAGCGAAACTTGAAAGTGTTAAATTTGAGAACAGAATCTGGTGTGGTTGGTGGTTAATTAACCCCCCAAAGGAAGAGCCCTGGGGAAACACTGCATGTGGAGTAACGAGTGGAGAGTAGAGTAGAGTGGACTTTGCGTGCTCTCCCTGTGTTTGCACGGGTTGGTTCCAGGTGGTTCTGCTTTCATCCCAGTCCAAAGTCATTCGTTGTGGGTGTACTGGGGAAAATAAAAAGCCCGTCGGTATGAATGAGGAAGAATAATAGCTGCTACGGTGTTGGCCGATGGGGATTCTGACGCACTAACATCCACGAGGATTCTTCTGGTTTTCTATTCTTATTTATTTCCAGCCGTTCTGTTTCCACATTGCAACCTCACCCGAAACTGCCGTGTATATAAAAAAAAATACAAAAACTGACACGACTGCTGACCGAAAAGGGTCTGGAAGAGGGAAGGGAAAAGTCCCCGCACGATATTTGATGAACACTGTTTTGACAGGAGGACTCTTCCTCTGCCTGCAACAGATAATGCAACGCTTCTGTATTCAAGGACACTGATGCAGTCTCCATTGAGCATATCAGCATTCATAAGAGGACTGTGCTGTGGCGGGGGTGACTTTGATGCATGTGCTACTCTTGTTTAAGGAGAGGAAGCAGCAGGAGGAAATCAAACCTCCACACGCTGGAGACTAGAGACGTCGTTGGCACTCAACCAATTTTTGAGGAGAGGTTGTTTTTTTGCGTGCAGAGGACGACCTACATTTATCACTTTCAGGCTTTTAATGCAGCACACCGTGTGAGTGCAGATCATCTATAAGACACAGGGATCACAAGTCTGCAGTGTTACGAAGACTTCATTTGCTGGACAAAGAGGAGGAATAAAAAGGATGAAGGTATAAGATGTCGATTAGAATATTTTATAACATTTAGTCAATAAATAGCTTCACACACACACACACACACACACACACACAGTTTACACTGGAGGATGTGGGACAAGCTAGGCTCCGCCTAGTTTGACATTAAATATTTCCCAAACTCAACACGAACTTTGCACTGCAGATGACTCAGCCAAGCATTAACTGCAGAGCTGGTGCATACGGCCGTTCTGCTCACAATAACTTCATCATAATTCTTTATATATTGTTATTTTAATACTCTCATCTCTTGTTGTCTGGCCCTGGTGGAAGAGCCTCTGCCAGCGGCATGAATTTAAAATGGCCATGTAAACAGTGACTGACTCCTCCGTGCCAAAGTCAAATAGTTCCATGTCATCGGGTTTGAAAGGAGTTGGCATCAAAGCACAACTTCAGTGAGGGCGGCGGAACGGTACAGTGTCTGTACACTTAGTGCGTATATGGTTTATTTATTTATCTATGTCTCTTTAAGAGCATTAGATTGGGGGGTGAGGATTTAAGGGATTCAGTGGTGATGAAGCGTTAAGTTGTTGAACTGACGCCCAGGTCAGCGAGCAACAAGATGCTTCACCTCATTCTCAACATGGAGGGCTTCAGTGTGAAACTCTCATGAGAATCCTCATGCCTCGGTTATTACGTACATGCAAGACAAACACTGCTGAACAAAAGGAATGAGCCTTGAGTAAAGACACCCTCTCCCTCACATTGATGACGTTTTGTTAATGCCTTGCTGATGTCTGCCAACGACATCCTGATTTATGGTCACGTGGAATCATTTCTAAATTCACTGGAACATCATTTCTCTCCACTCTTAAAAGACATCGATACCAATTTATAGTATTAGAACAATGATGGAATTTCCCTGTTAAAAAAAAATCAATATGCATAATTTGTAACGTAAAAACGTTTCATAGGAAGACACAATTCCTCGATGTGGGGGGGGGGGGAACTCTGTGGAACAACACACTGCATGTCAGCGTATTCTCTCGTGCTGCCGTCTGCATGTTGATGAACAAATCGTTGTTTTTTTTCCCAGTAACAACTCGTATGTATTTGCATTAATAACCTCTCCAAATATAATTTATACATCATGGAATAAGCAGTTTGGTATTGGGGCAGCCTTACAAAATGCAAACTGCTCCAAATTCAGCCCGATGTTGTGAACGTCGCGAGCATCCATCGACTCATGAATGTTTTACATTGTTCCCGAAGGACGGACGTGTTCTCCCTTTAATTTCCATCAGCGGTATAATCCCCTTTTGAAACCCTTTTTAGGGTGAATTAGACGGGCCCTGCATTCAAAGAGATGAGTGGAGAGAAGGGGGTGGGAATAATCACAAGGGCCTGGCTGTCTGTGTGGATTAGAATGGGAAAGAAAATCCTTTCATCTCAGATCTGTGCACTTCCAAGCTCGGGAGCAATGCGTGCACGGACGCGACGCACCGAAAACCTTCAGAAAACTGCTCGCTAAAAATAAAGCCGGAGACCTCTATGCTGTTAAATGTTATTAATATACACGAAGCGGCTATTTATGTTTAAACAGATGTTATTCAATTACGCTGGAAATGGGCACGGTAGTCGCTGGATTAGAGCAAAGCTCGTATAAAAGCTTTGCTCTCGAGGCTGACCTCTCAGACGGAGCGCAGGGCACGCACACGATTTGACTGGCCTCTCTCCGACTTCTCAGGCTGGAACGCCGACCGCTGCTCTATTTCTGGCAGACGAGAGGGGATAACACCGGAGAAAAGGCAGGAAAAAAAAAAAAAACGACAAACAAACACCAGCGAACAACGCCGTGTGACAGATGAGAGAACGGATTAGCCATTATGTGTGTTTGCTCAGTTGTCTACCTCTGTGGGGGTTTAACGGAGGGTAAAATGACAAGAAGTCTGGCTGTGTGCAACAGGAGCTGACACTTCAAACACCGTGTGGCTGTGATAACATAAACATCTCATATTCCTAGGGGAGAAAGAATGGTTTTATAACACAAAAGACATAGGAACATGTATTTCCATTGAGTTAAACAATATTAATAATAGGGTTTGTAAAACTGTAGACAACCGTTGTGTCATTAGAGTTTCTCCGGTCCGGTATCTCAGAGGAAACCTGAAACAGCCAAACAAGCCACACACACACACACACACACACACACACACACACACACACACACACACACACACACACACACACACACACACACACACACACACACACACACACACACACATATGTGTGTATACTTGTTTTCCCAACAGGCTATACCACCAGTCAAGTGGTATTTTTAGGACAATTATAGATAATCACACAGTGGGAGCTGCTACGCAGGACTGAGTTAAGAATCTGATTAGTCTGTACTGAAAAAACTTGGACTGCTTATGTCTTCTGGGAAGCAAAAAAGAAAAGAGAGAAAAAGACTTCCCGGGCCGACTGGATCGTCCCATCTCGATTAGATGTTAGCATAAAAATGGAGCAGATTAAAAGATGCAGCTTGTTTGCAGAAAACGATAAACTCAAGAGGTGTGTTTAGGTTCAGGTGTGATCTCATTCTTTATTTCCCACCACATCCAAAGCATAGCAAGTAATTGTCCACATGCTAGCTAACAAACTACTGTAGCGTTAGCACCTTTAGTTCATTTAGTTAAATAAAGAAAATTAATCTGCATCTATTTGGATGGTTGATTCATTATTTAGGTCATTTTTCATTGGTTCTATGTTCTTGAATATCTTACGTTGGTTTCTCATTATAGTAAATTGAATATTTTTTGAGGGTTTGGTTATAATGGCAGAACAAAACTAGACCACGGCAGATAAAACTCGGTGGCGGATGTGTACAAGTGACGTTTCATCGACCAGAGACGACAAGTCGCAAGATGTCGCCGCTAAATGCAAATTCCATAAAGCATTTCATATTTTAACTTGATGCAACCAGAGAACACCAGAGAGCGTGAACTGAACGCATTTTAGGAATCTCTACACTTCAGAGGACATCAAGTATCTTTGATAACAAGCAATGGTGCAATGAAATGAGGACATTTCACAGTTGAAGCATTAGTGATTTCCCAAACTTGTTCCATTTAACAACAAACTGGCTGCAAACAATCCCCATAGAAAAGTATTGGGGGTGGGGGGGGGGGACCTAATCCTCTCTTTAATCACTCTTGCTCAAACACTGCTTTGCTGTTAACTTCCTCTTTGTTAAACTCAAAACCTTTCACAAGCTGTTAAGCTCCTGGACTGCAAATGTCTCCTCATCCAGTGTTCCATGCATTCAAAAAAACCACACACAAGTCTCCATATTGATAATTATTTGAACAAAACGTGTAAATTTAAGGGTCGAAGTACCAAAGAGGACGTTCATTGTGGCCCAGTTACACAGAGATTGTGCAAGAAAACGACAGAGAAATCCTCTGAAAACTCTTCTACAGCCGCAGCAAGTCAGTACAAACTTTGTGCCACCTCGTTGGTCTCTCGCTGGTAGAAAATTCCAGTCGAGGAGGGGGGAGGGGGGGGGGGGAGAGAGAGAAGCCTCGTCTGCTCCTCCCCACTGTGTGGGTTTTGTTCTGCTAATCAGACCACATGCCTCAAGGATTCAGGAATCCTAGAGCTCTCAGCCAGCTCCTCTCATTCCACATACAGCCGCAGCAGCCTGTGACAAACTATTCAGTGTGTTGGGGGGGTTAAAGACTCTATCCATTCATAACACTGTTCCTCCCTCCGTCGTCTCCTCTCCTAATCTCAGGCACTTCTTTAGCCTCCTCCTCCTCCTCCTCTTACCCCTCAAATGCCCTCTCTCTCTCTCTCTCGCTGTCCCCTCTCACCACAGCATCTATCTGCATACTGCTCACTGGGTCTGAATAGGCTCATGGTGTATTATTAGACGACGGTCCAACCGCACACCCACTTCGGTTTTAAATAGAAAAAAAAAAAAACCCACCCGGGCCTGCATGGAGAGTCTCCATATTCTCCCTCTTTATTCTGGTTTGTTTCCTGCCATGCTCTCTCCTGTGCTACTCACGCATTGAGAGGCGCAATGAGGCACACTGGAAATGTGCAGCCTGACAATGGAAGACAGCTGCTCTCGCTGCATAAGTCTTTCATGAGCTGAATTAGTGGTACAAGCCTTTCGCTCTCCCTTCCCCCCTCTCGTAGCTGATCCAGACGCAGCTAACACACCTCGTGGAAAGCTTTGGGAGAGAGAAAGACGGGGAGGGGGGGGGGGAACAAAGCGTGACACGGGCTTTGTTTGACAGACCTGGGATTGATTCCCCCCCCCCCCCCCACAAAAAAAGTAGCCCAACATTGTTTTGTGTCACTGTAGAAAAAGCCCTCACGTCGATTCTTAATTATGCGTTTGAAGGAGAGGTTTCTAAATGATACTGATGTTGAAATAAAACTATTACCAAAGTGTCAAGGGGCTGAATGCCAGAAGCGTTCACAGACGGCACGTAATAATAATAATAACAACAACAAAGGGAAACTAATAAAACAATCAACAATTACGCCTCAGAGATCAAAATCTATTCAGTATACTGATAATATAAATCTAACATGTTTATGTTACAAAACACAAAAAGAGCTTTCAGACTATGATGAATAAAACCTCATGAAATCAAAATACTCTGAATTCTATTACTCATTGAATAACCAAGCTATCCTAATGAAATAAAGGAGCAAAGGAACAATATTGCATTCACCTCAGGTATGATTTAAAAACAGTATTCTGTTGCCAAAGACCGTCATGGAAAACAATGTTCAACACAAAACAACATCAAAGCTGCCCGTGAGGCTCTCGTTGCAGAATTGGATCCGAGTCACAATAAACGCAACCAAGACTTCTCCGTCAACGTCTCCATCGCTCCGGATTGAACTTGTGGTAAAAGCAAAGCTTATTTTACACTCGATATCAAAAGTGACTACAGATCCCAAAAGCCTTCAGGAAGCGGTGAGATCATGGGACACCAGCGAGGTCGAGGCGACTATAGGCGGCAGAGTTTATGACTGGAAAGACCTGGTTCCAGTATTAAATCGTTCCAAACAGAAAGCCTTGCGGTTCCCCTAGACAGGGATTTCCTGAGCAACGAGGCTATAAACTTTGTGGGCCAGCGGCATTCTTCTTCTAATTCAATATCTGAGGACTGCCGTGTGGGCTGTGAGGAATCTGGTACAACGGTGGCTGATATGGTTTTCTGGGGTTACGGTTGATGACTGGGCTATAAAGCAATGATTGTAAATGTAAACTGAGTGAAGGTGCAGAAATAGTGGACTGTGCCCTTAGTGATGGTAATAAGCTACTGAGATCACTACAAGGAGGTCTGCAAGATAACACTAACTTAAGTGATGTCTACATTTGTCCTCTTTCAAGGTCCAGTAATGTACAAACTGTAAGACTGAAGCTTTATATGGAAAAAGAATATATTGAAAAATGTGTCTCAACTGTTTCATTATCGTCACTGACTGACTTCTTCTGATGAAAAGGAAAAAGAGACATGAAGCACAAACAAGTTGGACGTAAAAACACTGAAATCGCTTGAATTCGGCAGCTTTTTTGGGTTCGCACCAAATAACGAGAGAGAGCCAACGAATCTTGGAAGCTGTGTGTATGTTCTGTGGCAGCTTGAGATGGAATTATTAAAAATGTATCCCCCATCTCAGAATCAATCCGCTATTAAGTACTGCGAGGTTGTGTTCGTCTGATAAGCCCCGAAAACCTACATACATACATCATCAATAAGCATAAATACTAAACATGTGGTGGGAAACACACTGATGCAGTTATGGTTTCATGTTAGAGAATATTATATTTAGGTTAGGTTTTATATATATATATATATATAAATAATAAAGTAGGTGTTTTCTTACCACTGTATGTTTATGGAGGGTTTTTGAAGGATAAAGATTGTATGCTGCGGTTCATTCTTGTCCATCATGTGATTACACAAACGATGGTGATTTACTCGGATTCTACTGGCATGTCAGTTTGGGATAAGACGCTGTAAACCGTGAACATGTGCGGTATGCATGGTATGTGTCTCAGTCTGCAGAAACAAGCAAGTGTCCCTGGGACATGCACGTTCACATTAAAATGAAAATATAAAAACGCTAACATTACTAAAAGTCCATTCCAGCAGCTGTTCAGTGATTAAAGAAAGAACAAAATGTTCAACGTGTCCGTTATCGTCGTCCTTGATTCTGTTTTATTTTCATACTTTATGTGTAGTCTGGGGTTTGTTTTGTTTTTTTGCCTACGAGCTCAAACCATTCCCCCGGTTATAGTGAAGGCAGCTGCAAATGGCAGACGTGGAAAACAATTAGTGTCAAACGTTTTCTTCCTGTAGTAGTGAGGGACTCCCCGAGGGGGGAGGGGGGGGGGGTGCTTCTTACAGGAAGAGGCAAGAACACAGAAATCACAACCAAGTCAGATAATTCACCACTGTGATTTAACATTGATCAGGTAAATACGATCGGGTATTTGTTTAAAACTCTGCTGACTAACAAATTGAGTTATTCAGAGCTGGAGAGACACCGCCGTCCCGAATGCGACGTCAGAAAGGTGTGTGGTGAGGGGATTTCCAAAGCTATTCGAGACTGGCAGCTTAATATGTCACTGAAATTTAGGTTAGATCTAAAAGCTCAAGATACAACGTTTATGCAAGATGTCGAGGAGATCTAAAATATTTGAAGAAGTGCTTCAGTACTGTCGGTTAATAAAAGAAGCAGCTCTGCTTATCTGCCTCACAAGAGCACAGACAGGTGAGCTAACAGGCTCACTTTGTAGTGAGCTTCTTGATGTAATTTACTCCCCATCTTAAAATAAGTCTCTCTCTCTCTTCTCTTGCAGAGCCTTTAAAAGCCCTGGCACTACTTAAAAAGGAATGAGCTGTAACACAATAGCAACAGTCAGCCGGGCACACAGAGAGAGAGAGAGAGAGAGAATAAAAGTGAAGCTGGCTCTCATGAGATCCACTACCAGAGCTGGACATCAGCAGCAATGCAGAGCGGTGGCCCTTTCCTTTCTCTTTCAAAAGCAACACCGCCAATGTGATTTTCCATGAGAGCTGCTCCATTTATCAAGGCCAGTGGCACATTGAGGCAGCTAACGAATGCCTTGCTCCTCTAGATTTGTATAATTAGAGGTGGGAGAGTGAGACGCGCTCAGAGGTGGTTAGCTCTTGTACGAAAGGGAAGTGGAGATGATTTATTCGGCATCCGAGAGCCAAAGCTTCGGGGAGCTTTAACTTAGGACGCAGACAATGCAGCCTGGCTATTACACCTCCAACCACGGAGAACAAGACAGCGAGTGAGACACATACTGATTAGTGCTCGGGTTACACCGGACGTGGGACAGCCAGTTCCTTTAAATCAGCAGGCGAGATGTAATGAGGCCGACGAACTCCCAAATATACTCCTCTTCCTCGCCTCTATTCAACATGCAGAGCATTAACACAGCAGCAAACGACTAGCTGCTATGTAAAGATATAGTGGAGACTAGTGTCTCCCTGAGCAGAGAATGAAGTCGCTCTACCTCTGTGTGTTGTAATCCAAGCTACTCTGTGCTTTGTTTACGTAGCCGGGCCGCCGCCATGTTGAGAGCCTTGTGGAGTCAACGGATATGCTCACAGCTTCGTGGTCAGCACCTTTAAATAATGCTGCGTTGCATTATATAATGTAGCTATTTATAATATACACAATATCTACAGCAATTCAAAGGACAGGTGTAGGATCCATATTACCGGATATAATTCTATCACGTTGCAATGTGCAGATTACATCTACGACTACATATATAGCTAAATTGTGAGTCAGGCCAGTCCCCCCCCCCCCCAATCCAGTATACATTTTACAGTTGCCAAATAAAAAAAGATCTAGTCTGTGGACACTAGTTGCTGTGGCTACAGTGTCATGTGAAATGCTCCTTTTCGGCATGGAGATTATGGATGTCTCGGTGGGATCGGTGCCGTTTTGTCCGTCCACATGGCTGCGAATTCTTCTGTCATTTGCAGCAGCGTTTGTCGTTACTGTTGCCTGAGGGAACATCTATTATTGAGCTAGCGCTGTTTCAGGTCGGAGGGCATGTGAAATACAGCATGTGTGCTAGCTAATTGTAATCTAAATGTCAAATGTTAATCAACACTTGTCACTCATACCGAGGGAGCGGTCAAATCTCACAAGCATTGGGTTTTTTTTTCGTGTAGCGGCACTTTTTCCGCTTATACAATCATAACAAAAGAAATGTCTGGAAAACAACGAATACAGAAACTCTGATATTACTCTTTGCATTATCATCATTTGAGCCATTGGACCAAAACACGTTTAAATAGTCACAAAGAGTCATATCAGTATATTAGCCTTAAAGCTTTTACCACAGCCAGGATGATCTCTATTCATCAACAACGTCAAATTTTTCCTTAATTTTCCTTAATCTTTCACCAGTTGCAAGATTATAAGGCTGTGGTTGTCTTTTAAATGTGTATCACAGCCTTATTGGTGTCACTAGGTGTGGATCCATCCCACACACATCCTCCCTCTTCCTTATGCGATTAAACATTCCAGCTTCTCCGTGTTGAGTTTAACATGACAAACTCACTGATTTACAAAGCCCAAATGACACAGAATAAATATAAATATCTATATATATTTTTTAGAAAAATGTCCTTTTTAACCGGGGTTGCCAACCTTAAAGCTGCTCATGAAGCCAAAGTGGCTGTTAGCAGCAATATCATCACATTCTTTTCATCACGTGTTCAAGGATACCTTTCACCGGCTAGCTATTTGAAAAGCAGTTACGACCCCCGTCCTTTATTCAGTGTTGAAAACCCGATTCATGCGGTTCTCCCTCCAAAGCCCTTTCATTCTAAATACATTACGATTACAAAGACTTTCCTGAATTTCCCTTTCATAGCAGTCAGCCCAAGGAGACTCTCCAGCTTGCGTTCATGACTGGGTGTCCTGGATTCAAGGACTCAAAACAGGCTTCCTCGCAGCCCATCCCCCCACGCCACTTTCAGAGCAGCAGGAAGAACGACGAAGGCGTGCTTTGCACCTCCCCCACACCCACACACACACACACACACACACAGCGCTCCACCAGGCATTGCTGGGGCTTGTGGGATTACGAATGGAACACGATGACAGACAAAAACAGTCCTCAGCGCCTCCCTGCACCGCCGTCTTTTATTCTCTCGGAGCATGAAAAGGCCGCTATGAGGCACACAATAGACGCGGCGATAGATCAACTCTATGAGTGAACAAGATAAGTGTGGGTGAAGAGCTACACGGATCTTTATATTGTTCTTGTGAGATTATGTCGGGGCAGAAATTGTGTGAAGAAAAACAAAAGTGGAACGAGATGAGACATTTACTTCACTTTCGCAGGCGTGATGCGAGGTATATATACGGCTGACAACATTGTGTTGTATTCCTGTCTGACATTAGTTTTACTGGCTCGTACAGTACATTACAAGCTGGGATTCATTTTTAACAGGAGACATTTCTAAAACATGAAGGCACTTCCTTTTAATCAAACCTCTGCTGTCAAGAAGGGGAATAAAAACATTTCCTGTAGCTGGTCTGAGCATCATATTCGTTAAGAGTGCCCTTATTCACTGTGTGGCAACAAGAGAAAGCAGCAGTAGGTCGTATTTTATGCATCACATGTCAGACGGCTTCAGGGAACGGAGAGCTTCTCCAAGCCTGCTGTAAACGACAGGCTATCACGAAGCACATCGTCAAGAACCCTCAAGCATTCAGTCCTGTTGTATTCATCCATACCGCGATAATTAAACCGATGAAAGACAATATTTTTCAAACGATAATAAGACAAATACAACTCCACAGATATTTTTTAGCTGGCTTCTGGAAAATAAAAGACAAGCGAGTTGTTGCCAACACATTTCAATAACTAAGTTCAGGGCACAATAGAACTTTTACAGCAACCTCCAAACTATGGTAGCAGGCTAGCTAGCATAGCGTCATCTAGAGCTGGACTTTTGAAACCACAAGAATGTTTGTATGCAGGTTCCTTTGATACAAGACATTAATTACTAGAGTCATTTTCTTTCTTGATACGCTAACACGGTGCCAAACAAATCAATGCAGCATCAGAAGACAGTAAGAATAAAAGCTTACCTTTTCATTTTTCACCTTCTTTAGCGTCTTGCATTCACCGTTACCGTTTTCCACCTCCTCTGGTTCAGTTTTTGTCGTCAACGCTGGTACTATCCCTATCGGTTCAAGTGCAATATTCCCCATTTGATTGGCTTCCGCCAAGTCTGTGGATTGTGTGTTCTCAAAGGACGCATTGCGACTATTCCCCAAAGCGACCTGGGTTTGAGACACGACGTCCTTCTCGGCAGCCGCTATCGCCACGACCACGACCGGGGCTCCGTCCGTTTTGTCCTTCTTGCTTTTCCCGCCGGCCCCTTCTTTCTCCTTTTTACCACTCAGCACATTTCTGGCGGCCTTGCCCCCTTTTTCCACGTTCTTCCCAGAGATGGAATTGTTGCCGGCAGCTGCCGCACTCGCCGCCGTGCCGGTCGGCTCCCCTTGAGTCCGCCCTGCCGTTTCCTTTTTGCCGCCGTCCACGGCTGAAGCTTTGCTACTATTGTCTTTAGAGTTCTTACTGCGCTTGTATTTGGATTTGCTCTCCTTGCCTTGAGCTCCGGACACTGGACTAACAAACCGGATGTTGTCGGGCAACGCCGCCACTGCATTGGGTGGTGCCGCCATGCCGTCTTTGGTGCCAGACATCTCGAGTTTGTCCTTCTCTAAATCAGCGTCGAGGTCAATAATCAGATTTCCAACACCGATATCCCACTCATCCCCGCTATCATAAGTGTCCACCGCATTAGAGTCCACACCTTTCCCGCCTGCAGTGCCACCACTTAGGGACATTTTAGTGCCAACGGCCCAGGATTGCCTCAGTGAGGTCCGACACCCTCTCAGACGGTTGGGACACGGGGGCTATGGTTGGAGAATCCTCACGGTCTACTCGTTCCTGTTCCATTTAACCACATGTTGCCCTAGAAAGCAGAGAGAAAAGGATTTAAATTAGTCTGATAATACATCGAAATAACAGTACGACTGCTCTAAAATCTCTTGATGGTCTTTGATGTGACGGCACAATCCACGATGGCGAGACCCACTGGTGTGACACCCACTTGGTGTGACAGCACTGCTCCCGAAAAAACCCTCTCCTCATAATCACTCCCCACAGTCGCCATGGCAACCGTGGGAAATGTAGCACGAATCCTGCTTTGACAGCCGAGGTGGCCCCACGGTTCTGAGTGACTGGCTCTCTGTTCACAGGGCACCGCTGATAGTGTCACCGCTGATAAATAAGGAGTAGCCGGCCTCACACATGGTTTATGGAGCCGTGCCTTTTCAACCCAAGCACACAATGCTAATCTCGCGTTAGCAGAGGAGCTTAAAAACATGAATGAACCAGTGTGTGGCTCGGGAGAACATCGGTTTGTTGTATTTGCTTACATAATACAGCCAAAAAGGTCACCGTGTTTCATGTGTTTCAGCAAATTGCTTCCAGGGCAGATCACAATTCTGGACAAACTGCAGATCAACATGGATATAAAAATGTTATATCCATGAATTTGTTCTTAGATTGGGGTTTAGAAGACTGTAGGTCCTTTTTGTTTTTATCTTAATATTTACAAACGGTTCTTTGTAAAATACGACAGCGATTGATTAAAAAGGGTTAAACAGGAAGAATATGAGCATCAACCGTTTTTTGCTGGTTCATCGTTAGTGACTGTGAAAATAAATCTCTTTAACACCTTTAATATGTGTTTTAGTCACAGAAATGATGAAAAGGATTACTAATGTAAAGCCTGTGGAGTTTGCCGTGTGAATAACACATGCTATATCAATACAGTTGGCCTTGGCAGCTACACCAGGACCATTACTGCTCTTAAGTACTCGCCTTCAGCGTCGGCCAATTAGTTTGCCCACTTTAAATACTACAATTACAACCAATGCTATTTGGAATCGCACAAATCTTCTGTGAGGTTTGAGGAGATTCTTAAAATGTAACATGTCAAACCATAGCTGGTTGTGCACCAGAAGTGCTCTAATGGCTTAAATGGCTTCCTGTACAAATACAACCGTTTATACTCCAATGTGTATCATTGCATCGTATGGTTTAACCCCTGAGAAGCCGTTACTACACTGGTGCTGATGGTGTTGATAGCGGTACCAGACCGAGTCTATTTGTCTGTAAATCCTTTGCTCACAGCCCCTCCCGAGAGCTCACTGCATGTTGGTAAATAATTAACACTCACTTCTGCAGTTGTCATCTCCCCGTGCGATCGAGAACATGACGGATGAGGAAGCAGGAGCACAAAGGGCTCTGGAGTGGAGGTACGGGGGATCAGATCAATATGGCCTCAAACACGAATTGGTTCTGATGGTTCTCTTTGTGCTTCGTAGAATATAAAGCTTCACAGTTCACCGCGGAGGCATCGTAAAGAAATGATGTTCACGTGTTCTTATTTCTGGTGTAGTAGAGTGGATATCTGGGTTTAATTGGTGAACTGAATCGTGCCGAGATGTAACTGGTTTCAAAATAATAGCCATTCCCTCACACTTCTCCTCAGTGTGTTCTCTTAATTAAATACGTGAACTGGGGAATTGATGAAACACGAGAAACGAGCACAATTTTCAAATTATTGAGAGCTCCACTTGCTCATTGAAACCCCTACATTATTTGTTACACAGCAGACCTGCACAGAATTTAAACCACAAAACCGTGAAATTATGACAAATTCACTGCACATCCTCAGACTATTAGCCCGGACTAAATACAGCTCATCTTGATGAGCTTATCAAGTCAAATCCTGAAGCTTCTCCGATAACTATGACCGCATCCAAAGAGATTGTATGGGGGGATGGGGGGGGTATCAGCGTATTTTACGCTTCATTACTGTCGGAAGTACAATTAAATTAAGCTCTCTATAATGGAAGAGCTCGACGAAATATTATATACACCCATCTGTCCAGCTTTGACACTGCATACGAGACGAGCCCGGTTTCATCTTCCTCAGGAAACGAAGAGACGTGAAATACAACAACTGGATCCGACTGTTACAGTCTTCTAAAGCAGTCATTTTGCACCGTCTACCATTACTCAGCTCTCATTAGAACAAGCCAAAAATGGCAGCTGGATAACGTAACGCACAGAGCTCCTGTTGATTCGGTTACGGGTCCATTCGTATCACCCCCCCCCCCCCCCCAGCAGTGACGGAGGTGAAACTGTTTGAACAATCATTTGAACACCGTGCTCTCTGCGTATTCCTCACAGATGGCTCCCCAGAGGAACAACAGTCAGCGGCAGGTTTTCGGAGGGTGGAGCGACGCAGCTGTCCCTGTTTGACTGGGTAAACAGTCGCGAGGTCCAATTTGTCCAACACCTCCACAAAAGAGAGGTTGTAACTCTATCGGCGGTTGACCTACTGTACTGCCCTTAGCTGGAACTGCAGCGCAGGCCCTTTTGAAAAAGCCCCGCAGAGGAAATGTCCCAGTGAGTGCCCTGTTGAGCGAAAGGCATGCAGGCCTGTGCAACTCCCAGAGTGCTAGTCCTTTTTTTTTTTTTTTTCACAGATCCAGTTTCATTCAGCAATCTATCACAGGGGCCACATAAGCTGCAGTGGAAGTGCAGGAAAAGGACTGGGGAGAGGTGATTTTATTCCTGGTCGATTTGCTGTGGAGCACACAGTGAATCAGACCCGGCCTGGTGGAGTCTTCTGCACGTAAAGGAACACTACAAACTAAAAGTATGATGTTTGTCTGTCACCGGACACATCTAGACAGTTGGCTGTTTGTATGTGACAGACTGGTGTATATCTAGAGGGTTTGCAAAGAAAAGGTGGCAAACAACAACAAGTGCAGGAGGGAATATGACAAGAGACTCCTACTGTGACTGTCTTCTATCTTTTAACGATGCTAAAACATCGGCGTTTGTGTGCAGCCAATTCTAACAAAATAAAACCCGACATGGAACCTTCTTTTTTTTTTTTCTACAGCAAGAATAACTTGCATGTGTTTCATGTCCTGTAAGTCAGAATGCAGAACAGGTATTTATAGTTTAAATTACACAGATACAAAAAAGAAAGAAGCAGCTTCTCAGCTCAGGCATGGATGAGACGTTCCCCCAAATTAGGCTTGTGTCGACACGACGATTTCACAGTGCGATTATCTGGGCCAGAACAATTCTCTGTGCATGATCGCATCACAATAATTAAGTAAGAGGAACATCCGTATTAAAACGTAACTACTGTACTGACAGAAATTATAGTTTTATTCCATTTTAAAACATTTTTTTCAGGGGAAATAGAGATGCGAGTAATGCTTTCGTCGGTAATGCGGTAATGATAATTATGGTCTCATCTCCGCTCCCAATACTCCAACTCTCATTAGGGGCAGAAAGATTCTTCTCCAAAGTTGCTTTAGATTGTCTTGCAGAGAAGCAGAGGAGAGTCTGGGTTTGTCGTAGATCACAAAGGAGGTTTTAACACCTCTGAACCCTCCTCTACACGCCCCGCATAGCTGTGGCTCTGTGGATCAAACATGCGCTGACTGGTTGAACAGTGAGCTGCATATACAGGAGCTCTGAGGCTGGGCCGACACCCGGCCAATAACTGAAACAATAAACCAAACGGTTTGTTTATTTAATGTCACTTTCATAAATTGAGTGTTTGGGTTTGTTGGCTTTGGTCAGACAAAATAAGCACTTTTAAAAGACATATTGTTGGGCTCTGTATCTTATATTTGAAATAAATTTTTTCTTTAGACTGAACAATAGATTATTCTTTAATTAAAATAGTTAGTTGCGTCCGACCCACATCCAAACAAGCCAGTATGCCAACTCTGTAGACTTATTGAGAAATTCCCAATCAAGATGGTTCTTTCTGTGAGAACAGGATCGGATATTTTTGCTTCACTTCCTATTAAAAGGGAAGGTAATATACATTTTAAATGATTCATTTAGCACTACAAAACTGGCCATGAATCAGTCACAACAGTGAGAACCATAACGAGATCTGTACGTACTCGCCAACATTAAACATGTATAGATTAGTTTTTGTTTAAGTCACGAGGACAGAAGGCAAAGGGTTGTTACAAACTGGAATCGTACACAGCCTTCGCTCTGCAGGTCATTTAAAAAAGGCAGGTCCCCGGTCCAGAGAGCCCCACAGTAACCTCCATGTAATTGGATTGTGTGCTTGAGCTGATTACCAAAATAGAAATGTACCGAGCCAGTCCAGGTGATGGGTATCAGGAGTCTGTGGGGTCAGCTGGTATCTTTATCAGTAAACATGTCAACGACAGGAAGAGCAAGAGGAAGTGCGACCTCACTGAAGCCCATCTGAAGGCATCACATAGATGGTTTAGTTTGTGGTCCCTGTGTTTTATGAAAACATGTGTATTTTCATCTTTAGATGAAGGTTGGGGCGATAATTCAATATAAATATATGAGAAACTACTCTTTTCATTTGTATTTAATTCACAGATGAATATACAAATCTATGTGGTTATTTCGTATAGTGTTTTTTTTATTGTATTACCACAAAACATGCAATATTGTGATATATATATATTATTTGAGATAAGAAATTACTGATCTAGTGATAGACAATTTCGGCCACATAGCTCAGCCCTACTTTGTTATACTCAACCTAAATTAGAACTTAAATGAGGTCACTGTAGTTGGCATTTGTAGCAGTATTATTGCCAAAGGGTTTTGGGGGTTTTATTTTATTTTGTATCCCTGACTGCAGCAGCTCTCTGCATCTATTGGACTGCAGCTGTATGACTCAGATCCACAGTCACCAAACAAGTGCAAAATATGCAGATTGTTCTCCGGCTGATTAGGCTTTAAAGTCCAGACTCTCACACCACGCAGCCTAAAAGTGCATCATTCTCCACGGTAGTTTTGAGTGGAGCAACATAACTACAGTGATCTATCTCTTTGTCTTTTTATTATGAAGTGACTCATCCCCTGCTATCAGCAGCATCCTGCATGCTTCTTCCACTGTCACATCAAGACCACATCCACACTGAGGTGATACATTCGCGTACAGAGTTTACATGTTCAAGCGACTTGTGTTTTCAGGTCATTTGATTTAAACACGGCTCATAAATTCTACCTGTTCACCAGGCAAAGACTATTTCCAGTGCTGCTTCACAGACTGTTGAATTAATCGCTACTTTTTGATTGCCGTGTCGTCTGACATTAAATGCACGCGCTACACGAAGCATCGGCTATGCTGACATTCAAAGTGAGCGATCGCAGATAAGAGTTAGAGGCATCAGAAAACTGGCTTCTTCTTGACATTACTGCCAACGTACTCCTCACCAAGTCTGAGCAGGCGTGTTACATAGTTTACAGAGAGCAAGATTCGTGAAACGCTCAGTTTTTGGTTCGAAAAACATGTGAACTAAAAAGGGCAAAACAGAGGGAAAATAGATATGGTTTAAATTCCTAGATAGATAGATACTTTATTCATCCCCAGGGGGAAATTTGTTTGTCCTACACATGTAGCCTGTTTTGTGCACTAACGTGGAAAGATAAGGAAGAAAACTACAATCTCAAGGTTCATAATAGCAATGGGCAATATTGAAATTCCCCTACTGACGTTTTCCTACTTCCCCTACTGGCTTTGAGAAAAACAATCTACAAAATGACTGTCCTGAAGAGAGAGACGGCCATATATTCTAATTATTATCATTGATAACTTACAGAAAGAATTGCCTGCAATATTCCACCTTCTCCCTCTCGTACACACACACACACACACACACACACAGCGAGAAACGCTGCCCTCGTTGTAATTATCTCAGCAAAAATTCACAACATGTTTATCTAACAGAACATTATGCTTCAATCCATATTTGTTGGAGTTTAGCCTTTCAAAAACAACATTTTCACTGCGGTCATAAAACCAGTTTTGCCTTCCAACTGGGCAATCTAGCAGCAATGTAACGGCTCCATAAACCAGGAAGGTGCACTCAGCAGAGTGCAGATCTCTGCCAGGTGTGTCTGCAACGACCGCTGCTGTATTGTGCGATTGAATAAAAACAACCACAATTGACTAAACCCCCCCCCCCCCCCCCCCCCAGCTGGACACAAATGGCCTCTCAGGCTTTGTACAACACACTTCATTCAGACTCAAAAACAAGCAGCGATGTATGCAGGCAATCGGCTCAGAGTTGTCCTTACAAGACATTTCATACAATCTTGCCAAAAGCGAAATTATAGACACTCAGTCTATAATCAGTCTATAGTTCAGTTAGCTGTTTGCCAACAGTTTCCCCCCCTACTGTGTCTTTGGATGCACTCAGCTGTTTTATCACTAGCGGGCCCTACTGGCCAGGGGCCGGTTAAGAGTAGTGAGCGAGGAGTCAGCAAGCAGTCGATGGCAGTAAAAACAGGCAATAAAAGGTGTTTTTAAAAAATAACGAAAGCATCCTTAAGCATGCAGCTATAACTGGGCACACAAAATATTATGCAGTTCGCTGCAGCAGAATGCGAGATTAGCCGTGGACAGAATCAGGGACTCACGCTCACTCACGGACAGACGCATGCGACATATTGCGTAAGGGAATCAGTGAAATTCGTAGTTCAGTTTCCACACTATTAGTGACTTGAAGAGAAAAATGAAAAACAAATCTTAAGTAATAAATAAATGAAGTGTTACTTGCACCGTAATTATTTTGTATACTTAACCAAATATGTTTTTTTAGATAAGCACCAGATAAGTAGGCTAACTAATTATTAGCATCTTTTATTTGTGAGGTAAACTTCCTTCAAAATGAGCATTTAACTCAAGTCCCAGCAATGTTTGTAGATCGACGGCTTACGCTCACTTTGTTCTGTCGTTTAATCTTTTGATATCACGATCAAAGACTTGCTCTCAAAGTTTAAAGTAGCTGACAGATGAAGTCAGCTGTGTGTGAACTGCAATCAAATAGAGCCAAACATCAGTTTTAGAAGTAAGCAAACATTTGGTTCAGACGATTCAAAGCTTAATTAAGTGCATCTATTGACATTTGATGGTTGAAATGCTTGTAAATGACCTCATCTTCATTCATGCCAGCTATGAAGTAGAGACGCACGAGTGTTCGTTCTCTGTGAAATACTATCAGAAATAACTCAATTCCAGCATGGTGTCAACACAATTCCCCAATCTTTATAGGAAGGAAAACAGAGACACATATACGACACTTCCAACGCCATCCTTTCGCCACGCCGTAACAGTTGTGACCGGTTTAAATTGAGTACAGATAAATAATCAAATTGTGGCTCGTCTGTGGCCACAGCTGATGCAGAGGCCAGAGTGGAAGGAAACCCAGATTTTAAAAACCTTGACAAGGTGCCAGATTGATTTTTTTTTTTTCCTCCGGCAGACACAAGAGAAGCTCCATTAACATGCTCAGCCATCGCACTCCGCCATGATTTCTGAATTACAGAAAGCAAGGCACTAAGATTATCAAAACACGTCTCATTATCTCCGCTCACTTCATCCTATAATTGAGACACTGTCTCCATGCCAGTCGATATAATGACAGCATGCAAGCATCTGCTTTGGCACACTTGTTTATGATCAACTGTAAAGTAGGATGGCTGAGTGCATGTTTAACGTCTCAGAGGAGAGACTTTAGGTGGAAATCTGGACGTTAAAAATGTTTCCAACCGGCCACCAACAGCCCAACAGCTCGCAGTTGACGATGTGTTATTTGGGGTGTTCCACAATGATTGAGATTCATAAAACCGAATCAGCTTCATCAGTCTGACGAAAAGAACGCACACTTCTGTCTTTGTGCGTACACACAATTTTAGTCTTTCTTTTGTGTGTTTACTTCAGCGTTGACGACTACATCCCCCCCTCCACAGCCAGATATTGTGATTCGGTATGAATACAACCTCAGGGTGTGTTCACACATCACTGCTAAAGGTGTTTCAACCTCAGCGACGGGTCTTGACTACAGATCTTACTTTGCCGAAAAAACATAGTGTTAATACGTGACGAGCAGACATCCACACGATAAGACCAGCTGGCAAGATTCTGACATCTTTTTTAACAAAAGACCTCAAAGGATCTGGCAGCAGCACGACGAGAAGCTTTAAAAGTCGAAGTAGAGAAATCCAAAACAAAAGCAGTAGTAAACGAACATGAAGTGGCTGAACTTTCTGAGTGATTTACTGTTTAGTGTCTGCTGTGACTGTAATATAAATACAGCAATTAAAAAGGGTTTTATTATTTTGATCCGTTTCATTCAATTAATTTCTGGTTGCTTGCTCTGAATACACCAGCTGGCGGGAACAACCTTTTGTATTATATGCAAATAAGCAGGAAGTTAAGCACAACATGATTACAAGCGAAATTAATCAAACTAAATAGTTACTTTAGGAATAAACAATGAGCTCACTGACAGCTGTAGGAAAGGTGATATTTTCTGGAGGTGATGTTTATGTGTGGACGCTGTTGCATCTTACATTTAGCTGTGATTTTTTTTTAAAAGGTTTAGAATTGGTAAATAAGAACAGCAGTGATTAGTAGACATAATTAACCCAACTACTCCAGGAACTCAATACTGGAAACACTTCTGTAGAAATATCAAAGGCTCAAATATCACAGGGCTGTTGGGCCGAATGATAAAAATCACCAACAGCGCTCCTTAAATACTATTATAACATTTAGCAATATGTTTAGTCCATATAACTTTACATTTCCTAGTAGCTCCAGACACTTAGCCTCTCATTTTCACTCGTACTCATGCACTCGATGATGATGATGATGATGATCATTTCTGTTTAATGGGCAGTTCCTCTTCCACACCTCACTGAACTGTTCCAGATACACAACCCAGACTTTGGCTCATCTGGCTTTAAGTGTTAAGGACACTTGATTTAATCAGACTCAGGAATCAGAGGCGATGTTGGGAGTTGAGGTCGTCGGTTAGCTCGACGGGCTCAAGCTCTTTCTCATTAGAGGATAACCAGCGTGACGGTAACGCCCGACTGCTTCCAGTTAGCTCTACTGAAGTCAGGCTTCGAATCCGAACTATTGACGAATGTGAAGACGCCGCAGAGCTTAACCAACGACGCACGCTTCCCCCTGAATCAGCAGAAAGTCACGATGTGCCAGATTTTGCATCAGCTAAGAACAAACACCTCATTAAAAAGGGTCCATTTCTGACAGAAATTTGACAAAAGGCACTTACATGGTAAGTTGCCCGCAGTAGGGAGCTTCCAAAAACAAGTAACATTTGAAAAATGAAGGCACAAACACTTGATTTTAAGATGGACAGATGGACGATGGGTATTGAGCCACATTTTCTTCCAGAGATGCTAAATTAAGGTCGACACATAACAAGGAGAAAATCAACGTGTAATGTAATGTCACAACGGGCGATTTACAGTGCAGCCATATGCCAAACACCCGCTATAAACATTTTGTTGTCTAAAGCAGTTGCATTAACTGAACATAATTTACACCTCGATGCCATAACAGCGTCGCCATTTACAGACACAGGTTAGCATATTACCAAATGTAGTTTGTTTGTGAGAGCAGGCGTGGTGTTTCTCTGTCTCTCCTTTCATCCAACACATGAATCAAGCATTTGCTTTATGCTGGGAAAATAGGGGGCGGGAACTTTGTATAGAGAGAACGAAAGATGGTGCACAAGAAAGAAAGTGTGTTGGCAAGAAAGCAGCTAAAATCTGATTTAATCCTCATTTCATTGTGGATACAACCAACGTTCAAGAAGGAGCAGATAACTTCAGCTAGGACGTGAACGTACTGGTGACAGACTCTACCAACTGTGCACTGTTACAATCTTAAGTGCCATCAATCCATCAACGTCACAGTGAGGTTTTTCTCCTGATTACAAAATGTAAACACAGAAGGAGTTGAATAAATGTGTTGGGTAAAGTAAGCTGGTTTTTCTACTGAAATACTGACTGACAAATGAGAGAGAGAAGGAAGAGGTGTGAGAGGACAAGGCCTGAGGCTAAAGAGCAGACAGTCCCTTGTATAACACTGCTGGGTGTGTGCGTGTGTGTGTCTTTATGGGTGTGTGTGTGTGTAATAGAATAAGATAAAGTATTGTTTATAACATGCATTCCTGCACAGGGAGCCTTCCAGGCCGGATTCCAGTGAATTCTTGCTGAAATAACCATCTGCAAACAAGACATTGAGCCTTATCTATAATATCTAGTAGTGGAGCGATGGGTCAAAAATCATTTTGACCGCTCTGAAAAAATGTTTTACTTTGTTATAGTAATTTCTAATGTTTTTTTTCTTCATATTCCAATGATAAGGAAATCAAAGATTGTATTTTATGATTAAAACTAAATCTTGTCATTACTAGTTTAAACAGCTCATAATTCATCTCTATTATCTATTTATGTTGTTGTGAAAACATCTCCTTCAAACAACTGGATTCATTCACGTTTCTCACCAACACTACATTTTACGAGATCACATGTGAACGCATCATGATAACGTTAGAATTTACCTTCGCCCAATACTCATTTTCACTGCACAGAGCCTGAACGCATCATAATGTAACTGAAGGGAACCTTTGTTCTCCTGTCAATTTAAACACAGATTGATTGTTTACAGTGTAACGCAATTAGATTTCGGCTACTAGAAAAGCATAAACGATGTCCTGAATATTGGCAGATAACGATCGTCAGTAAAACTTGATTTCACACAGTGATAGTTAACCTTAAACGGTGTAATTAATCCCATGAGGGGCCACCCGTACGGATCACAGATCAACCGTGGTCTGTTACACCACTACTCTCTACACATGACTTGTTAAACTAGTTTAATCCAAACTGAATCCTCCACTTACCTCCTGACTGATCTGCAGGAATCTGTAATAAAGCAGCAAAACTAGCACCACGGGGAACACCGGCCTCACTGTGAGGACAACAGGCCACTGCTGAGTGACTCATATACTGCACGACTGTTTGTGCCGTGGACAGTTGAGTTGTTGCCATGTGAATGTCTAACTACAGAGAGGGCATGGGCAACCATTAACCTCCCATAACGGCCTGCCTCTCCTGCAGCAGCTGCTTAACGGCGTCGCAGTCAACAAGCTTTCGGACAGCGTCGTCACTCTCACGAGGAAGCGTTCCAGAATCAATGCAACAGCGATCTGTCCCCGAGAGTAGGGTTGTCACGATACCAAAATTATGACTTCGATACGATACCTGCCATAATATCATGATACCCGATACTTACGATACGATACCAGAATACGATACGATACCACAAATATGATACGATACTGGTATATTTATCTATAATAGTAATAAATAAAACATCTGTATGGTTCCCTTTTTTACCAGCTTGTTCCTGCCCAGCTTTTTGAACACTTAACTAAAAATAAAAAGAATTAGATCAAGATCCACCCTCAGGCTCCACCAGCATGGAGCCATTTTGCATCAATTGTGTTTCATGTAGTACACTTTTGTGTGCATTGTGACCTCATGATCATATAGGCTTGTCGTCAAACTAGGATAAGCCTACTCATGTTAGGCTGTATATGGGTGGGCTTGGTTCATGTTTATAATCACATTTGCTTAACTGTCGTTCTTTGAACTCTTTGAACAGTTCGGGGTGTCTGTCTGAAAGGTGCTTTGCCATGTTTGACGTGTTGCCTCTCTTGGTCTGTGTGGCTTTGAAACACGTTTTGCAGACGGGTCTCTGTATGTCAGTGGGCTTTCCTTCACTGTCTGCAATGTAGCCAAAGTACTTTCACTTCTGGCATCTTTTTTTCCAACAAGCCGAGGACGGTCGGCAAAAGCTCCTGCACGTGATGCCATGTCTCCCCTGATCACTCGCTGTGAGTGAGCGCTGCCTGTTGCGTGTGTGAGCGCTGGGTAGCCCCGCCCCCTTGCAGTCAATGCGTGCATTCAGCATGACAGGGAGCGGAACAGTCAGTGCGCTCTGATCGCGCGCTATTTTAATGAGGTATCGATACTAAAAATATGCAAAATCGTATCGTTTTCAACGTACGGGTACCGCGGTACCTTTTTAGTATCGATACACCGTGCAACATTACCCGAGAGTGTCACATTCAAAACACTGACGGGTATCAGGAATGAGCACCAATTTGGGCTCCTGATTCACGATTGATCAGAATTGCTGTGGAGGTTTTTGACAGTGCGGAGTCAATCGCTGCAGCGTAGCTTTTTATGCACATAGCATCGCATTAAATGGGCCTTCTTCCTTCGGCAGCTTCATCTCGCAGCTGACGTCTGGCTCATAAAACCGCAAAAGTGGGCAGTAACATCTGACAGTGAGTGAACACACTCAATCACGGCCGGCTTTTCTAAATGCTGGAAAAGGTTTGCAAGGCAGGGGAGCAGCGGCATGTTGCATTGTCACTGATATGAGAGGTTGCACCCAGTATGGAGATAAAACCAGACTTGGGTATTATGATGCTTTCCTTTAATGTATAATTGCTTGTTGGTGCAGGATGTTTGCTTAACCTCTTTCTTCTTTTAGACACAGAGCAAACTGGATTAAAACTCCTGGAACTACACTGCTGTTGTAAACATCCATAGATTCCATGCCGCAAAATAGCTAAATGGGGTTTTGTGGAGAGAAAGACAATTTATTGCGTTATATTTCACAACGTAATCATGCTTAAAAACAACACCACCTAATGTTACGTTTAAATACGTTTGCCTTATTCAGACGTCTGACGGCCACGTTTACATATTTGCTGCCACCACGATCCATTCATGGGTCACCTGTTTAACGACGAGGTCACATGTGTATCCACCTCCAAAAATGCAAGTCAGCTAGGTCAGAGCTCAGTCAACCTGAAAACTAAAAAAAAAGAAAAAAAAGAGCACACGCTTGCTTGCTTTTTCCTCAGATTGTAAATAATCTCCACTTCCTTCAGTTATCCATCTACCTCTCCTACATGTCTGCTTTCCTTCTCTCCGACATCGTCAATCTTCTTTTATAGCGCCTGCCGAATTAAAATGCAAAGCAAACAAGTAGACCGTCAGACCTCATATTCTCCCTTTTATGTCACCGTGTAATCTATGTTCTTTGGCAGACAAACAGTACGCAAGTAAAAACCCAAGACAGGCATTCACAACGGCACAAGTGCTCTTCCTCAGCAGTGCCGTACGACATATCCGTATTAAGTCTGATATATTCGCAGCTCCGAGGATCTCAATATTTCTCTTTACTACTAATAACACTAAAAGTGAATTTATGCTTCTCTGTCGACTTGTTTCACTGCTCCTGCAGTAGATTCCTTCGGTGTGGGAACTGATTTATTGTTCGGCGCGAGACGGAACCCGTTGATTGTCGTGACACCGCCACCTCACTAGATAGATGTGTTGTTCATTTATTACACACTCAAAGTAATTGGAGTTTACCTTCATTTATTCCCTTAGTTAAAGAAAGAGCCCGGTCGTGGTTAGAAGAGGCCTTCTGGAAAAATGGCCGTCCAAGATCACAAAACACACATTAGTCCAACACTGCTGAAGAGGATTATCGAGCGGTTTAGTTTTTGTTCAGCCTGCTCCATGTTGTCTTCCCCTATGAGCAAATACTAGCAAAGGAATGGAGACATGTCGGAGAAAACACGAAGCAGACAAAGCGGTCTAATTACAATTCATGTGGTCTCCATGAAGCCTCTGTTGCCACAACATCTCAACACGGAGGCAGAAATCTGCCTTAAGCTGTTGAGTGAAACGTTTCCCACCAATATTTTTCCAAACCAGTCAGGAAGGTCCAATCCACTTACGCTAAAGCCACAAGATTGCTTCTCTGACTGTTTAGACAAATGTCCACACTGCAAACAAAGCATCGTGGCACTGAGACCAGAAGAAAACAATGTCAACCGCCTGCGGATAAACAGTAAGGGCGCTCTGATCAATCGACCACCGACCGTTCTTAAAATAGTGTAATTGGTGGTCTCTATAAAAGGCCGATCAGACGAGGCATTGATTCTGAATTGAAACATTTTCACTACTCATTTGCCTACTTTCTCGCATTTACTTAAACTCACTCTGTAGCGTCTTTCCGGCTCATTTTTCCACCACAATAACCGTGCGGTATCTACCCGGAAAAGAAACAGCGGCACGCGGCAGTCGCATGCGGCCAGTTAGCACACTGTGTCATGGACGCGCAAAAAATAGGTTTCAGAATAGTTCAAAACACATACAAAGGAGCGGAAAAGCAGTCTGACCGGAGGATTCAACTCGACCACTCAGTGCGTCTCTAAAACAACCAGCCCGCGCTCTCAGATCAATAGCGTTAGGTTATCTCTGTCTGTCCCATGCACTCGCCTTAAGGTGGTGACTGAGCTTTTGAGGCAGTAGCACCAAGGCTGTGGAATGCTCTGCCTGCACCCTTACGTTTTTGCTGATTCCGTGAATTCTTTCCAGAATCAGCTCAAGACACACCTGTTCAGACTGCCGTTTGTCTAAAACTCACGTCCTATGCTTTTATGCCATGTTTTAATTGTGTACTTTCAGTTTTTTGTGTCGTCTTAAATGCAAACTTTTGGCCCTTACATGGTCACTTTGTGTTATTTATGCTTGTAATTCCACTCGTGTTAAGCACTTTGTGACTAATGTCTGTGAACAGCCCTTTATAAATACATTTTACTTACTTACTCTTCAGATTGACATGTTTACGTGTGATCTATTGATTTTCCTTCAGACGACACATTTTGTGTCAAGAAATAGGGGAATCCGGTACCATGACCGTGTCAGATTCATTGAAAAATTAACAGCTTTTCAATTAATTGCAGATAATGACTGATCGCTGCAGATAATGACTGATCTGTAGATTGTATCTTGGGTCTGATTTGATTGACTGATCGTTACAACTCTAGTTTCAAGTCCTCTTTTGTTTTGTTTGGGTTTAACTCTCTCAAAGTCAGAAAATATCTTATGGGTTTGTGTTTTTTTAAACACATTTCCAACAAAGCACAACAGCAGCACTCTGAAAGGATTTCATGCCAAGGACAGAGGAACCAGTGTGTTCCTTACTAAAAACAGAAACCAGACGACACAAAATGGTTGACACTGGTCCAAATGTGGTTGCCGAGGGCAACCGGCCAACTGTGACTGTCAAACCTTGAGGGCCCTCATATGACTGCACGCCAAAACTAAGGGTTTCGCTCAAAATTAGTCGATTTAATGGGGAATTCTTTAAAGTGGTAACGCAGACTCGGACCACTTTTGAAGTCGATCAATAAAAATTGAAAGCAGAAAGCAGAACCAGTACTAGTTTCATTCGTAGTGTTTTTACTATTGAACAACTGAAAGTA
This sequence comes from Leptoclinus maculatus, assembly GCA_032191485.1. Taxonomy (NCBI): domain Eukaryota; kingdom Metazoa; phylum Chordata; class Actinopteri; order Perciformes; family Stichaeidae; genus Leptoclinus; species Leptoclinus maculatus. The sequence goes on along the minus strand of JAVDOI010000001.1, from coordinate 23,522,020 downwards.
TATGGCCTAATAAACTATGCCCATGATATTTATATGTTCTGGAGAATCAAACAACCGACGCCTGTAATCCCAGTGAATTTTTTATCCATGCTCAGTAAAAAACGAAAGTGGACATGATCACTGTGGGGCAGAGATTACAACACTTCAGAGCTCTATAAACCGAAGCTGCTTTGATGGGAATGTGTTTCCAACTAAAACGGGTATAGCGTGTCCGTTACAGTGCGTGTGCTCGGGCAGCGAGGTGAAACAGGATAGTAGAACTCCGTTAGCGATAAGAAAAATAATGACTGCTTTTTCACAAAGTATATTTGTATCTAAGTTCCACTTGATCATCTGTTTAGACCGCCCCCAATTTTGTCCTGCGTGGATGTTCCCTCATCTACTCGTCGATATCACGAGTGATGTACCGGCGTGTCAGCCGAGAGAGGTGACGGATTCTCAGAACCACCCAATGCCACCACGCTCGAGTATTGATGTCGCTCTGAGGAATTCCCACACATCACGTCTTCACAGACCTTTCTTGCTCTACAATAAGATGAACTCAAAATGGTATCTTCATAAAAAAGACAGCTAATATAGAGCTCAAAGCAGCAGGGAGGACGCCAGACCTAACTGCTTTTCTATCAACACATTAGGTCTCCAAGTGTAGAATAGAAAATATCACAACAGTTTCACGTCAGAGTCTATACACTGGTGTATAAATCAGCCATTTGTAAGATGGAAAATTGCAACTTCAAGTGAAAAGATCACCAGTGTCGGGAACAAGTGAGGCGAGAGTGATTAATGAGGTCATGTTGCTTATGAGTGGATGAATGAAAACCGTGCTGAAAGCAACTGTGTGTTGAACATACTAATGCAATTTGACAGGGCTCGGTTGTTACAACAAGACGAGAATAGAATCAAACCCGTCGAAATGAGCTCGGATTGACTCGTTGTGTTTCTCTGGCTTTTCTCTCCAAGAACACCGAGGACGAAGCTTCAAACCGAAGGCAAATGAGACGGCATTTCTGCAGCACTTGAGACCGTGCCTCGCCACAAAAGCTGACAATATCTTTATAGCTTGTGTGTGTGGGGGGGGGGAGAGAGTTGAGTGTAACCTGGGCTCGCGTCCCAGGAAAAGATGGATCACCAGTCTTTGGCAGAGCAGCCACTGTGCAACAAGCATTCAGTGTGTGCTCTTTTCGGCTGTAATTGGCAATTCGCTAGTGAGAAATCCACTCAGTGCTATAAAAACTAAAGCAGAGTTGCATATTATTTGACCCGTGATACGACATTACAGTTCAAATGACAAATGTCACATTTAGTCGACTTTACAAATAGTAACCCCGAGGAAGGTTAGGTTCTCACATAACACGACAGTTCACACGATGGGTGGATCAATATTGACTATAGAAACACAGATCCATTTCAGATACTAGGTTTACTCTCACCCATCGCACTCTCAAGTAAACCACACGCTTCGCTTCTCACAACTGGTTTTACACCAAACACTATGGAGCACAATACGAAACACTTAACCCGTGACAGGAAAGCTTTGAGGCAAATCTATTCAACTGTTAAAACGTACATCTACAATGCTTAACAGATTGTAATGCAAGCCTACTTTAGGCCAAGTGTGTCAAATGCAAATGTAGGACACTTTGAATATGGCATTGGATTCTCTATTAATGGCTACCGTCATAAAAGTAGCACATTTTAACATTGGATTTTTTTACACAAAAAAGTATAGATTATCAAAATAGTTGCTGATTAATCTTATGTTGATTGACTATTTGACGAATCGTTGCAGCTCTATTGCGTATTGACAAACATCTAAAGGCTAAAAATTGTTAAAAAATATGTTTTGTGCATTAATTCTTCTTTTGAATGTCCTTATGTTGAATGCAGTAAAAAAAAAAAAAAAAAAGTCTGCCGTGTACAATTGCATTGATAAGACATTTACAATCAATGACTACCATCTGGAAGTCAGGTCATGTGACGATGTTCTTCTGCAGAGCTACGGACCAGCGCTCAAACCAGCCCAACCCCCGCCACTTAGGGAGAGCGTCTTCAAATAAATCCCAACCTTGGGGGAAACGCTGTATAATGATTTAACCTAGAAAAGGTGCTCCAGTACCTAATGACACCAACTACATTATGAGGCTTAATATGGACTCACCGCTGCACTAAAGGGTATTAAGGAATGCATTCGCTTCTCATTTAGCGTGCGATATAAGTGCATATGGGGGTATACATTCACCCAAAGTAAATGGCTTCACTCAGGTGCTTTTGAGGTGTCTGAAAGCCTTCAAAGTACCAGCTACCTGTAAGGATATGGGCTAAATCCTGTTTTACTTTGCCATCAGCTGGTGTGAGGCCAGGAGATGATGGGGGCCTTACAAAGCCAACATAATCCCCTTGTCCTGGACTAATCTGATGCCCTGGACCTCTAAACAAACACTGTTAAATTCTCTTCTTCCACGCCGTTTCTTTGATATCCATCCTGATGTGGAACAGATTTTTCAAAAAGGGTGAAAGGCTGGTCAACATCAACACTGAATTTTCACCGTTTCTGCAGATCCTTGAGACTCAACACTTCCTTCCAGTAAACACAAGCAGCTCAGTTATCACAAAAATCTAACTGGTGAATGAGGAAATAGTCGTTTCCTCAAGTGGCGTTGCTCTCATGTTCACCCCACGGCTCTAATCCAAGCGTTGGGGACATCTATACATCTCTGACAACTATAACATGTCATGTTATTGTGTGGAGCTTAAGAGTCTTACATTTCCCTTCACAACTGATGGCTCTGTCAGATTGTATAAAACGTGTCTGGCGTGCTACAACAAGGCTCTTAACACCCGTTACAATGATTAAAACAAATTACTGCTCGAAAAAAGAGGCGATCGAATAGAGAAGAACCGCTTTTGAAAAGGTAGTCGACTGGAAAGGGAACATCTCTGTCTTCACAGTGAGCTGCTATGGAAGAATACAAAATACAAATGTTTGCTCTGAAGAAGTGCTATGATTATGAACAGGAACACCAGTGTGCCAATTGTTATTTTACCAGCTACACAATTTCAGTTTTAGGTAAAATTCCAATGTGAAATTCTCTGGGCTTGACAGTGTTTTATTACCATCGCTTATATTGATTTCCTTGTGACGAGTACACAAGAAGGATACGTAATTATAAGCCTCAACGTAAAAAACACCCTCAAAATGTATAAAATCAATAGAAAAAGAGTCAGTAATGAATCAGCAGTGACCAAACACCCTTACAGGCTAAGTGAAAGCCTTGAATCATTTATGGCCACGGCTGACCTATTACAGTAGCTCTAGTAAAGGTGATCGTCTCTACGGACCCTGGAACAAAACAGCCTTTTGTGGCTGGTGGAGTAAAATGGTGAAATGTCCCAAATACTGAAACACTTTATTATTGTGAGAGACCCACACAGTTAATTTAGTGTTGTTGAGGTTCTGTGTGATCATTTTGTCTACCGTGTACTTCCTGTATGACGCCTGAAATCATTAACTACCACCAGGTCTGGAAACAATGGCTGCTACAGCATAACAAAGCTATACGTGTAACCAACCGACCTCTGAGATAAAGCGTTAAGTATTACAAAACTACACTAAGACCGTTCAAAATACTGACTCAGCCGTGTTTATTGCATGACAAAGGGGATTAACGGTACAGTTATTACTCCAGTTGTGTTTAGGAGGGTTACTATCTCACATCTACAGTATTTAAGGCTTCCCTTTATCAGTGCCACCAGCTCAGATATATTACCACACCCTGACAACTAAGTTGCCAAACTGGTGTTTAACATTAACCGCAGCATTAGCCAGAAATGTTTCACGGCCCTTTAGGAACAAGTTAAAATGTTTCACTGCCAAAATACTCAACGTTTCCTTTCAAGTTTCATTTGTCAACAAACCGCAAAAAGCAGGCGACTCAACATTTCAGCAACCCACTTATTGAACAAACAAACCACCGATTACATTGACAACACGTCACGGCAGCTCTCACCTTCGTTTGTGGACTAAATTTGCTAATCGTTAGATGGATAGTACACCCGACTAATACTGGATTTTGGAGGTTGCGATAGTTTTTTAACACATAACAGACAATGATTTTTTTTTTTAAAGAATTGTGAGAAGGTTTAAATATAAAATGATCAGGGCTCTGTGGTGAAGCTCAAAACTAATGTGGCATTTCTGTACTGCAACTTCTTGTTACTTATCAGCCAACATATTCTCCAATAAGCTATTGACAGATGTATCGGCCTAGATTGGGCTGGCAAATTTATTTATTTACAGGCACTACTGAGCCTCTCTCAAACATGTCCCTGTGGTAAACACTCCCTTAGACTAGATGTCCATATATTTAGTCTAGATCAAGGACTTTAAGAATACTGTATTCCAGCTATCGCAGAACTGTCCAATCATTTAATTTGGCCCAAATCTTCCACAAGCTGCTAGCTTGACAGCTGCGAGTACTAATAATGGCAATTTTCGTAATTTACAATCATAATGATAATTTTGGGGGAGTGAACGGCCTGCCGATTTCACGCCAACTTTCACGCCAGACGTAGCGACTTTTGGAGCTAGTGATGTTAGATACTTTCATTGGAGAAGAATTAGCAACACTGGGATGGGTTATTATGGTGCGTTTTAAAACAAACAACGTACGGGAACAACCAGTCCTATTTGATTAGCTTTTGGCACTGGCGCATTGGGAACATTGACAGAGCTAACTTGCAATTAAAACCAAATCTCAGCTTTGTTCACCACAAACCTGTCTTTCTGCATATGTAAATACGGCTAATTCAACTTGAGATGAATACCGCTTTGATTAAAAAGGCAACCGTGTTGAAGAAACGTCTCCTTCCTGTTTTGTAGTTAGAACCATAGAGAGCAATTGTAAAAATCCTGCAAGTTGGAGCCATTTGATGAGAATATTGTGCTGCAGACCACGCTGCCATACTTTAATGTGGTACTGTCATACTCTATGGAGACCACTGGGTTAGCCCTTAGCGGTCTTGTAAAAAAAGACAATTGCTCTTTAATTGAATGACTCACTTCATGGAGATGGGACAGCCCCAATAACACGAGCCAGCAAAAATAATCTGGAGAGAAGGCTTTCCAAATTTACTAAAACCACGATCCACCATTTTAATGAGATCTTGTCACCTTGGAAAATACGAACTTGTGTCATTAAGTGTAACAAACTGTAGCGGAGATGAAATGGGAGGATCAAATAATCAGTTTCACACATATTCTCACATTGTGTTAGAACGGAAAGAGTGAAACAAACCCGTTTAATTTTGTGTTTATCTTGAGATCAACCCCCGCCCCTGACGGATGCCCAGGGGTCCCCGGTGCCCCAGCTTGGGAAACATTGAGACACTACACTGGTGGAATCCGCAGCTTTAACTCTGTCCAACTAATGTTTCCTCAGATGTTGGCTGCCGAACATCAACTTTTTCCGCGAAAATTATAGCCGTTAAATGCAGGCAGGCACGTGTTTTCTAACGACTAAAAGACGTTACTCCCCTCGAGCTGACAGTTACTAAACGTTACTCCCCTCGAGCTGACCGTTACTAACGTTACTTCCCTCGAGCTGACCGTTACTAACGTTACTCCCCTCGAGCTGACCGTTACTAAACGTTACTCTCCTCGAGCTGACCGTTACTAACGTTACTCCCCTCGAGCTGACCGTTACTAACGCTACTCCCCTCGAGCTGACCGTTACTAAACGTTACTCCCCTCGAGCTGAACGTTACTCACGCGAGTGAAACTGCATTAGCTATAGCACGTAGGTGCTTTAGCGTTACTTAGCTAGCAGTTTTACATGATTAAACGTTAGTTGAACTTCAGACACGCTAACGAGGCTAACTTAGCTTGGTGTAACGAGCTAATCTGACTAGTGCGCTAGCTGGCAGAGTGAAACAATGAGCTCAGAGTGAGGCTTGGCTAGCTTTGCTGCTGCTGCATGCTGTGTGTAGGCTACATGGTGTAAAGCTAGCCAGCTCGCTTTGCACGCAAGGCTAACGTTAAGTGGCTAACGAATCGTAGCACTATCAACAATGAGAGAGAGAGAGAGAGAGAGAGAAATGTAGTAACTTACCGACTTAGCTAGCCACTCCTATTCCAAACCCTGGTCTGCCCATGGTGGCGTGCACTCCATAAAAAAAAGAACAAATCAGAGTGTAAATTTGAATAAAACCTCTAGAGAAACCTGAAGCACCAGAAACCAGTGGCAGCGCACTCCCCAAGACATCCAACACAAGAGAGGAGGCCAGCGATTCACTGGACTTCTGCCATCACACTTCGAGATACCGTCCTCATCGAAAACAACCACAGTCCGGAGGGCATTTTATTTTATTATCGGTTCCGTCTCAAGTCCAGTCTCCTCCCGCGACCTTCTTGGATATTAATCCCACAGCGAACGGTTTACCATCCAGGTTAATTCCTCCGTATTCACCGTTTTGTGGATGAGTGTCGTGGTGGTTCTTCGTGTGGGAACTGATACAATGTAGCCAACCAGCGGCAGCGGGAGCGGGGAGGAAACCCAGGAGGAGGAGCAGCTCCAGTCGGATTGAACTGTCACCACACTCCACAGAGCACCGGGGGTTAAGACGTGGAACTGGATCACCCACTCTGAGTGGACTGTGATTTAATTTGTCTGTTGTCAGAGAGGAATATCCACCAGCTAGTCCAACTGCAGTAGTGGAATAAGTAAAAATACTCCATTTCAAGTAAAAAAAAGTATTATATTTAAAATGCCACTTAAGTATAAAGTAGCCTAGAACAAGTATTTTCAGGAAAATGTACTTAATGTATCAAAATTAGCCTACCCCGCTCGTTATGCACCGTGTTATGTTATTATAGAATATTATATTATTCTGTTTCTAAAACTAACGAATATGTGTAAGATCATTTTAATGTTGTAGTCTGTCAATGTAGGACAGTTTTAGATGCATTGTGTATATAGTATACACTACCCAGTAGTATACTGCATCATATCATAGCATATCATTTATGTAAAAAGTAACTATAAATGTCAAATAAATGAAGTGGAGTAGAAAGCAGCATAACACAGGAATACTCAAGTAAAATATGCCCAAATGTATGTAAAGTACTTGAGTAAACGCAATTAATTACATGAGTACAAACAATGTTGAATTCCTGATCTTTTACTTACTTAGTAAAAGTACTAATACCACACTGTAAAAAATACTATGTTACAAATAAAAGTCCTGCATTGAAAATGGAACTTATAAAGTAATCAAGTAAAAGATACTCAATGAAGGCAAGGAGGATAAACACCAGCCAAAGGTCGAAACCTGGCAACCCAAACATTGTTCTTATTAGTAGGCATTAATGTAACCGATCAAAAAAAGCCCTAATAGATCATTAATAAACATTAGTAAAGGTGTTTACAGTAGGAACCATGTATGAATGGTGTGTTATTAGAAAGTGGTCTGGTCTATTATAAACACTTAATGAAACATAATCTGTTACACGCTGTAAATGCATTTTGTTTAGAGACTGAATGTAATCACGAACACACGAAAGGAAACATTCATTTGTTGATATCATCTGTAAATAATTGCTGGTTTCGCTTCCTCCCAACCGCATCAAATGTGCATCTTGTTGAATGCCTACACTTTTAAAACTCTTGATTCCACCAAAAGAAAACAATGCTTCTAAAGGTTGAAACTTGATCTTCACACTTCAGGGCAAATTGAACATGTTAGCTCTGCGACTATATCAGCCGTGTTCTAATTTCCCTGAACTGAGAGGGAATATCTCTGAGAACAGTGAGCCTGAATTAAAAAAAAAAAAAAAAGCTTCCAACAAACGAGACCCTTTCATTTATGTTAGGATTCCGACTCTCGCCGCTCCACGGATAACCTTTCATGTTCACGAGCTTCAAACACCATGAAGGCTTTAAGTCGTTGTCTCTCTCAGCGCCGGTTTCCCAGGCAACAAGAATATGATAATGTTGCCTTTGACATGACAGAAGGAATCATCTCGCTAGCAAACAGAGACAACAGGCACAGGGAGGGCTGGAGGGGGAGGGGTGGTGGTGGTGGGGGGGCTGAATTAATGGACTCATTTTCACACAGAGGGGGAAAAGCAGCAGCAGCTACTCACCATCCTCCATCCATCCTCCATCTTCCTCTATTGCCTCCAATGCATTCCTGCTGGCAGGCACACTCATGCCTTCCCCCAGGGAACAGCCGGCCTCCATTGGAGAGCTAAATAACAGTCAGAGGCAAGTGGGGGACTGGAGGGGGACAGATTTCTGATGATGACTGCCCTTCAATGCTGAGGCTCCAAAAACCCAAGTGCTCTCGTTGCTGAGCGTCGCACCAACTTAAAAAAAAAAAAAAAAAAAATGTACAAGCTGAAATGTACAAGCTGTGTGGACGCCATGTGTTTTCCATCAGTGGAAAAAAAAAAAGGGGCTAATCAGCCAGCCATGTGGAATCACAGAGGGGCTGGCTTGATTCGTGTGATCATCTTTCCATTACTCTATAAAAGAAGCTGTAAAGCCCTGAAACCCATGTGAGAGAGACTTGCTCTTTGGCACATGTTTGGATTAAAGATCTGCGTCACCTTCATGAACGCCAGTAACATATACAGTAGAATAAAGTGATACTATATCAAATAAACTAATTCGAGGACAAATCATAGAATATGATGTAGTACTGAAGCATTATTAATAGATTTCGCAGATTCAAAAACAATTGTTTTTACCATGACCCAATACATTTCCATTCTCCAGACTCATGTGGCACAAAGCATTCGATTTTTCTTCTGCATTACATCTGCTTTTGTTCTCTAGAGGCATGTCTTTAGGGACGGCCGTCCATCAGTCTGATGGTGAGTCGGTCGATCGGTCCACCACTTTGGTCCAGACTTGAAATGTCCCATTATTGTGTACAGACGTGCATGGTCCCCAGAGGATCATTCCTGATCCACTGACTTGCCCTCTAGCGCCAAGGTTCACATTTTTTTGATTTTGAGTGAATTATTTCAACAATTCTTAAATTGCTTACCATGAAATTTGGTGCAGCCATTCATTATCCCCAGTGGATGAACCTCAATTACTTTGGTGATCAGCAGACTTTTCCTCTGCACCACCATTATGTTGACTTGTTTGTTTCATTTGTTGTTGATTTTTGTGAAATATATTGGATGGATGGCTGTGAACATTGATGCCCCCCTCAGAGTAAATCGTATTAACTTGTCTTTACATCTAGCGTCACCATCAGGTCCATTTTCTTTATTTGTTCAATACTTAGATTTATGATAAAATACCTGCAAAACGAATGACATTCCCGTCGACTTCAGCTGTACTTTGTGTTAATTAGCTAATATTAGCATGCTAAAGTGCTAACTTAAGATGGTAAACATGGTAAACATTGTCCCTTGTTAACATCCGGGATCCTCCAACATTTTATTTGAGTGTCCGTATTTAAATGTCACCATTGCAAGAAACGAGTAATCCATGAGTGTCTTTTATATTGGAAGAGAATAAGTGAACGAGGGAGAGACAGCCACAGTCTCGTTACAGGATGTTCAGATGGAGAGGGAGAGGAGTCGTATGTTTGTTTCTTTCCCCTGTGGGGGTTTTTATTGTATGGTTACAGCCATGCAAACACCAGCGAAGGTCTTCTACCATTAGTGCTTAATGGATGGGAGTCATGCAGACAACCACACGCATTACGCTTAGCAGGAATAATTCTTCGTGAACATGAGATCGACCAAGGGGAGAGAATTAATCAACAATGAACAGTAATGTCAATAAAGTAATAATGGATACATTTAGCTGAGGAGATTATTTTAAAGCCAAGTCGTAAGACAGATGTGGTTTCCAGACGACTCTTGGGACAAATATGTGACTTGAATATCGCAGAAAAAAATGGGGATTCACAGACTATTAAAAACATATAAATTTGTCTTTTAATGTTATGCGTCCCTCTGGGATCAAGTATGAAAGTGATGCAATTTTTTTTACTCCATCTTATTTGGGACAAACTGAGGATTTGACCCAATTAGTTAAACAGAAATCGTACCACAGTCATGAAGCATTGCATCTGTGCATCTAGAAATACATATTTATTGTTAGTATCGTGAGTACATGGTATTTCTTTCTGAACATTTTCTTTTGTTGTCTCTCCAAATTGTTATTTTGTCATATATCTACATCTGTCACATTATTACATTTGAACAGTCACGAGAATAAGAACGCGCTGTGTAAGCCTCCGGCAAAACCGGGTTTGTATTTATTGTCGATCATATAGCAATATGCTAATAGATAATCCAGAGTAATCATGTTATGTATCTGTTACAGTGCCTGCTCCGAAGAAAACAGAGCACTGGAAGGGACTATTTTACATATTCAAGAGACTAAAGCTTGACAAATCACTATGTTCAGAGATTTAGCCCTCGTGACAGGAGAGGCATTGAAGGCAGACTATCATCTGAACTCTTCTGTGTGGCGTCATGTGTGTTAAAAAAGCTCAGAGAAGCTGTGAAGATGTTCTGGTGGGGGACAGGCATTAATACGAACACACAGGAGTCTCTTTAGTTTGGAGTTTCTATTATTTCACTGGATGTTTCTGTAGTACTCTCCTTGGAAAATCAATGTGGCCATAATTGTAAATATACCCTGCAAAATGTGTGTTGTTACAGGTACCGACTCATTCAGCAAGGTCAGAAGGTCCCGGACTGAATTGATCACTTATCAGTGGATCTTTAGAAATGGCAGCAAGTGAAAGCCATTTGTGATGGGAAATCCATTTTTAATTGAATTTATGCATCTGCTCTCCCTTTGAGGACTCACAATCATTTTTCTTGTCAAGTCAGAAGCCTTTTGTAAAGGCGGTTGACTCTCTTCACGGATATTTGCACAACGAAGACCTCCTTTGATCGGTCATTTGTGGGGGAAAAAAGGTAATTTATGGAACAGACATTAACATTGCCCACACCTCAAGGGCAAACGGGTCTTTCGCTCCTCGTGAAGAGAGAACACAAACAGACATCACTTGCCTTGAAGGGTGGAAGCTTTCAAACGTTCATGTGCTTCCCCTCCTCAGACGGGGCCCACCTTGTACCTCTGGACTAACCAAAGTCGACGAGCCATGACACTCTGGAGACCGTACAAAGGCATTCTGCTCTATTTAGCTCCTCCACGAAGACTAGTTCCTACATAAAGGTATCCTATCAGGTCATTGTAGATATGATTCACACAGGACCGTGAACACACTGTATGGTTCGACATTTCGTAAAATACGAAGCTGTACAGCCAGCAGTCGGTGAGCTGAGCTTGAAACAGCTGGCCTGGTGCTGTCCCGTTTCCAGTATTTGTGCTAAACTAAGCTAACATAATGATCCTACCAACATGAGAGCGGTATCAATCTTCTTATCCATCTCTCTGCAGTGTTTCCCCGAAACTATTCCTTTCATTGATCTTCAGTCCCCCACAGTGCTGAGATCACTTCCTGTTGGTGGGTAAACGCTGAGGTGCTGTATGTGTGAAGTGCTGAGATGTAGTTGAGCTGTTGAGGGTGATGGGTGACCATGGTGATGATATCAATGCATCAGATCCTGCTGTCAAATCGCCTTCAATGAGCCACATACTGACAATATCCTTTTTCTAAATATTTCCTTTGTACCGCCACCCCGGCTCGACAGGCAGCGCTCTGAGACGCATCACGAGATGGATGAGCCACAAGCTGTTCTCAGGTTGTATTGTTCCCCAGCCTGCAGCCACCTCTTCTAAAGTGCTCCAAAGCCTAATTCCTCTTCCAGGCCTGTGGGGATGGGGGGATGGGACCCTGCGCCCTCAGTCCAATCAGTCTCTCAGCAAGCACACAAAGGTCCTGCTGCTTCTACAGCAGGAAACTTGGCTTGGTGGTGAGGAAGGCACACTGCTGGACTGGAGTCAATTGCATTTAATTTCAATCAGGAGATTCAGCTGGGCATCTTTTTCAGCCCAAATGATGAATAAACACATTACCATTTTATGTCTAATTTAATTTAAAACCTTGGCTAGCCGGATGAAAGTCGGATGGATTTTAGATGGCGTTCTTATTGGTGCTCAAATTAGATGTCGCCCTGCGTGTAACATTCCTTCATCCACTCTGATTCGTCTGCCTTCCTCTCTCCACGAGCGTCATTAACAGCAGAGTGGGTGGTTTGTGACGGAGCAGAAGAAGCCTGTGATAGAACATAGAAACACCACCGATAGCTGTTATTTAAAGAAAAGGTTTTATATTTCGTGAAATACGCTTATTTGCTTAGATAAGAAGATTGATACCACTCACATACAGTCAGCAGCCTGTTAGCTTAGCACAACGACTGTAATCCGGGGGAATCGGATAGCCTGGCTGCCTATTTGATCTATTTCGCAAGGGCATCATCGCTGCATCCGCCGCCCAAGACGACCGTGATTGTTTTTAAGAAATACTGGTAGTGTGTGGATCCAGAGTCCAAAGGAAACACAATCCACCAACCAGCACCTCTAAAGCTGTACAAAAGCAACATTTGTGGTTTTACAGGGTGTTATGTGCCGCACTATTTTTATTTTATTTTTTATCTTGAGCAATTAAACAGCAGAGACTTATTAGTGAGCATTAGAGGTGCTGTTGGGTGGATTTTTTTAAAAACAGACTAGCCGTTTCCCAGTTCCCAGTCTTTATGCTACGCTAAGCTAACTGGCTCCTGGCTATAGCAACATACTTAACAGACAGTGGTATAACCAACTTACTCTCCTGCCAGGAATCAAATAAGCGTATTCCCCAATGATTTGCAGATAACGGCTGCAGCTCAGACAACATGGCTGTTTTCATATTTAAATGGGTCACCTACAGCATTTCTTCCACACAAGTACACATCACATCTTTTGTGCATGAAAAACCAACAACACATGATCTTATGGTTTATCTAAAGAGGCTTAGTAAAAAAAAACTGCATGTGCCTAATTGTTCAGCATGACGGCACAGAGCCCTTGTTTATGTGAACTTGGGATGTCTGTTCTCATCCGGAGAAATGCCCCTGATCTGGAAGACAGAAGAAGAGGCCACCCACAGGGCAAGTAGCTGTCATCGTTGATTCACTGGGGGCTGAATTTAGTAAATTCTTAAGCAGCCTGCTCTAAAGAGAACCCACCTTCTATGGAGAAACGTCACAAAAGAGACCTCTTACATTCTCTGGGTGGGAGATTACTGGGAGGGCTGGTGCAATTATGCGTTCTCATGCTGAATCGAGTGGAGCAGAGAGTTGTAGCTAATCTGCAACTCAAACAAGAGTAAATCTAAGCTAATCAACGGCGAATTACAATGCCAGGCACAGGCAAAAACATAACAACCCTGGGATGGGTGTGTGCTGGTGATTCATGCTATGCTTTTCAAACCGTGGCGAAATACGCCCTCGGGCCAGAAGCGGCTTAGTCGAAGAGCCACTCGACACACTCGGAAAGGAAATAAACACACGCGGCAACGCAAGGTAAAGGTAAAATGTTGAAATACAAAATGACATTACACTGGCAGAATGTCAATCAGAGCCCGTCACAGCAGCATTTGAATTCTTCATAATGAAGATGCCAGGAATCTGTGTGAATTTGAATACAAGCAAAGAAGACCTAAATAGATTAAGGGCCGTAGTCTGTGCATGTTCCTGAAGAGATTTAAAGGAAGTGAAGATGCAGGCATGATGAACGAATCCACCACGATAGCCCTTGTAAATAGAAGGCTTAACGCAGGTCTTACGAGTGAAACCAAACTATTATTCGCAAGTAAATAGTTCATTCAAGACGTGGGTGCAGTTCCGATTGTTTTGGTTTCAACGGCACTAAAAGTGAAGGCTGGAATGCTTTTATACCGAGGATTCAACTGTGCGAAGAATCTGGAGTAATCCTGAAGGATTTCTTATTTTAACATTGTAATTTAAGTTAATACAAACACTTGTGACGTGCGATCAAGTTTGAAGCCTCTTTGTGATCAACAAGAGTGGGATTAATGGCTGAGGCCACTAATAATACTGATGGAAATATGAAGCCTTTGTATTGCCCACAACATGGCAACAAGTGAGGCTAAAACATCAGATTCCACTTAAAAGTTATAATCCTTTAAGATTTTTACATTAAACCGTATTTTACAACATTTATGGTTGGCATCTTTTCTGCTACAGCCATCACATGTATTTATACTCATTGTATTATCAGTGGCGGGGTCTGCCATTCCATTTCAAAGAGATTCAAAGAAAAAAAAGACTGTAAATATCTTTTGCGTTTTTTTCTCCCCTCAGCGTGTCCGTGATGCCTTCAGGTCCAGGAGAGAAGATAAAAACGCCATCCAAGAAGTCCAGGTCCAATAATTAGTCCATGAGCCGGAGGGCTTATCAGGCGGCGGTTTATACTCCTTTGAGTCAGGATTTTACAACTCTGGAAAGTTATTGCGGCAGCAATAATGTTCTCCTCCCGCTCAATGCTTGTGAGGTAAACAACAGGATTACTACAATGCTTAACTTGACACGCTACAATGCTATAAGGAATGTCCACATGCATGTACTGTATTTGATTAGTCTAAACAGTGTGTTGCTGGGTGACGTTGGATTACGCCGATAAACCAGGATCAACATTTTTACTTGACGGCCCCTGCATTGTTTTTGCCGGAGTCCTCTGTGTCATCCCCCCCCCCGCTGTGCCAATGAAATGGTCTCATTGAGATGAATGAGAAGGCTGTGTTGTATAAAGCAGCGCTATTGTTGGTTCTAAATGGTCTTCGGTGTGAGAAGAGTAACGACAGGCCGGCCTCTGACGGGGAGAGGAGAGAGGAACAGCATTTCTCTCGTGGTTTTTTAGGTTCTTGACTAATAAAGCTGAAATGTTTTTGTCTCATAAACACTGATGAGCGAAATAAAACTAAATTAAGCAATTTCTAGTTTATATCTTGTGCTTTGAGAAACCAGTAGATGATGGCAGAACATTTTCTAAAAGATGCCGTCTGCATAGAACAACACACAAGCTTTTCTTATTTTAACAAATCTAATTTTAATTGGAATAAGAGAAGCACACAATTACACATGAGGATCTTTTGTTATTTATGCAAACAAACAAATCGAGACAAAGCAGAATGTAGAAGGTTGTCAAAATGATTATATGTCTCTGTACTGCAGACCTTTAGGCAATATTCCTTGTACAAAAATGCAAATGCAAGCTGATATTGATAATATGTCAGCGTTGATAACTCCTGGTAAAATGTCAGGAGAACCCAGTGGAGAATGAAGCCATTTGTTTGAAAACATGGTTTGCTATGTTCCCGCTTTTCCACCTCCTGACGTCACTCTGCAGCGGATGGGACCAGCCCCTTCTTGGCACCCTGGTGATAGTGACTTTCCAGCTTCCCTGTAAGAGAAAGGGGGTGAAAGGAAAGGGGGGGGAGGGGAGGGGAGGGGAGAAAAGAGGAAGGGATGAATCAAAACACCATCAAAGGGACAGTGACCTCTCTGAGAGCTCAAGGCCAGCTGATTAGAGGCGGCCGCGGATAGACAGTGGGGAGAGAGACAGAGAGAGACAGAGAGAGAGAGAGACAGGGAGAGAGAGAGAAAGAGAGAGAGAGACAGAGAGAGACAGACAGAGAGGGAGACAGAGAGAGAGAGACAGAGAGAGAGAGACAGAGAGAGAGGGAGACAGAGAGAGAGAGAGAGAGAGAGACAGAGAGAGAGAGAGACAGAGAGAGAGAGAGAAAGAGAGAGAGAGAGAGAGAAAGAGAGAGAGACAGAGAGAGACAGAGAGAGAGAGAGACAGAGAGAGAGAGAGAGAGACAGAGAGAGAGAGAGAGAGAGAAAGAGAGAGAGAGACAGAGAGAGACAGAGAGAGAGAGAGAGAGATGATGAGGTAAAAGGCCAATCAGACCTTGTGTTCCATAGGAAAGAGTGATACGAGTGCCTCGACTTCATCACTTCATTTTGATCATATTAGACATTTGTGGAAAATTGTCATAAATAACTCATGAATTCTTGAGTTACGGCCAAAAACATATTTTGTAAGGTCACAGCGATCTTTGAAAGCCAGATTCTAATCAGTTCATCCATGAGTCCAAGTGGACATTTGTGCCAAATTTGGTGAAATTGGCTCAAGGTGCTCCTGATATATGCTTCTCATATACATATATACATACATTCATACATTCATTCATACACACACACATACACACATTCATAATACGTACGTACTGACAACCCTAAATCATAATGACTCCAGCCAGTGACACATCTTCCCCGGCTCAGAGGTGGCATTAAGGACCTTTTAAAGCCGACCAATTCTGGGATCTGGTGTCATGGTTGTTCACTTTGAACTAAGGATGTTAAGTATCTCAGCAATTTACAGCCGATAGCAAGGCCGTATTAAATGAAAACACAGGTATGCTGACGCCTTCTGGATGTCACATTAAACTTCTCTCATATCAGCCACAGTGTGGAGTGTGACAGCTGTCTTGAGTACAGGGTTGAATATCACTGTGGTAAATGGCATCTCTTAATAGTACAGTGGATTGAGTGGATTTTTGGTTTTAGAAAGTAAACAACTGCTTCAGTATCGGTTTGAATTTAAAGAATTTTGTGGGACACTCTGCAATCCAAACAAATTCTTCTAATGCGGTACTGTAGCTATTATATTTCTAGTGGGAGAATGGATTGGCAGTAGGAACATCAAAGCCCTGTGATCTTGTGAAGCACATACGTTTTGTCTTTCTGGAGTCTGGAACATGCTTCAAATGAATAAAAGAGGTCTGGAGGCCTGCTTTGAGTCAGAGCCGATGACATAAAATATGCTATCATCAGCATAAAAATGTATATTGCAATGTACGCTTGGAAAGTGTACATAATTTATGTGTACAATAAATAGTAGGAGGCCTAATATTGACCCTTGTGGGACACCTTTATCAACCAACTTGATCTGAAGCCATCTGCAACAACAGCATGAACAGCAGCAGAAATACATGATTCGTACCAGATGTAAACAGAATCCAAACCGAAGGAGGAAGTGCTATCAATGGAAACTAATAAACATTACACACATTCATCTTTCTGTGTACTCAAGGAATGTTAATGTCTGCGCACGTTTTCTTGGTTTGCCAAGAATGTAACAGTCAAGGATTCTTTCTCTCAATCTCTTGTGTTTTGATTTGGTAGCCGAGTCGGTGAACAGCACCTGTCGTGCACAGACTTGCTGATTAGCAGAGCGCCATTTCCAAGCCGTAAAAAACAGTAGCCCTGCATTGTTGTGACAATCTCCATGGTTAATAATTTATTGCTCACGGATTCATGTGAGGCTCAGATGAGAATGTTTGCGAAGATGAAAAACAGCTGAGAACTCAAAGGAGGGATTTGATCAAGTTGCTATTTATAGAAATGCTTGTAGCTATGGTGTAGCGTTGTTGTGTAAACAAAACCCCTTCAGCCACCGACAGGAGTCGACCCCCGAACACACTGTAACCGACACCTTTCCTTTCTTAAAAAACAGCCCTCGAATTCTTCCTTTAGAGCTCATACTCTGTGATCTGCTGCTTTGTCCTTTTTCCTGTGCCGGACCACCTCAGCTGGGCTTTGATAACCCGCGTTGACCCCGTCCATAACTGCAGGGCCGATAATAAGCCTGAGCCTCTCTGACTAACACAAGCCTCCTGGCTTGTCAAACCACAGCATTAGCTGGCTGTGTTCCCCCCGTGGCTGAGGCGGGGGAGGGGGGGGGGGGGAAACTGATACAAGTGTGACAGGTAGGGGTGGAGGTTGTCACTTGTGCTTTCTTTTAAATGTTGTCACGTTATGGCTGAACTCTGTGGGTAGCAGCGGCATTAAACGCGGTGTTTAGGAGAAGTGCCGTTTGCTCACCATTTCCAAGTCATGTCTGAATGGCTGTCAGTGTCTTGTCTGTCCTGCCAGGAGCTGCTTAGGCGTGGAAACACCTCTGGAATTTTTTTGGGTGGGTGAATGCTGCCAAGCGGTTATCCGAGATTGCTCGAACGATAAATCCACCATAACAGAAGTGCGTAATTCTCCATTATTTTTGGGTGTTGTTCCAGTGAGAGCTTGAGTCAATATTGTGGAAAATTGCCTCCGGCAGTTTTCCCCCCGTCATGACGTCTTAGTGAAATGTACGAGTATATATATATATGAAAACAAACTGATTACATAAGTTAAAACGAGCATTTAGCAGCTGCACCGTGTTAGTTACTCATTTGGCCGATGTCAGCACAGTTAGCCCGATGTGCATCCAAGCATAATGAAAAATGCGTTAACTTCCAAGGACACGGAAAGGATGCTGAAATGAGAACGCACCGTGCACAAAGTCATTTTTTTTTTCCTAGGAATACATTTTGCCGGGTGAAGCATATTAAAGTCATAGATTTCTTGACATTATATACAAGTCCTGTAATTAAGGATCTCCAGGCCAGCTGGTGCTAAACTAAAACGAAACAGGAGCAAAGACATTCTGAGCCACACAACTAAATAAACAACTAAACTAAACAGATGAAATCTTTGCTTGATGCAATGCTTGATTTGGTGGCTTTAATTCCACCTCATTCAAGCCACCAGCTGGCTGGAAGAGTCGCAGTGATATCAGTAGCAATAAGTAAGTCACACAATGATGTGAAAAACATCAGAAATATGCATTAATACATTTATTTACCACGGAAGGATCCATTTATTCATTCATCTGTACCACCTGGGAGCAACGCTACGAGCTGCTAACACTGACATATTATCACCTTACAAAGTTGTTAAACAGTTGCCTATTTTACACCTCCAGTGGAGAAGGAGCCACATTAGCATTTATTCAAAGTCGGCGCCACCTGGCAGATGGAAGTTCAATATTCACTGTGTTTGTGTCTACAACTCCTGAGGGAAATATTTGGCTCTTCAGCTGCTAAATGCTCCACTATGTTCACCGGTTGCTAAATGTGTCTGTTTGCTATTAAGTGCTGGGCAGGTGGCTTACAGTTTGGGTTTTTAGAGCCTTTTCACTGAAACTGCGCTGTGAGCGCGGGAAGAGAGAACCAAAACAGTTGGGGCCAAAAACAAAACTAAAGAAAAAAAAATCATGCTGAAAAACGTTACAAAGCTCCAAAGAGCTGAAGGGCAAAAATATTTTATAAATGACATTCTGTCATTGCTTTTTCAGTGGTTCTTGGAGATCATTGTCCAGAACTTTTCCAGCACATTTTCAATGATTATCTAGCTGGTACGACAGACAGGGATCATACACTAAATGTGCATTCTATGGCTATTACTTATCCATTAAAATCATCTCTATATGCCTAGAAAGTGCAACAAATTGACGATAGAATAATGCAAACACACCTGAAGGTGAAGGCAAGACAAGCTAGCAAGCGTTTCAATGTTAGCAACCGGACCAAACATGCTAACCATGCTAACCCCGTGAACGGTTTGTGTTCACAGCTAAATCTGATCGCTGATGTACGCATCAGTATTGTTGCTCTCCTAATTCTCTACTTCCTTGGTGCTTGTGAATGAAGCCAAAGTAACAGTTCATTGTCAGTTCTGTCACCATAGCAACTTCATGAGTATGATCACCGCTTCAACTGAATGTTCCACTTAGTGTGTTTTTTCTAATGCAGGGAAACCGTTTGAGAAATGTCCCTTAGGCAATTTCCTGAACTTATTAAAATGCATCCGTGAGTGAAACTTGGACGAATAACGAGGTTTCGTACAACTGGCCACGAACGAGGGAGGACAACAGCAACAACAGAGTGCAGTAAGTGCCCCCCCCCCCCGTTGTCACGTCAGTCAGAGGTTTTATGAACAAGTCAGACTCATTATATTCGCCCTGGAAAGTCAATCCGGCCAATGTACCATATTCCTCGGGTGAAGGCGACTTTTGTAAATGGCTCCGGAGCTGCTGAGCTGTCGCATTTCAGAGTAGGTGCTGCGGAGCCGAGAGAGAGAGAGAGAGAGAGAGAGAGAGCTGGAGGGAATGCAAGTTAAAGTGGGGGAGGGGAGTGAAGGAGTGGGCGGAAAAAAACAGGGAGACAGCAGAAATGAGACAGAAGGGATGAGAAGAGGGAGAGGGAGGGGTGGTGGGAGAAAGGGATACAGATAGGAGAGGTAGAGAGAGAGAGAGAGAGAGCGAGGGAGAAACAGAAAGGCCAGCCCATCGATTGGCTGAGATAATTTCCCATTGATTGCTGCACTGTTTGGAGATTGCTGGAGAAAGGTTTATTGCCCACATGCTGCAGCTGGGGAGGAGGCCATAAAATAAGCACAGGTTGTCTGCAGAGGGCTGGCGCTCCATCATCGGGGCCGTAAAAAACACACACTCAGCCACACAGACGCTCATACACACACACACACACACACACACACACACACACACACACTGCACTCGGATACTCCGCTTACATATTCATATGACTGCGTGCATATTATTCCCATTACACATAGCGGGAGAACACAGCCCAATCGCTGATGGAAAGCGCACTCGCATAATCCCTTGAAAAAGACCAGGGGCAGTAGTGCAAGCAGTATTTATTGGACTGAAATAGAGGTCCATTGACATCCTCGCTGACATCAATAACACGCGAGCCCAATCCGCTTCCTTGCAGTAATAATCACAAGAATAATTGGCTGGTCGGCTGTTTCTCTTTCTGTGAGAGTAACCGCCTACGTGCTGAAGAATAAAAAAAAAAAAAAGGCTGAATTTTGTATTCTATCCTTTTATTACACAGCGGTCCCAATGCACCTGGATAATAAACCAAGCACAGCTATGCATATACACTTTATCCACATGTTGATACGCTCTCCGGTGACACACGCTGACACGGGGTAATTACTTCATGCCTTCAAATGATGACACAGAAAGAGGGGAAGTTTAAAAGTGGAGCACCACCAGCTCTGTGACTGAACGTAACACCTTCAACAGTATCTGTTACATGGATTTCCCACTGGGCTCCCACAGTAACCAGCGTCTATCACAAGTATACTGCCTGCAGAGTCGGAAAAAAAAGAAGAAGTTTAGAGTGCAAAAGAAACTAAATGGCAGGATTCAATGGCTCGACTTCAAACACGGTGTCAAGGAACATATGGGAAGGCATATATTCCACCGGAGCACTTTTCACATCTGAAGTTCATAGAAAAGGCTCATGTGAACTGATGAGGCTTCAGTTCACACACTTATTTTTGGGGGGTCTTGGTAGATGATGCTGGTCTAATTTCTGTCAACGAATCCCACAAACTAACCAGAACCCAACGATGCGTTTCCCCTTTCTTCACACTCTCCGACTTCCCTACAATGTCCATGACACTCGGCCCCAAAGTCTGTTCATTCAGAACAAAGACACAACTGTAAAGTTTCACTTTTAATAAACAAGGCCAATAACAAACGCTAACATGCTGATTTGTATCATCAAGTAATGATAATAATCGCTAAATAGCAGCACAAACGAAAGCTGATGGGAACGTCATGAGTTTTGCAGGCGCTGGATGAAGTCAGGTGACCACCAAAGTCTTTACGATTCATCCTCTGGGAACTATGAACGTCTGGACAACATTTAACGGCAATCCAACCAATAGTTTTACGGATATTTCATTCTGTAGTTGTTTGCACAGTTGCTCATAGGAAATAGTGCATTTCTTGGGGATTATTTGGATTTATATACATTACCAGGCTGGCGTACGTGGGACTAAAAGTAACCTATATGTTCACAGTAATGCATACAATGTGTGGCTCATTGATGCGTTTTTTAATAGCTTTGGACATGGAGCTTTATGGCGCAGAGGAATAATCTGTATCGGGCTTTGGCTGGACTCGCTGTACTCTGTTATTGTTCGTTTTTTGGTCTTTTCATGGTATTTGTTTGCAATGACAAATATATCACCAACCTTCTCCTCCAACAGGTCAAAATAATTCAGTCTACCTATGTTTACAAAGCTTGCAGCAGTCAATACAGCTCAAAATGCTTCTGAGAAATCCCATGTGGCAGTTGTACTTCCCATATTTCAGCAAGCATGACTGGCGAAAGGGCTCCTGGTTCATGAAAAACCTAATAGGTTTTTTTTTTTTTTTCATTCTGACTTGAGCTCAGCAACACTACGCTTCCATCTTCTTCTCCTCATCTGGCCTCAGCTTAGTACACCTCCAGGCTGAAGTCATTCTGTACGAGAAACCAAGCCGACAGCATTGAGCACCGCAGGAAAGCGAATGTGTACAAAACCCTCGGTAGCCATGGGGAGAACAGCGAGAGAGGAGGGGGGGAGAACGGCATGGATTCCCATCTTGCCGTTAGTCACACCTAATTTACATTCCCTTCCTGTACTGCCGAGCTGGTGGATTTACAAGTGGATAGAGAAGGTGTTGTTTGAGACTGGCGTTGGCATGCTGTTTGCAAAAGGGGTTAGGGAGAAGCATGAACCGTGCTTCCCCGCTGCAGAGAAAGCGGTCTCTCTCCGTGTCTTGGTCCAAACCTCCCTGCCTGAAGCTGTTTTCACAGACACTGAGGGGCTGTAATGGCTGAGTGATTTCTCCAACCAACAGCGCGGCGTTGAGCCGGTTTAGTCACGCACATGACAGTTCGTCGCAAACTCGCTAGAGAACCGGTGTCTGACAAGTCGGGGACAGCGAAGGTGGTGGTGCCGGCTGGCGGGTGGATGTGGAGCAGTGAGGACGTGGTGATGGCTGGTTTATATCAGCGCTCCCAAAGTGCTGCCCTGCCAACTAGAGTATAGATCGCACCTGCTTTCTGTTAGTTTGTCTTTCTTGGAATGCATTTTGTGGTTGTTAGGCTTGGTTTAGTATAATATGGTTTAAGAATAAGTAGAAACACTTTGAATAAGCGTGTGGTCTTGAATTAATTCATTTTTTTATAATTATCAGCAATATAAAATCTCTTTCAATTTGTGAAATGTACTTCGTCATTTACAATGATGTACGTTCTGCATTATAATCTGCCAACACCTCCAAGTAAGGATTAACTGATTGAACAGATTTTGTTCCACGTGTCTTTAATCTTGGCCCTCTATAGCAGCGGTCCTCAACCTTTTTTGCGTCACGGACCGGTTTCATGTACGACAATATTTTCACAGACCGACCTTCAACGGTGTGGCGGATAAACACGACGAAATAAAATGATACGACCGGCATGAAAACAAATATAAAATGCATAACAAATACAACTCACAATAACGCTGAATCAGTGGGAGCCCTGAGCTTGTTTCTCTGCAACGAGATGGTCCCATCTGGGGGTAATGGGGGACCTGAAGTCTGTTCCTTATGTCCAGTCTACTTCGTAATTTAGTTTTGACTGCTGTCACTGCAGAACATCCTGCTTCACAAAGATAGGATGTGTGAAATGGAAGCAGGGTTTTCAGTAGCTACTTTTGTGGCGATCTCAGGATATTCAGCCTTGATTTGAATCCAAAACACCAGCAGAGTTGTTGTCTCAAACATACTTTTAAGGCCACCGTCATTTACAATCTCCAGCAGCTGATCTTCCTCTGTCGCCACATATTCTGCAGAGCGGGCTTGGCGCGTCAGACTTACTCCTGATATTGAATTAGACTCCTGATATTGTCTGTTAAATGAGGATTTATTTTTCTTGGAAGTTGTAGGCTCTTCTTCTATCTCATTCTTTTTTGAGATAACGTATCACGTGACCGAGACGAGCGTCTTGACATGTCAAGAGGCACAGGCGGATGAAATTGGGAGAGAATCCGCTCATTTTTCAAAATAAAACTTCTTTCAGACTCTGATAATCAATAAAACGGAAATAATAAAATATTTATTCTTTCTGTGCGGCCCGGTACCAAATGACCCACATGGCCCGGTGGTTGGGGGACCGCTATAGTCAAACAGTATCATTAGCATATCAAGGACTTTGCTTTGGCAAAACAAATGGCCATTGAAGCGTGGTGGCAGCAGCCTCAAGCTGTATATACTGCACAGTCAATCAGAACACGGTTGGACTTCCCTCATATCAGGTGGCTAAGATTGTACATTCTGTTTTTAGAGCTGCTAAATGTGTAGGTGGGATGAGAAGCTGGCCGCCGTTGTAAGAGGGATTGCTGGTACAAGACTTCGACAACCTGTACCCTGAAAACACACCGCCTCGCACGTACAGGTAGCACAAAGGTCGCTGTATTCCCTCGTGTGTGTTTAGCTCCAGCTGTGCAATTGTTATTCAAAAGCGTAGGGCGGAGGTGAAGGGTTCAGTTACTGCTGCGTGTCTTTCTTCGGAATATGATTCTAATTTCAGTCTCACTTCTCCTGAAAGCACGATCACCATACCAGCACTGAGGCACCAGTAGCAATGTGAGGAATGTGGAGAAGGGAAAAAATAAGAAAAAAAGAAAAAGTGAAGTGCTTGGAGCTCTGCCCGTTTTCTTTTTTCCAACATGCTTGGCTTGCTGCTGCGGATCGCGAGCGTGACTGTCAGATTGTCAGTTTCAGAAAGTTACCAAACTGAGTGATGAAGACCACCTCCAGCTGTATGTATACATTAGCCTCACAGGCTATGAAGTGAAGCTCATATTTAGAGCGTTAGCGGTTCAAACACCCCAACGCGTATGATATGAGCCAAACTAAAAGGTAACAACTGAGGCAGAAGCTAAATGTTTGGTGTATAAATGTTTTGTACAATAGATGAGTTCCTACACTGCAGAGCAAAACAATAGACGGTGATTATTTAGTTGGAAAGGAGCTTGTTGGCGGTCATCAATCCAGATGTGCGAGCTTGAGCTGACAGCTAGACTCTGGAGGCTTTTTTTGGGTGTGAAATAAATACATCAGCCTAAACTAAACGGGCCTGTGGTTCTAAAATGTTTGAGGACTTGGTTGATGATCCACAGCTTTCTGTTGACATTGCTATAATTTAAAAACTTTATGGTCACGTTATATTAACAGGCCACAACACAAACTGAATGTTATGAGTCTCCCCTCAACCCTGACGTCATGGCTCCCCATCTGGAGTCACTTGGCTCAAGCAATTGTCTTTCCTTCCCCTCTTATCCGGCATTCACACTGCAAACACACACATGATAAACAACCTCTCAATAGCGGCCTAATTTCCTGTACAGCTGAACAACAAGGAAAGCTCAGCTGATGTGTGAACAGTTTAAAGTCTGTCAGCCAAAGAACGTTGGACTCGACTGATTGACTGTCAACAGCCAATCAGGTATCCTGGCAAGTGCAAACTGAAGGTTTATTGCATCTATTCAGTCCTCTGGAGACAAAGAATAAATGTTTGAAAAACAGCTTGGAGTCAACAGTTTTTGTTTTCACGTTCAAGGGCTCTTAATAAGATTTCACTGCCGTTTCTGCTAAAGCTGTAAAAATACAGTATCCAAATGTTTAAAGCTCTGTGCACAATGAAGACTAAATGAAGCCAATTCTAAAAGAAAGTTGCTCACAAACTGAATGTGGGTTGTTGGCAAGACTATATATTTCATGAAAGATGAAATGTCCCTTTTACTCTATTTTATTGTATACGAATGAAAAGCAACACAATGCATCCTTGTTCGATCTGGCTGACTCTGGGCTTACAGATGTCTCTTTGGGTGGCTATTGTTGGTAAACTAACTTGGAAATAACGCTGTCGGTTTGCTCACTTTAAGCTCTTGTTACACTTGTTTCAGGACTAAATTTAAAGCACTTATTCCGTCAGCACCACTCTGTAATGACTGTTGTCATGTATGCTGCTCATCAAAAGCTACAAAGTCAAAAGTTACATAATTGTGCGTTTACTTTTTAACCTGCAAAGTCTACAGACGCTCCTTTGGGTGGTGTTGCATTATGAATGAACTGAAGTTAAAGTTGAGTCTGGTTTCATGGTCTAGTGAGCGCGTCACTTTCCTTCATTTTCTGGCAGAAACTGTTAACAAGTGACTGCAAGGGAAACCAACATCTGTTATTACAGCTGATTATTGAAAATCATGTTGTTTCTTTTTATTCAAGCCTCTTTTTGGCCACACCAAACAACTAACTGTTATGAACAAACTATTAAGCAGAAAAGGAAATGTTTTGTTTTTTTGGAGTTTGCTCATAAATCAGTTCCCGTTGAATACAAATGAAAGTGCAGATGGATCGTCCTTCTGGAAGCCATGTGTTACATGTCCTACTCCGTCATAGCACCACTGATGCCTGACCCTTTCTTTTGAAGAGTGCCCGTGAGTTAAACATCACCGGTTTTAAAAGAAACACTGGCTCTGGATTTACAAGCACAATTACTGGGAAACCTGTACTGTCTGAGCACGACGGCCCATCAGTTACTGGGAGTTTCCTGTGCTGATGATGCCGAACGGAGAGAGCAGGTTTCTCCTGCAGCCGAGAGTGATTCTGGAAAATAGGAGCAGAGCCTCACAGCTTATCAATCACTTCTCCTCGACAATAAGCTGGTGCTGCAGAACAGTTCGCTATTGAGAGAGCTGGAGCTCAGCAGTCTTGATAAAGCATCATGGGAAATACTTCACATATTGTAACACTTTTCTTCTAATCATCTGCACACAGTTTGCAAAATAAAGCTCCAGATTTAACGACAACACAATTCAGGGCAATTTAATTCAGATGTTTCATCACATCATGTCGCCTTTTGGAGTGAATTGCATCGAGGCTGCATGTGGTGTGAAACAAAGAACATGTTTGTATTTTTGGTTCCTTTCAAGTACATTGTATTGTCATGGTCACCGGGTTCTGATTCTCATTCATAACCAAACAGGAAAAGCAGAGGAGGAGACAACATGAGCGCTACAGATGCAAATCAACAAAACTGATTGGCACTGTGTCACTTCTATGAATATACCGTCGGATCATGGGCAGGAACTGTCTCTGCTTCATGCATCTATTTAGCATTTCCCCACAGAACTGTGTCTGAGCATTAATGTTTTCCTTTGTCCTGACTAAGAGCCCAGAGAATATGAAGACTCTGGGATGTTGCTTAAAAAAAAAAAACGTAATTGCTAATTCACTTACTGGATCCAACTACAGCCTATTCTCACAATCCACTATTCTGGCTTTACGCTCTACTAGAGTACTTCACAGTTAGTGTCGTGTCAGTGTAATACAGACAAAGCTTACGGCACTTCAGATTGCACAGAGTGCAGAAAGCAATATTTCTGAAGGATCATAATAGCTATATTTTTTGTATTAAATGCACATTTCTCCATATATCTGTTTTTGAAGTGAGTTTAGCCAAGAATGCACCATTGGCTAAAAAAAGAGGTAATCTTTGTAAGTGGCCATGCGCAATAATAAACTCCAGAAATGGATTCAGTGAAGATAACTCTGTTTTGAATTTCCATTTTCCCTATATCACTACCCACCGTCATGTATTATCCATGAGGGCTCAAAGCTCATTAGACCACACAGAAGAATTCAGAAGCCGTATTAGACTCTCAAAACGCCAACTTGAACATAATAAGAAAGCTGACACACACACACACACACACAGTCCAGACAGGTTGTTCCAAAGCTCAGGGGCGAGTGTGAATGTTTATTTCTTTAATTACGACTTTGCAATCATCAAATCAGCTTAACTTGGTCGTAGCACTGCACTTCTTTATTATGATAGCTACACATTTTGTAATGGAAGAAAGAACTAATAAAGAACCAATGCAAGTAAGGATTAAAGATTAGCACATAAAATGAAAACATTTAATTCATATTGTGTACTAG
The DNA here is from genome assembly GCA_032191485.1 of Leptoclinus maculatus. Classification (NCBI taxonomy): domain Eukaryota; kingdom Metazoa; phylum Chordata; class Actinopteri; order Perciformes; family Stichaeidae; genus Leptoclinus; species Leptoclinus maculatus. The sequence goes on along the minus strand of JAVDOI010000001.1, from coordinate 23,494,343 downwards.
TGTTCAGGATTGAAAAACTAAGCCAAACTTACATTAGTGAGATTACACTGCACTTCTCAATTTCTTATGAATGCTGACATTTGAAATACCATTAAATACTGTATAATTTCAGCTATAACTCATTAGACACTAAAGAAAATGAGACTAATGCCAAAATGCCCCCCTTCCTATAAAACCAATATGAAAAGTGAAGGGAAGAGTAGCCTTAGTCTGTGAAATGCTAATGCTAATCGCTAGCATACACATATATAGGGCAAATTGCTAGCATACACATATTCCAGCCTTGCATGTTAATTTAAATTCATAAATGTTTAGAAGAGTTAATACTGTATTTTGTCACCATAGCAGTCCCTTTACAGAACTCTTACCTCACCATAATTCTAACAATAGTCAACATGCTATTAGAATTAGCGCTAGCGATTAGCATAAGCTAATTGAAAGGATAACGGCTATCATGAATTGTAATTTCAAAACAGTAAAGTCAGACTACATGTTAAAGTAACGTACTTTGTTTGTACTTTTGTTTGCATGTTGTGTTATATTATATTCTGTAACTGTAGCATGAATGCACAGTAGAATTTGGAAGCTAGCTAACTAGCTAGCCAGCCGCTATACAATTAAAATGAAACGGCTTAATACTTCATTCATGAGAATATCTAGTATCAGACTCCTCAGCAGCCCCGAGGAAGCACTCACAAGAGTGAAAATGAGGGCAGTCATCCAGAAGATGTTTTATTGCTTTCACATCAGCTTCTATAATATCTTCTTGTTGAAACAACGTGTTGTCCCAGCTACTCCAAACACTATGAAAGCCTGGTGACTGCATGTTGTTTCAACAACTGTCAGATCTCAGCAAATTAGAGAAGGACGCTGACAGAATTATAATAAAGACTGTTAATTACACCCAGATAACAATGTTAATCCAACAGAGTGAAAACCAGGACGGACTGGATTTACTGAAATTACTGTAGATTTTTCTTTTCATAAAAAGTGCATTACAAATGAAGCGGAAACCATTAGTTGAATAATTGAAGATTAATCTAATTTATTTATTTTTGAAGTTAGTTTTTTTAGCATTTCAAATTAGAATATTTGTAGGATCTCTCACTTTCTTTAGGATAAATAACTGAATATCTTTGGATTGTTGGTCAGACGAAAATAAAGACAGCCAAGCACTTTGGAAAACTGTGATTGATCGTTTTTTTCACATTTTATAGAACAGCCGAGAATCGTTAATGATAATAATGTTGGTTGTAGCGCTAATTGTAATCAAAACATAATATCAGTAAAATAATTTTTTAGTACCACAGTTATAACATAGACTACAATGAAGTATTTATTCAACAAATGTTAAAAAACAATCCCACAAGGACTACAATTACACATCCTTTATGCTGAAGTATGGTGACGTTGGGTGCGATGTGTATACTGTTGGTGTTTTATCCCTGCTTTTGACACCACATCTCCATTTCTTTCAATTCCATTTGCAATTCATCCTCGAGAGACAAGAAAACCTCTTGTCAGGCTACACACACTCGGGAGCCGAGGGCTTTAGAAAGCTACTTAAATCCTCAGTAGCCACAATGTCAAAGGGACAAAATATAAAGTGCAGCCCTTCTTTTTTTTTTTTTACAGCCGCGATGGGACTCTGAAAAGGTGAGCACAGCCGGGTTATTAAAAAGGGTCCTTATAAAGCGGCCGTGGCCACATCTAATTAGAATGTAAATGTAGTGTGGGCTGGGGATGGATCACAGAGGATAGGCATTGGCATTTAGATTATGCTGAGACTAGATTACTGATGACACTGTGTGTTGGTGAGATAGCCTTTTTGAGAGCAGCTTGGCAACTGACTAATTGTGTTTCACCACTAGCAATGTAGGCCGTCGCTGTTCTATCGCTGGTAATTAACAAGAGGGAAGGGAGAGGTACATTGTTGCGTGTGCACAATACAAACAATCCTCGACAACGCCAAGAATAAAACACACACACACACACACACACACACTCAGGCAATCTTGCACCTCTTGTACTAGATTGAGAGAATGAAGTGCTTCTTTGCACTAAGCCTAGACTCAGTAGAAACCCTCTCACCTCCACACAATTCCTCACTGGGGGCATATGCCATGAACAGAGCAGCTAAGACCAAACAGAAAAACCAAAGACAGAATGGAGACAGCGGAGACGGAAGGAGAGGGGGAGAGAAACAGAGAAGAACAGAGAGGGAGGGTGAGTGCAGAAGGAGGGAGAGAGCAGAATGGAATAAATTGAAGCTGATCTGGTGCTCTGCATTCTGAGGAAGCTGGATTTGCATATCTGTGCAGCGGTGCAGAGGGAGAAATGTGTCGGTGCTGACAGCAAGCTGAATATCTTAAACCTCCGCTGACACCCCTGCAGGCACTCTCTCCTCGCATCCACCGTTACACGGTGGAAGGAACGCACTCACAGAATCTCACTCACACAAGCACACACAAGCGCACTCACTCACACACACACACACACGACTTAAGGTCAGGAGATGGAAGCTTTGTGCTTTGCTTTGCTTCTGCATAGTGATGTACAGTAGTGTCTGTTGTTTAACAGTCAGCTCAAGTAAAAGACCTCTGAGGAAAGGACCCCATGATGAATAAATAAATAAAAAATATATATACCGTATTTTCCGCACTATAAGGCGCACTTAAAAGCCTTTAATTTTCTCAAAAAACGACAGTGCGCCTTATAATCCGGAGCGCCTTATATATGGATTAATTCTGGTTGTGTTTACTGACCTCGAAGCGATTTTGTGTGGTACACGGCGCTCTGTCAAAATGTTTTAGTACGACTTTGGTAAACTACAAAGCCGCACCGCTTGCAGCATTACGGCTACCGTAGTCAGGAGTCTCACCGGTAGTTCTGGACGAGGTGTAAGCATAAGCATGCATAAGTATCATAGCTCGCTGTGTGAGTCACGCAGACTCCACTAACTGTGTGTTTACATGTCTGTAATCATAAAGCTACAGCTGTCTCAGAACGCTGCCGTTAGCAGACGTGCTAACTAACGAGCTAACAAGCTAGGGGTAATCTGCCTCTATCTCTCAAGACACCTGCCCAGCTGTTCACTTGTTCTCACAACACAACTCAGTTTCTCACTGATGGCCATTATTTATTCTGTGTGTTTACATGTCTGTAATCATAAAGCTACAGCTATCTCAGAACGCTGCCGTTAGCAGACGTGCTAACTAACGAGCTAACAAGCTACACTACACGATGTAAACAGTCCGTCCCCCAGATCGTCACATGATGAACTGTAAACTCGTCATAAGCTCGTCATATGCATCACATCTCGCTGTGTGAGTCTCGTACTATCTCGTGAGAATACGGACACGGAAGTGGAGAATCTACAGATTTCTTCAGAGCGCCCGCGCCTTATAGTCTGGTGCGCTTTATATATGAAAAAAGATCGAAAATAGACCATTCATTGACAGTGCGCCTTATAATCCAGTGCGCCCTATAGTGCGGAAAATACGGTATATGTATATAGTGCAGGAGATATTAAGAAAGAAAACGACACAAATAGGTGCAGATTATCCAAATTTGCACCTGAATGCATGTAGTAGTTTGATTCATGAATACTTTATAACGTTGCTCTTGGACTCAACAGCCACACTCACATTTGCACTTCAAACACTGGGCAATGAAAACCAGACTACGTTCTATTGGTGGGAGGTGAACATAGAACCAATTTCGTTCAAGTGCAACAACATTTTCTTGTTTTCAGAGAAATATGTGGAAATAAGAGGCAAAATAACAACAATCTTCTGAGGAAAACCCAAGAATCTCCTGTAACTTTGAATATTCTGTGTAAATATGATACCGTAAATCTAATTTAGGAATGCATATGCAGCAATATGCAAGTGGGGATTTCCCTAATTTCAAAATAAAAAACAAACATGATGATTCAAATGTTGAGGAAAGCTACATTTTTGGCACTCTGTTAAAACAGTACACAATAATAACTAAGACACCAGAGTTTTGACATTCAGACATAAATATATTTAAGAGTAAAAGATCGACCAGCCGTGTTTGTAAATACATCACTTAAGCCAGCAGCAAGGTAGCTTAGCTTAGAATAAAGACTGGAATTGGTGGGAAACGGTTAGCATAGCTTTGTCCAAAGGTCCAAAATCGGCTTACCAGCCTACTGATTATCATGTTATACCTTGTTTATGCTTTACATAAAATGATGTTAAAATGTTTTTCCTCACAACCTTACTATTACCACCAGCATGTAACGCCCTGTAAAACTACTAACTGTCGGTTCCACATCTCAGGTTTTTGAACAGATTAAACAAATAATAATATGTTAATTAGTGAGTGAAGACGTACTGAGTCAGACTTTATGCTAAGCTAAGCTAATTGGCCTCTGGTTCTAGCTTTATATTTAGCCAATCTTCTCATCTACCTCATCGAAAAAATCCCAAAATAGACGAATTTCCCAAAGCGTCCAAATATTCCTTGCAGCATTTTTTGGGGCTCTGCACTCTGTAGAAACAACATCCTACAACAAAGTCATCGGCGGCTTGGCATTCAGTAAGTTCCTCTGTTCACAGAGTACAAAATAACGATGGAAAGATGGAACACTGAAACATTTATGGATCCCCGATTTCTTTTCTGACCGATTGTGATTTATCTGACTGAGAACAACGCCAACAAACAGAGAGAACACCACAAATAGATTCCCACTATTGATTGTGCAGCACTCCCAGAGAAACAGATATGTTAATGCACCTTTGCTAAATAATTTACTAAAAATGAATACCGGGATTTTTTGTTGTTGTTGGAATATGCACAAATGTACAGTACCGAGGCTTAATATATTTGTGCATAAATATATATATATATATATATATATATATATATATATATACATACATACATACATACACACAATGATGTCTTTGCAGCTTGCTTCACATCTTTAAAATATTCAAGATCCTCATTCGGGGAGTAGAACAAAACCTCTGCTTCACATGCCTTGAAGAAGCATGCTGGGGATGGATTCGTCTTCTTTGACAGTCAAATCCAAAGACGCTACTCATTGCCAGACTATCTTCTCGCTGTTTATCATGAAAGCCCAGAGGGGGGTTTAATTTGGCAACTTGTGTTCTTACACTGACATCAACCGGAATCCGGGGAACACATTTTATTTGCCTGACATTGTCTAATAGCCACCATCCTTTCTGATTAATCTTCCACTGCTCGAGGATTTATCTATCTGTGTGCTCCATGTGGCGCTGAACAGCTCAATGGGGAGAGAGGAGCACAAACACTGCCAGGGTTACTGCTTCCACCCCCACTGCACATTATTCTTACTACTTTGGCTAAAAGCCTGCGCCAAATGGTGTGTGTTTCTGTGTGGGTGAGCGAGGCAGTTGTGACAAAAAAAATAATAACAGCTGGGGCTTTAAAAGTGACCAATCCTGTTTGACCATATTTCTTTTGCTAACAAATGCTTGGGCGTCAGGTTTCTTGTCCCTTTTTTTTTTTTTCAGCGTCTCAAGCGCCCAACATGGCCAGCGAATATCAGAGGAACCCCCCCCGCCCCCCCCCCCCCCGGGTCTGGATAAGTAGCTCATTTAGCTCAAGGTTAAGTTAGCTCAAGGTTATGTTTGGATCTCTGCAGGCCGGCTGTCTGTGGAGTGAGAGCAGGAAGAAATGCTGATGGGCCTGTCAACTGTCAGAACACATCCTGTCAACTGATGTGCTGAGAAATAGTGAGGGAAGAATGTGAATCTGTGAGAAACGGTGCATGTGTGACACAGTAGAAGTGTATGTACTTGTTACTGTGTGTGGAAGTATGTAGGGGGAAGGGGGGTGGGGTGGGGGGGAGGTGAGTGGAAGCAAAGGAAGCAGTAGTGGACCGGCTCCTTGGCATGCCAGAGGCACAATGACATTGATCCAGCAGACCTCTCTCCATCAGTCTCCCTGACAGGATTGTTCATAAAAATGGAGATTGAGCCATGTTATTCTCATGCGCGCAGGCAGACAATCGGCACACAAGATGAATTCATCCAAAAAATAAATGTACCCGCATACGGCTGTGCAGCAACAAAAGGTGTGCAGCTTAACAAAGAAGCTTGTGCATATTTATATATATATATATATATATATATATATATATATATATATATATATATACGTGATCGTTATTGATAAATCATGGACATTATGGCAGCGATTCAGGGGGAAAACCTATAGTAGTCGGGCGATATTCTAACACTTCCTCCACCAGTGCGACCCTCTGTTGTTCAGGCAAAGAAACACTTTAAACAGATGCAGAGCAAATAAACCGAAGCAGCTGGGGGGGGGGGGGGGGGGGGGGGAGGGGGACGCGGGGCTGAAGGAAGTAAAGCCCTTTTCCTGATTAACCGTTTGCTGTCACGTGTGTTATGATAACACTTAAAGAGGCGAACATTTCTACAGTGCGTGGGTGGCTGTGGAGGTGGGTGGGGTTGATAATTACTGCAAATATGCCACAACATGCAATCAGCCCTCTCGCATGCATTGTTTGCGAGCTTCGCAGCGATCTATGTCGCACGTTTAATTACACACAACCACTGGAGGCTTGTGACAGATGAAGGCTGCACAGACACCCCGAGTGTGCCGACGCCCTTTCATCATCATTTCAAAAAGCTGTGCCAGGCATGGGTTACATGCTCGCGTTTGTATCATCAAGTTATGGCGGATGATGTCTTTGTTTCTTTGCACAACCCCCCCATCAGAACATGAAAGCATTCAATGCTCTGACTTCTGCTTCACTGTTTCATCAATGTGGACAAACTTGGAAATCATCAATCTCTAAAAATAGCTTGATACTTAATCAATTTAGCTCACCCGCTGTTTGTCTCCATCAGCAATGAAGCAGGCTTAGCGGTGTGGCAGCAGATGCTATTGATTCTTTTTTGAAGAGTGGGGGTGGGGAGGCACAGAGGAGGTGAGGCTAATGATGGAAATTTGCAGAATGACTCCATGCTTTTTAGGGGAGCTGTGTTAATGGCGGCTCCGGTGTGACGAGCTGGACGAGGTGTAACCTTCAGAGAAGCAGAGGCATTGAGACGCGGCTTCAGGCAACATCAGCGGTGATGAGTTGGATACACAAACAGGCTTATAATTGGAGCTGCATATTCAAATCTTGTCTGCGTCTAAACTGAGCATGACGGGGGCACTGGTATTTACTTCACAGTGCTAATGGGATGTACTGTTGTCTGCGTTTGCTTTAATGTGTACATATTCATGGAGTTAAGAGACGGGGATCCACGTGGTTTACAAAAACATAGTATTCTCTTTTGAGATGTCCTGACGTGATTTTATTCATTGGAACACTATATGATATCAAAATTAAGAACGCTTTAACAGCTGCTGATGATCAGGACAAAGACAGAGACAAAGGGATGTCATTTGATATTTTAGCAGAGCCTCAAGAGACGTCAATGCAGCCACAACTGTGTTTAGGATGAGAGGTGTGGCCGCAACCATAAAAATGTCACATCGTGTGATTTGGTTCACTTGAATGTCTATGTAAATATAACTCAAGTTCACGTCCGCCACAAAATGAGTTCTGCTAGACTGAAAACCACAAATTGATTTGATAACAAGAAAAGATGTTTTTACTCACATTAGCGATGTGGCTCTAATCTACGACGGCATATTAGGGCCACGGTAGTTAAAGAATAACTCAATTACAGGGGGATGGGGGTAATATTAATAGAGAAAAAACTCATCTAAATCCAGAGACAGAAATTTACGAGAAAAAAAACCCTGAAATATTCTCTGAGATCGTAAAGTCGGAAATTTACGAGAAAAACTCAGAAATTCTCTGCGATTGTTTTGTTTTTTACAAGGAACCACATTGAAGAAAACGTATGTATATGTTTATGTTCAGTATATGTATCACTCAGAGGCCATCCTTTTCATAAGATCACTACTTTAGGCACAACAACATTCAGACGCCGGCTACATTTGTGACTCCAATCTTTGGGAATATTCAAGTTTTTATCGTAAAGTTGCGACTTTCTTCTGGAAAATTCACAACCTTAAATATCAGAGAATATCCACATTTTTTCTTGTAAATTTACAATTTGTTTCTCTGAGTTTTTCTTTGAATATTACCACCCCTCCCCCGGTTCCGTGATTATTATCTTTTACCCACAATGGCCCCAATGTGCTGTCGTACTAAACATCATTTGTGTACGATTGGACATCCTTTGAATGAATTCATGCTCCTAACAGGAGAACACTGGGGTTCATTTAACGCCACCAACTGGTCTAAGTTTCCACTTCTTAAACTACTAACCAAGTTCCCATCGGCCTCAGTTATACGTTGATATGAATGCTAACATACAGTAGCATACTTGCATGACAGCCGTACCATGTTAACATGCTAACCATAAGTCCATCCATACATCCATGCTATTATGAGCTTAAATACTGATATTGGGAGTTTACACTCAACCGTAAGCAGATAAGTACTGTATGAAATGGAGCTTTAACAATAGCTTCCTTGTGTGTTTAGAAAACAGCTGACATAAGCTGCACTTACGATGCACCAGGACCCCCCCCCACCCCCCTTCTGTCAATTACAACACAGTCAAGTGAAAATGCAAACCACAGCAAGACTACAGCTATAATAAAGCTATCATTTTTATGACACAGTACAGATGTTTAAGCTTGATTTGACCAATTAAATGTTGAAATTGCCACTCTTATTATGTTATATTTAACGACTCCATACATTTTCTTTCTTTAAATGCAGAACACTAAACCTCTTGTTACTGTTCACACCTTCTATTTAGTTTGTTCACAAGTGGATCTGCTCTCCGATGCAAACAACATGGCATCAGTCACTGTTGCTGTTCTATGCGACTGCATCTGTAATGCAATGCGTATATAAAGTGATGTGGAGGCTCGCTGAAAAGAGAGAAAGCAGCCATCAGCAGGGTTCTGGCCTACAGATCTGCTTGTAAAGTGGGTCAACTATGCTCCTGGAGAGCTTAACAAGCTGCTGGAGGAATAAGGCAGAACACTTGATAATTAGCAGGAGGAGGAAGGCATGTTTGAGGGAGAAGAGGGGGGGATGCAGGAAGAGGTGGAGTACAGACGAGATAATTTGTGGGTGGGATGCGGCTGGACTGGCGAGATTAAACCACAGGTATTTTAATATCAGGCAGTTTCAGTTTGGCGCTCTGTGCTGTACGCTTTCCCCTTGTTTGCAAAAAGCTACTGTTTGGTTTGTGTTTGTGTGTTAGTATTATATGTTAGACTGTATTCATTCTGTTCCTTGCATAAACCTTAATAAACCCTTCAGGCATCAATAGAATTGAATGTCCTCCTTCTGTGACGGTTCAGTTCTTGAGCATCATTCATCCAGAATTTTTAAATGGTGGAGTAATTTCCCCACATTGCACTGTGTGCTGGATGTGGTATTGTTTCACATTTGTTTTGAAATAATTAGGCCACGAGATGAAGATGGAGGATTTCACATATGCAAAGTGATTCTACTGATTTTGACCTTTTCAGACAGCGCAGCTGTTTGATGCGAGTGCAGTCTGAGCAGCAACATGGTTTAAAGAGGCAATCTTTTTCATGTGTGCTATTTAATTCTCTTGTTATTCTCTAAACTGAGGTATATTCCTTCATCTAAATTGGCTGGTTTCCTCTGCAGTTTTTTTTTTTTTGGCTCACAGTCAACAGCAGATGACATACTTTTGGTTTAAAAGCAAGATCGAAGACTTTAATTAAGATGAATGATTATAATCAGTTTATTTCCGGTTTGGCGGGATGCTAGCGGCCAAATAAAACCACAACAAAGAGAAAACAAACGCTAATATGGAGACCGATTTATGGGACTCTTAGTGATAAGCCTGTCCAACCGTACAGCAGAAACATTTGAGCAAATGAAAAGCTTCCTCTTACTCATTTATACTCACTGACAGAACGAAAACAGAGATAAAAGTCTCGTTGACAAACATTACATGAAGTGATTTCTTCTCCGTTATAAAATGTCATGGTGTTTGTTGGGGTGCATCCGTTCCCAGCCATCAGTAATCTGTCTATTTCCACAGCTGAGGGAGAAGGATGCAGTCCTAACACCACTGTAAGCAGGGGGGGCTCAGCTGGAGTCGATGTGTGTGTATGTGTCTCTTGTGTCTTTTTGTGTGTGTGTGTGTGTGTGTATATACACACACCTATCCATCTATCCATAGAGATAGGTACATATGTGTGTCCTTTCCTGGGAGCTCAGGTGCTCTCAGGCAAAGTTTGAAGAGGGTTATGTGAGGCAGAGAGAGCGAGAGAGAGAGAGCGAGAGAGAGAGACAAAGACTTAAGAGCTCACACAGTGAATAGCTGCAGAGCGAGCTGCAGAGCGAGAGGAGGAAGTTCACTGTTCCTTCCATCCTCCCTTCTTTGAGCTTAAGAGACCCCACTGCCTCCGTTTCTGCCGAGAGTCAATTCAAGATAAGTCACATACTCCCTCTTTACGGCTTCCTGGGGGGCTTATTTGCCTTCACGATCATCAAGCGCTGTATAGATTATGGGTTTGCTACAGAACCCAACCAGCCATAGGTCGTGTGTGTAAAAGAGCTGCAACGATTGGTCGATAAATCGATCGGTTGGTCGATAGAAAATTAGTTGGACACTATTTTGATAACTGGTTAATTGTTTAAGTCAAATCGATGGGTCCAGGTTCTTTAATTTTAGACACGCGTGTTGTGGACGACACAAATACTCGATGAAGTCACTTTGGGCTCTAGGATATTGTGATGGGGCATTTTTCAATGTCTTCTAATGCTTTAAATAAAGCATTAATCCAGAAAATAGTCTGCAGATTAAGTATTTAAGATAAATTAGAGACTAGCAGTTGATTAAGGTTCAAGCACGTATCTTTGTTTAATTGTATTTCAGTGTGGAAGAGCAAGGTCTTTCATCATATTGGAAACATTGATCTAAAGACTGGAATAGACGGCATCCTATCTTTTAATTTTCTCTGTCTGTTTGCCGAGGGCTCCAGTACCGGACCCCCAGGGGAGCAGGAAATCCTTTTCAAGTGGTTTGCTATTCAGCACACAGATTTCACAATTAAATCGGTGCTGGAGAAGAAGAAGAAGAAAAAAAGACTAATATTAAGTGGCCAGTGGCTGCTAGTGAGAGCTTGGTGAATGCAGTCTTTATAAGGCTTGAATTATCACTTCTGGTATTTCTCTCTTGTTGCTTAAAAAAAATAAATTGAGAATATGTTTGACAGCGGGCTAACTCTGTAAGTCCGCTTAATGAAACTGACCCGAGGGTCAGTTTTCTGGGTCCGATCAGCTGTTTGGGACCGGTTGTGGTTCGAATCACGGCCGAGCCAAACTGCCTCTGACCTTTGCAACGATCGTGTAATGTGCTGTTGGCAGTGTTGTGGATATAACTGTGCCGTCTGACAAAACAAGCAGAGGAAACATGAATAAAGCATCAGGAAATAAATGGAACACTGAATACAAAGTAAGTCACCACAGGGGGTAATGTTGTTGTACATATTCTCAACGAGTCTTTAAAAAACGAAAGGTAAATCCTAAAATGAGACGGAAAGCCACATTAGACAATAATAAATGATTGATTAACAGACTGATTATTGCGCTTAATAGATCAATTGTTTATCATTTGGTCGATAAAGCAATCAGAAAACTGTGAAAATATCCATTACAATAGCTGAGTGCCGAATGCAACATCATCAAATGTCTTGTTTTGTCCAAAAAAACAGTCAAAAATTAAATGAATGGAACCATCTCTAGATCAGCTGATCAATCAATCAACTAATTGTTGAAGCTCTATCTCCAATTGTTTGAGGAGACATAATGCATATTGTACAGGGAATATACGGCAGTAATTCTACGAGGTTCACCGTGGAAAAAAGATAAATAAATGCCAAAGCAAGAAATACTTAATTCAAGGCAAATACGCTGAATCTTACACACTTGTCCAACAACCAACTGACATTTTTTCTCAATAACTTAATGAATTCCCAGCACTGACCTGTTGCAATCCAATTTAAGACAATTATTAAAATTCATGGATGTGAAGCATGTCGGGTTCATAGGACAGAAAGTGATTTTCTTGGGAGGCTCCTCGCGTCCCTACAAATTGCTGCCTTCTACACTTCCTGGAGCTGTTTTTCCATCCCTTGTAATATTCTTGAGCATCACCCAAGAGGAATTATGTGTTGGACCATGAAAAAGAAATATTCTCTGCACTCAGTGTTGGGCATTCGTCGTCGTTTATCTGGTAACCACACATAGTAAAGCATACTCTCGTAATCTACATTTCACATCCGACAGGTTTGTGCGTTGTTTGCTCAGATAGTACTTATGGCACACAGGGGTAACCTCGGCACTTACAGCTTGTAGCCTTCACGAACACTGAAACTGAATTTCAATGGTCGTATACATACACGTATACATACATGAAACCTGACCTCTGCATTTAACCCAGCCTAAGCATCTAGGAGCAGTGTCCCTGGCTCTTTGAGCTCTTTGTGTATTTGTGCACCTTCAAATCACTGAAACATATAATTTCATGCCATTATTTCAACATATTCCATACATTAGAAGAGTAATTAAGGATATGTGACACACCACAGGAAACGGCAAAACTGATTTAGATCACGCTGAGCGAGTCTGAAAGAGGCTTATAGTCAAGTATAACCATATGCCAGTTGAATCAAAATCTTTTTATTCCTTAACAAAAAGGATAAGCATAATCCCTCTCATGCACACAAGTCATGTACATACACAAACAATCTACTGGCTAGCGCTAAAACAAACACATACATGTTCCAGTTCATCAAATTCTCAGGCAGCCCATCCACTCCATCCACAGCCCTCCATCTTTCCCTTTAAGCCCAGGACTACAAACAAAGACTTTTCAGTCTGTCAAGAGGGAGCCCCGACAGGGTGTAGGACGGTTTCTCCACTAATTGATACAATTCAATTGCTCAAAAATCAAAATAGACATTAGGAAGTAACAAAGACAATCTAGACATTGCTCTGAATAAATTAAAAAAAATAACAAAACACCAGGGATGGTCTACCGGCTGAGTGCAATAAGGTCTTCAGAGATGATCTGATCGCGGTACCATTCCTTTAATTGGACACTTGAGAAAACGTCTTCTCCAGTTTAATGAAGGGAAGTGATAATTACGGTTGTAACAAAAATGGGCAAAAATGTCATGTTATGTATCTAATGTAGAATAAATCATATTCTAAATATTCTGAAGACTTGATTCCTTTAATCTAGATTGATCTAAATTGAGACCTAATTCATGACGATCATTGTATGGGGATGCCAAATTGCTTTTCACATGTTCTCTTCATATTTAGGAATAATAAACATAATGCTCCATTTACCAGTTTGGAAAGCTTTTGTCTGTATTGTAAATATCTGATTGGGTTTAAAATGATTTGAATTTCTTGAAAACTCAATTAAAAGCATCAGAGGAATATACTCAGCCACTACTGCCAGAACTAGATTTACCAATCAGTGGTACTCTTTGTCATCAGCGCCTTTTTCACTCTTTATATAGAACTTTAGTCATATCGGAGAAAATGAAGGGAATGATCATTAATAACATACATTTAAAGCTCACACTGTATGCTGATGACATAATATTACATGTCTGTAACCAAATATCTGCAAATCTAAAAAGGTAGCACACAAAACCTCTCATTTCTCTTTCTTTACAGTAAATACCTTAGTTTGAATTGTATGGACTGCAGTTTTAAAACTTTGTACATAATATTTATGTTATTATATAATCTATCAAAAATTTTTCAACACCGTAAATTTGCCAGAAAAGAGAGATGATCCCAGTTAAGATTGGTGTCGTCTTAGTGTTGCTTTTCAGTCCCAAAGTCAGATCATTTCGGGGTTGTGAAGTCATTTTACTATTTGATGCATTGATGAAGTAAAGATAAAATAAAAGCATGGACCACAGTTGTGAGAGAAGATTAGTGGTAGTGTGGACAGGCGCTGAACCACAGACCTTTGAAAACGATGACTAAGACACCCTTGTTCGCTACCTTGTTAATTCCACATGGATAACGGATTACAGGCGTTGCTGAGCTTGCCGTCTATAGTAGCAGCTGTTGTGCAGTTAAATTCCACATTTTATAATGCTACTACTGCCTACATCCGGAGGAAGCAAGCGGGTTATTGGAGCGGGTGACGTACACAAAACGGAGGACTTTCCTTTTGTAATCAATGCTTATTTTGTTCTGCACAACAATGATGAAGTTCACAAAGAAACTGTAAGTGAACAAAAGCAGAAATGCTCTCCAGTATGACAGCGACTTCAGCCATCTGGCAGAGCTGCGAGTGTGACAACAAACAGTCATTTTGATGCGTGTATGTGTTAGAGAGAGACAGAGCAAGACCTGCAGCTAAAAATGTGTCCGTTTAAGTATATAGAGGAAGATTATACAGGAGAATCTTAAGTTTCAAGCCTGACCTTTTATTATTTAATAGTACTATAATATTTATAAAGTTATATAATACGTATTTTCTGTAACTGAGCAACCAATCTACTTCCCGTTTACACCGGCACCCGCATGCCCAGTGTACGTGAATAGTCATTAACGGAAATCATTTCAATAACGATGCTGAACAGAGTGGCCGGAGAGTTCTAAACGGAAACGTATTAGTGTGGATAAAGCCCGAGTGTGGTGCTCCAGTGATTCATTAAGTGTGCTTTCTCATTTTTTTTCCTAGTGGTTCGGCACTAATCAGCGATTTGTAACCTGGTAGGAGGGCAATACAAGAGGGATTGAAAATGTTTACTAAGTTGGCAACATTTCATTGGCAAATCACAATTCTAAGTAGGAACAATAGTTCAAAGAGTACAGTTAAGCTCGTATGCATGCGTGTATTTAACTTTCAAAGAAACGAGGCTGGCATAAAACCAACTGTAAACAGAGTGGGTTTGAAATGCTTCGCAGGGAAAAAAAATACATCTGTAGAACAATAAAAGAAACACCCCGTTGTACACATCTGAGAGCTGGAATGTGCAGTGTATTGCTAGAGTTGCATTTTCTGTGTGTGTTCAGCAAGCACACAGCCAGCTCTGTGGAGCGAGCCGCTTACAGTTGCTCAATAATCCATTTACTTGCCTTGGCTATAGGCGTGACTCTAATGTTAATCACATGGGCAGTGGAGAGATAAGTATGGAGCTGCGAACTGAAAGCTGCCTGGTGGTGACATGGCTTGAAATCAAGTAATGGTTCCTTACTTGTTGCCTTAATCAAGAATCATCTGGCTATATCTACAGTGGTGGGAAAAGGAAAGTTGAGGGCAAGCTTGGATTCACAGCTCCCACTTAACTGTCAAATGTCAAATGGAAACACAGAGCTCCCAAATTCGACTATGGACTGATCGAACTTTGTGCTACTAGAGCTTTTCTCTCCAATCATTTGGACCAGAGATAAGGTGACAGCACATATTTTATGGTGCATTTGACAATAACTCAAGCATTTCTGTTTTTAACTATTGTATGAAGCCTGGAGGGGAAATACTGTTGACAGAAAAGGAATACCTCTATCCACAATGATTGCTTGTGTTGCAAAAGTAACACACCAGTATTAGGTTTTGTATGAATGAACACATCTCATTTCAAAATTGTGACTACTTTAAACAGAATCCACATGCTTCTAGTTCTGGTGATTTCTTTTTTTTTTTTTGCTCATGAGATCTCAAAACATTCACACGATGAAACTGCATGTGCAATGATGTAGCCACTCTCCTTCATTTGAATAGTCCGTATGCCACAGTGGTCATATTACCATATCTCCATCTTTACAGGCAGCTTCTTCCCCCCCTACAAACCATTACTTGCTGTCTCGCCTCATTAGCATTGCAAATAAGACCTAAAGCAAGAACAGCGATGGCAGCAGCAGCAGAGGAAATAGGACAAAATTAACAAATTATGTAAGAGGCGTGGAAAGAACGGAAGGAACAGAGTGTAGCAACAAGGAGGTGGGTGAGGAGGAGGAGGTGTCAAGTGCATATTACAAATTGGATTTTACCTTAAACCTGACATTCTTAGATGGCATCCATTTCTATTCGTACCATACCATCCTTCAAGCTCAAACGTTATTGCTGATCAAGAAAACATGGCAGAGAAAACATGAAAACATCCACATTTTCCAAGACCATATGACAATTTCCGATATTACGTATCATTTAGGAAGTTATGGCAGTCAAAGTTCTCACCAGAAACTATTTGATGAATTACCAGTTACTCATATCAAGTTGAAATGTTGACAAAGTGTAATGTGTTTTCAAAGCTTTTCACTTAAAATCGGTCATTAAGATGTGGTTTTGATGGCTCACTTAACGGTGCTTATCTAAACCTTCCTGATCAGTCGTGTCATTCCTATTCTGTAGTCAAGCTGAAAGTGTTGTTCAGCATCATTACTTAAAGAAGTATTTGGTTTAATAGCGGAGGACATTTAACTACTGTAAACTGCACTTTTCAGACTTGCCTCATGTCAGCTACTTTCAAAGGCAGTAAAAAGTTTTATTTGAAAGTGAACATGAAGGTGAACCCAAAGTGTCCTGCCTCACCACACCACTGCACCTGTGCACACAAAGTGAAAGTAACAAGTTCATAAAAGACTAGTTTGACATTTTGGTAAATATTCACTTTTTGTTTTTTGCGGAAACATTTGCATCAACTATGGACCTCGAGTCGGGAGTCCATTAGCTTAGCTTAGCATAAACACTGGAAGCAGAGGGAAACAGCTAGCCTGGCAGTTTTCACATTTTGTTTTATTCAATGAACTAGATACAACATTCTAAATAAGTGAGCGTTAGAACTGATTCTAGAGAGTTTCATCACGCTTTACAGTCTTTGAGCTAATTGAATCCTAAATAAGTGGCGATTGGGCAATACGGCCAAAATATTCGACCACAAAACAGGTCACTTCATATCTTGATAGCGATATATATCACAATATGTTTTCTTGTAGTTCAATAAATAAATAATCTATATGAAATAACTATAAGGTAAAGCCTATTT
This sequence comes from Leptoclinus maculatus, assembly GCA_032191485.1. Classification (NCBI taxonomy): domain Eukaryota; kingdom Metazoa; phylum Chordata; class Actinopteri; order Perciformes; family Stichaeidae; genus Leptoclinus; species Leptoclinus maculatus. Next base: position 23,477,261 of record JAVDOI010000001.1, on the reverse strand, counting down.
TTGTGTGAACTAAATACTTGACAACTGAAAAGTACTGATTATTTTCTCAAAACGAACATCACAGTTTCAAGGGAAATTATAGAGGAAGAAAATGTATTATAATTCCCAGCTATACACACGGACTATGTTAACATGCATGCACACAAATACAGACTAATCAAATTAAGAAAATGGTTAGATTTAACTACACTGGGGTATTCCAATAAGCAGAATATTCATCAATTCAGATTTTCTTGGGAAATGCATGTTCATACTGCATGTGCTTGCTATTACCAATTTAAACGACATAATTGTGTATCATGCTATCTTGATATATGATTTCATCAGGATATGATTCCGTTGAAATTGAATTATCGCCCAGCACTAATTGGCGACTAGATTATTTCCATAACCGATAATAATGATGGCCAAAATCTACAAGAATCAGACGTTTGTTTGCAAACACGCACACAAAGAATCCATTCGCTCTTATTTTATGTTTTTAAATTGGTGGCTATTCCAATCAGAGCAATCCCGAAAGAGCTCTACTACAGGGGACCAATGCTGGCAGAACTGAACGAGTGCACGTATCGGTGGGTAATGGACTCTGAGAAGCGCTGTAATGAAACGCTACAGAGAAAGAAGCCAGAAGGAAGAAAAGGGCAGGCCGCGGTGGAAGTGCCACTACTCATCATCTGGTAAAGTCAAGGTCAGGACCCTGTGCGGTCTCATGGTATTTATGCTCCGCTCTTAACGAAATGGCCGGAGAGTCGGCCTGATGTTGCACCGCGTTGGCCAGACTCAAACTGATTGCCCTTTATATTCCGCCGACCTTCGATAGGAAGCTAAAACGTATTAAAAAACGCAACCATTTACAACAACTACAGCCGTGCATGAAGGAAACCCATCCCGGTCCTCTTTTCTGCTCGGTAACTGGAAATCTTTTCATAACATAGTCCTTTAAACAAGCCGGGGAAAAAAAACCGTAACAATGGTTTCAAATGCCGGTGAATATTGTTCCATTTTTTGAACTTAATTGCTTGTGACATGCAGTGAAACAGGGGTCCTCTCTGAATCAGTCTGGCAATTATGTGGCGCGTACGCCGGTCAGGCTTGTGTGGTGCGCCTGCTTTAATGCGGACGCCTCCCCTCACACAGTGGGGGCTGGCTCAACTTCGGACGCTTCGGCGTTGCGGCTGCAGGTCTGCTCAACACTCAGTGGGGGTAACACAAGGAGCCCTATAGTGCGGTAATGCAATATTCATGGTGGGGTGTGAGCGCAGCAGTTAAACACAGCAGAGTTGTTAAGAAGACCTTCCAACCCTTCTATCAGGGAGCAGCTGCTGCTGCTGCTCGGGCCACAGCCGATATCCTCTTGCTCGATGCATTGTCTCTTTCTTTTCTCGCCCGCCCTCCCTCCCTCCCCCGCTCCCTCTCTCGATGATCCTCACTCAACCATTAATTTTTAATCACAACTTAAATGGCCGCCTTGGCTGCGGCTGTGGGGGCAGCAAGTCAAGGGCTCTTGCCTCTGGTTACAAAGTAGGAAATAAATGTGAAGAGATCAAGCTAAACATACAGCGAGGGGAAGAGGGCTGACTAGGGAGAAATGTACTGAGAGGAAAAAACATATCAACTCCCTGCCGCCATTACAGCTTAATTAGAATTTCAACACTTTCATCTCGGACTTTCCATTGCAACAGGAAATTGAGATCAAATTAAGATAGAGGATCGGATTTTTCTAGTTCCTTTTTTTGGAGGCCTTGGGAATATAAGAAAGGGAAGAATGAGTGGATTTAGATTATAAGAGGTAGATGCTGAGCGAGTCAAGTGGCAGACAAAGACCGAGCTTAACGCGAGTGATTTTATTTTGGCAAAAATGTCAATAATTCACTAGTTCCAGTTCATACTATATTTCTTTGTCATATTTGATATTATAATGTATATTTTGAGGTTTTAAGCTTTTAAGCCCTATTCCTATGGGGTTTTTATTACCAGGGGAAAGAACCCCCCTCTTCCGTTTGGTGCAGCGCATTCGCAGGGGAAAAGTGAAGTCTGTATTTTACTCAAACGTACTGACATTATCCCCCAGGTATGATGTAAAGGCTCTGCGTAACATCCGCTTATATCAAAAGTATTATATTATAAGTGTCATCTTATCATATAGGCTAATTCATGTTCATATACTCACAAAGACCTCTTGCTGCGGTGCGAATGGGTCTCCAATGCTGTGTAGCGAGATGAACCTCCTGAACTTGCACACAAAATACCGTAAAGAAACGGTCCATCATTCTGGACCATGTAGAAGTCAGAAGAAATGTGTTGAGAAAGCAAAAAAACATACAACCCCAAATCACAGATATACCAATTTGCAGGGGACTAATATCATCCCTGGGTTTGGCAAAATATAGTGATTTGCGTCGGAAATTTTACTTGACAAATTACGGACATGGAAAATTTGCTTAATTTGATTAAGATAGACGGCCCCAAGTAACACTAGTCCCGCGCAATTGGGGCTCGAGTCTGACAAAACAAGCAATTTGAGAACTTCAACTGATGTATTTTTGACTTTTTATAGACCAAACTAGTCAATCAATTAATTATGAAAATAGTCAGCAAACGAAACGATAATTAAAATAACTGCCGCAGCCCCAACTGACGTCACCTTTTTTTCCAAACCAGCAGAATAGAAGCAGAGTGTAAGAAATACAGCTCACAGCGGGAGTATATAAAAAGCTGAAGCACTTATTCATGTAGAACAAGGTTGTGTGGATGTTGTCAGTGAGGAGGTGGCAGCACTCAGGTTTTCCCCCTGCATTATTTATTTTCCGTATTGGGGTGGTCTGACCCACTCTTTGTAATGAGAACTAGAGTCACGGTCTGTTTGGAGTCCCGGGGCAACGCCGTGCGACCGTGTCCCTGGATCACTGCTCAACCACACAGGCCTCTACACAGCCAATGTTTGCTCAGACTTCACTTGGACTGTAAAAGTCAAGCCTTGTTGACACATCTGTGCTGTCTCTCCCCGAGGCTAATGGCTATTACATCTGTCTGCTTCCCTTCAGAGGGAGAGGAAAACTACAAGAATCAAATGTTCTTTAGAAAGCCGGCAAAGTGAAAACACCGACAGCTGATGGAAAGCTGACAGCCTCCTCTGAGGGGCATTACCACTGTTGATCTTTCTCACAAGTGCAGTGAGGTGATAACATTGGTTGAGACGTGTTTCGAGAGAAACGTTGATGGCCTTGTGGCGGCAGCGTGTCAGAGTTTATACCTTCCACGGGTCACTCTTTACATTATTAGGTAATGTCATATTAGTCCGAAGTGTGCAGGACGTAAACATCATTTTCAACCGAGTTACTTTTCACAGCTACAAACTGCTGCAGAGCACACTGAAACCGGTTCTATTTGTATTGTATGTGAGAACATATGCAGTTTATTGATTACAAATATGATATACTGGAGCGCCTTGGGAGCCGAGTGGTTACAGCGCACGCCATTTAACTGAATTGGACTCCTGTTGCATGCCGTACCCCTCTCTCTACTCCATTTCTGCACCGTCCTCGTGTTAATAAATAAATAACACATACGAACACAAATTAATACACACGTATACCTACAAACGTATACAATACACAATATCCAAACGGAAACAGTTCATAGTTTAGGAAATATTGCGTAACTGAAATACTAAAATCAAGATAATGCTGCGATCATTTTCACAATTCTAATTTGTCCACCCCACTGTTTTCCTTTTGAAATATGGGCAATATTAGTAACCAAATCTAAAAATGAATAAATACAAGGAGTTAGAGTCTGCACTCCATCAAAGCCCATCTTCAGTGAGCCTGGGCCGAGGTTGTGGCTAACATCGGGGCACACTCCCTTCACTTTAACCAGCAGCTGGCTGGCAAGACACAGGAACTTGGCTTGGGTTTTGTTTTGTTTGACCAGCTGTCCAAAACCCAACGATATCTAAAATGTACTTTCAAATTAGACCAAGAAAAAATATTGAAGAAGTAGCCACAACAGAATCTTCAGTTATTTTGCTGGAGAAATTACGAAAATTATGACTTGATTATTAGGAATAGTTGAGGATTCATTTTCTGTAGATCTTCGAATCGATGTTTGACGGTGATTGAGGAACACTGAGGTCACACAGTTTGTAATAACTTGATATAAGTTACGTAGGTTTAGTTGTATCCCTCACAATATTTCATCATAATGTGTATTACGGCAACAATTCTTTCAAAAAGGAAAAACAACAAAAATTGCTTATGTTGTGTTTTTCTTGTTAAGAAAACATCTGATTTCTTTCAAATATCGGTATCGATCAAAAAAAATAAATCTCATTGATCAAGGTATACAAGGAACTCACTTTTATGTTACATTTCAGACTTTGGTGCGAAATTCACTTTGCACATTTGGGTGGAAAAACATCCACCGAGACTTTTTAACCACATTAAGTGACTCATTGGCCGTGTCTAGTTTAACACCCTCACCTCCGTCATCTTCTTGAACTGTGCAAATAATCCACGTATTGATCCTCGATTCTTAACCCGACAAATTAACAAAGTCAAGGGAGCAGGCCAACTGCATCCATGCTAGCTAGCAGACCTCTCCCATTCAGTCCAACACACACACACACACACACACACACACACACACACACACACACACACACACACACACACACACACACACAGGAGTAATCTCTCACAAATCAAGAACATCGATCACATTGCAAAGCACATCTGTCTGCATCCCCCCCTTCTCAGTGCCGATCCAGATTGATTACTCTGACAGGCTTAGGACGGAGACAAAGACAGAGGGGGAGAAACGATGGACAGAATAGGGAAGACAAAAGAAAATGTGGGAATGAAACCAGAAAGCTAACCAACATAAGGGTCCAGTCACAGAAGAGACAGACCCAGATTTGTGATTACTTATGCATTTACAATGCACCCAAAAGATGAAGTGAAGCCAGCGTAAGTGCTGTTTTGTGCCTCTAACTTCATGTACACTGACCCATATAATGTGAGGCCATAGAAGAAACTGTGATGCGTTTGCTGCTTTGAGAGGAGATGAGCAGCGTTCAGACCCTGGATCAGAATGAATGCTGTGCACTTTATAAGCCTGAGGTAAGAATGAAAACAGATACTTATAATGGGCCCAAGCCTGCACGGGAAAAATAGGTTTTGAGGTTTTTTTTTTCCCTTTCCAGTAAAAAAAAAAAAAAATAATAAAACGAAGATCGCTTGTACCGCGGAAATAATTTGGTTGGAAAGCCCATGTTTTTTAAATCCACAGCGCTGAGTGCATGAAACAGGCATTACTCTCTCCTTGCTACACTTTCATCCTGAAGACTAAATCAATTTTAACCTCAGGAGTATAACCCTCACAGGCATCATCAGAAACACCGGGTTGTGCAACAACGCAGTAACATCTATATCCATAACAAAGGACACAGTAGGCTTCCCACGCAGCTATAGTATAACTGAATGCATCCAACACACAGAGACGGATATCCGCTTTAAACCACAGCAGCATGCAGACACGTACATATGAAGCCCTGTAACACGCGATAATTGCATTACATTAAATAACAAGTCAACAGAATCTGCAGAAAAGCGTTGCCAGTCATGCAGAAAACGTGACGCGTGAAGAAAGCGCTGGCACGTCAAATGCTGATTGATATGGATTTCGTAATGGTGACTGATAAAGGCAACAATGCTGAGTTGAGATAAGGAAAGACAAATCTATTGCTACAACAAAGAGCAATATCTTTACACAGGCTTTTCACCCTTTGCTGAGACGGAAAAAAACAAAGGTTTCATTACCAAGGGCAGCTGATAAATCCTCTGGGCTCAAGTGCAATCAAATACCGCACAAAGCTCTCCGGGCAAAAGCATGTCTCTGTCAAGGCTACACGGTACTAGAACACTGTCGTTTCAATGATATAAACGAAATCTGCATTTGATCTACAGCAAAGTGCACAGAGATAATCTCAGGATACAGTACTTATGCCAGATTGTTCTTGTTCAAGTAAGTGCAGTAAGATTAACACGAGGATACCGCAAAATATGTTCAATCTAGGGAATCTTGCAACGTTAAAGAGATCCTTGAACCAAATCTTAGATATGCACCTGGCACAATGAATGTAATACTTTATTGTCATCTGTTCCGCTGTTAAGATGGCCTGATAACACCATAACCTCCATGACAAAGGTAATAATTAATTATTTCCTAATAGCCTCCTTTTGTGATTATTCTGTACATAATGGAAACGTGTTGGTTGTTTTCTACTAAAGCTGTAGTTGAGGTGAAAGTGGGGGACTGTTGTTGACCGGATTTCGTCCAAAATAGAATTTTCTGATAGATTTCAGAAGATTTACACAAACGGCCCAGTGAACCGACACGTAGAAGGGTGTTTGTGGGTAACTGCAGGTCGCAAAGGCTCACAGAGAAGCCAATGTGCACGCCTCCCAAATCCCAACAACGCCCACAGCGCGCCAAGCAAGCTGATCGTACGCACAAGTGTAAAAAGAAAAAGACAATCGCATCCTCCCACATTGCAGCCCGGAGAAGCATGCTTCCAGCCTGTCTTGCATGTACTGGATGTGCTCACACGATATTCTGCGGGGAGTCGTACAAAGTCGTACATTTTAGGCTGCACAGACCCTCACAGACTCGGGTAGATAATAAAATGTACGCAGCCACATGGATACAGAATGTATAATTTGGGCTTTAGAAAGTACAGCAGTCAAAAAAAAAAGAGGTACAGTGCATTCCTTTCTGTTTTGATAAATACCATTTTCATAACAATACGGCAAAATACTCTTTGTTACAGACTAATTTAGTTTCCAGCGAATGCAATTCAGCATGCAGGAGTGTTGCCAGTGAATCTGTAAGGACAAGCACTTCTAGTATGGCAAAGTTTATTGCTTGGGGCTCCCTCTCGCTCCCATGCCCGTGTGCTCTGGTCTCTGCTCGACAGCTCAGCTCTCTCCTCTCTCCTCTCTTCTCCTCTCCCCATTAACCGGCTGACAGATCAGTAATAAACACAGCCTGTCACCTTCAAGGCCTGCCTCTCATTTACTAGAGAACACATGAAACCCCGCTCTCTTGTTCCCTCTCTATCCATCTCTCTCTCTCTCTCTCTCTCTCTCTCTCTCTCTGCCTCTCTCTTCCCTCCATCCGCCGAGCTCATTGGAGCCGAAACCTGATTTTTTTTTTGGCCCCGGCCGCCTCCGAGGCAGAAAATTCTCCTCTGCACCCAGATAGTCCTGGAAAAAAAAAAAGGCATGAATATTAAATGGAAAATCCATGAATAAATAATCAAAAAAAAGAGGACTTCCGTCGCTCTAACCTCTTTCTGTCTCCCAGCAGCGGACGACAGAAGAAGAGCGCAGGGGAGAAATAGAGGGGATGGGAAAAAAAAAAAAAAAAGAAAGAATCACGACCACCTCAGGAGAGAAGGTGGACGTTTGTTAGGTAATTGGCTCGCTCTATTTGCAATCCCATGGTGCTTCAATTTCACACATAAAACAAAGAGGTAATCACAAGGCAACAGTGCAGCCGATGGTTAGTGGAGCAACATTCAACTGCAATATTTTCACTGTGAATATATTGTGTTATTTCCATATGTGGGAGCAACCTGAGGGATGAAAGCCATACATATTGCAACAGCTCTATAATGTATGCGCAGAAGATGCAAATGATATTGAACAGAGAAGCTGGTAAGGCGTCGTGTACAAGGGGTATGATGTCGAATGCATGAGAAACAAATAAAGAGAATCGGTTATACGCGATGTATATTCACTAGTCCCTTGGCACGTGGCTCCGACACGGGAACAAGTAAATATAGATTATTTTGCTTCAAGCAATTCCCATAAGGGTGCTGAATATGTATTGTACTGGAAATTCAGTGGCCTGCGTTCTTTTTAACAGAGCACATTGAGACAAATCATGAGACTTCATGCAGTAGCTGCTAGTGTTGCTGCTGTGTTACGTACATATTCTGTAAACGACAGGCCCATTGTCGTGCACTAATCATGAGCGTGATGAGTTAATTGAAGAAAATGTTGCTGAATTAGAGCCGTAGAAGAGTAGTTAAGAAACCCGACCCCCTTTTTTTAGAATATTTATGACAGCCATTCTCTAATTACTGCTCTATAAGGTATTTTTCATTGTTAGTGGCGGAGTCCGCCAGTCCAAGTCCAAATTGTCTTCACGTGCACGAGGGAAATGAGTTGTGCATATGATCTAGCTTTACTGTATTGATTCTAACTCAATGATGTCAGTCTCACTGCCTGCTGTTGACTCTGCTAACACTACATCACAGCTATAGTAAGTGACTGCTAATTCAAACCCAACATTTCCTCCTGCTGTTGCTTCACATTAAGAGCATTCAATGTAATCAGATACACCAGTGGATCTCGGCTTGGTTGTATTTCTGACGAAGCAGCTGCTCGTGTTGCTCGTGTTGAACTGCACTTGCTGTTACCACCAGTAACCACAGGTACCACCATATCAACCAGGACTGGAGTCTTAAGGATCCTCACTTTGGGGCCATTAATGGCTATTAGAGACGGTGAGACTTCATGTCCACAATCATCTGACGGTGATAAACACCGACCAGCTTGCAAACTGACTGAGCTCACAAGACAAGGAGCAATTATGGCTTAATTTTGTTGTGGTTTTCTTCCAAAATAAAAGAGATACCGTCGGAGAGGAGAGAAATTAACAACGTCCTCCAGTTTGACGGTGGTAAATTGGAGCAATTGGTCTATAATTACCCAGCCCATTGTTTTCACTGAGCTCGACAATATACTACTAACAGCGTGTACTTTAAGCAATTTGTTTTTGCCGGTGACAGCAAAAAAAAAAACACCTTTATTTGGAGAACATCGTTATATTGCTTAAATGATTAATTATGATAATGAAACCCAAAATAAGACAGAGTTGGCTGTTGAGGCTGTCCATCTGTAATAGAAAGAGACACTCTATTTCCCATGATATCTAATACCATCCAACATATCAAGAGTACATATTTACTTCCATGCTCAACAAGTAAACATAGCATTACTACTACTGGATAATTACAAATGATTATATACATTGCAAAAAATAAAAAAACTGGTTAAGTGTGGGAATATTCCAAAAAGGTGTTCATAGAATCATCAGAAATGGAAGAAAACGCTGTTGGCGCTGTGGGCGTAAAGACTTTGTCGACCTTGAGGTCCTTTGAAACGACTCTGGTCTCCGGTGATTCTGAGATTATCTGTATGTCAATGACTTACGCTGGTAGAGATAAAAAAAGATCTCATCATGACCTGGAGCTGGAGTGGAATTTCTCATCTTAGTAATTATACCCATGACTTCCTTCCCCCCCCCCGTAGTTGGATCAAACCTTCAGCAAAAGAAAAAGAGCTCTTTTGTATCTGCTGGAGAGCCATCAGAGTGACTAATCTTTACAGAAAAAAGATAAGCCAGTACTCACAAAGCACTCACTGAATTCACATGTAATATCACAGTGAAGAGCTTAGAACGACCTTTTCTGCTTTCAAATCTGTTAAAGGACATTCTGTTTTGTTTCTACAATGGATGAATCTTTACAGAACAAATGCACACTAAAGGGCAGAACTCTTTTTTTTTTTTAAATCGCGAGAACATTTTCTCCCGTATCTACTAGTGCTACTTTGAAGCCTTGAGCTTATCAACCACATTTTTGAACACTTGAACTGTTGCTCTTCTTTGACTAATTCAGTGCTTTACTCAGTTGTATATGGGAGTACTTGTACGTGCTTTTTTTTTTCTTCCTTTCTCTTCTTGCTGGTCGAGCACTCTTTAAACAAGGCTTAAAGCCATTTGATTCACTCACGGAACATTACTCTGGGTATCCACCCTTCATGCTTGGGAGCAATAGGATTTTAATTCTTCGGCGGGCATCATAAGAGGAAGGTCAAACATAATTCTCAAGTTACCTCACGCTTTGTTCTGCAGAACAGCAGCGAGAGAGAGAGAGAGAGAGAGAGAGAGAGAGAGAGAGAGAGAGAGAGAGAGAGAGAGAGAGAGAGAGAGAGAGCGGCTTCAGGCTCGTTCAGCAGCGACGGTGGAAAGCGTGGTGTCGACCAATTTAAGTTGAGACGGACGGTGATTCAAAGTTCTACAAAACGCTCGGCAGAATTGAAAGTTAAGCCGAAATAAATTCGGTTAAGGATGACGGAGGGGATGGAACGGTAATGGCTCAAGTAGGAAACTCCCGACCTCACCAAAAGGAGCTGCCATCACACGTTGAATTGATCCCAATACAATCTGAGCTCAGATCTCCTGCCAGACTACTGGGTCTTATTCAGATTCTAGTCAAATCAAACGTGTTTGGTGGCTAATTGCGATGCCTCCCACTGGTTTGAGGTTCGGTGTGAGGTTTGACTCATGAATCCCTGCTACAAGATAATCAACTGCCCACTGTAACCATGGCAAACTAATGTTGGTTGAAAATCTGTCATGGCCTGAGGAGGGTCATTATATTTGACATCATTTAATGCGTTTGTATCGTTAAGATCAGCTGAAAAGGTCCAGTCATTTTGGCCCTTTTACTAGAAACGCAAAACTACGCAAAAAATAAATGATATTTTTGGGTGGAGAGCAAGTTTGGTTTGGCATTTTGTATTAGAGCTAACGGACACCAACTGATAAAAAACATTTTAGTGGTGTATGATTTGTGTTTCACTTTTACCGTGTGGCTGTGTACACACTCGCTGTGTGTACACAGCCACATCATACGGAGGATGTCAGCTTATTAAACACATAAGGCAAACGAAGGCTAGCTATAAGGAGGAGAAAAAGGAAATGTGGATTCATGTCAGAGAGCCAAATAGCTTTCAACACATCCAGACTGACCTTCAGCTCACACAGAAGCGTGCACGCACACACCCACACACACACACACACATCGATAGAAATGTTCACAGGATGTGACCATAAACCATAATGCATATCCCTTATTACAGGGAGTGAGCCTTGGCTGCATGCCATTTTAAATGTCACAGACTCCACAGGGTAATAAGTGATCAACCTGCATCGAGCACAGCCTAACATATTATCTGCAAAGCCAACTGTAAAACTGTCCAGAGAGAGAGAGAGAGAGAGAGAGAGAGTCAGCAACACTTTATTTGATAATTGCCGAATGCTTCCAATAATCCATACGTGGTGGGTGTGCCTGCTTCCACGCTGTAATATGCAATATTACTCCACTAAAGCAAAGACCTGCCGACCCTACGAGAAACAACGCGGCAGCGTCACGCAGCTCTCAGCTCGTTTCTTTGGCTCGCCAGTCAGACAAATCAAAACAATTCCCATTCATATCACCAAAAAAAAAAAAAAAACGCAAGCAGTTGCAAATTACAAGCACACATATGCAGAAGAGTCAAAATAACAAAGTGAGAAAAAAACCCTCAAACAGATCAACGATGAATGAAATCAAAGTAATACTGACTTTAATGGATGGGGATTATAGCAGTTAATGATGTCCCCCCTGTATGTTTATCTTAAATTGACCCCGGGAAGAGTAGTTGTTGCCAAGGTAACAGCTGATGGGGATGTTAATAAATAAATAAAGCCAGGACTAAAATTCCCGCTAACATTTATATATCTATCAAAAGGCTCCCACTTTTCTACAACACGACTGCAGAATCTATCTCAGCAGCCACACGATGCACATTTTGTACATTATCCACCAAATGAATGTTCAACAGACTAATGACCAAACAACAACAATAGTGCATGTTGTGCAATAAAGCCCCGAGTCTGCTGAAAGGAGCGGAAGAGGCAGAAGGGACTGCAGCTTTTTTTTTTTTTTTCCCCCTCGCTCATTCTGATGAGGCATGAGATGACTGGCAATGCCAGTGACGAGAGGATCTTGTCGATGTAAGCTGTTGGGGGGGGGAGCAAAAAAAAAAATACTTGTGCTAAGCCCCCCTGAGTAAGATGAGCGGCAATGCCTTGACCCGTGAGATGCAGTGGGAATTGAGGTGGAAGAGCCGGGGCGAGAGAGCAAAGCTAGCTTGGTGACAGAAGAATGAGACAGGCTGGACTGTGTAGGTCCAGTGGGTCAGGATAAGCGCTCCAAATACCAGGCTAATGTGGACAGCGGGGAGTGTGTGTTGTGATCAACGCACACTACATGATGACAATGCATGCAGAGAGCAGAGACAGCTGGTATGGAAGGTATTATAAACAGAGATAGCCTATTTTTTTTTAAAGGTGGGCAAATCACTTTCGGTGCATAATGAATTAACAATTTTGCATATTTGTGATATTTATTTATTAATTTGTTTCATTATGTAAGCTTTTGTGTTGTTAACGTTGGGATAGTAACTGTTAAGTGTGATGTGTGAGCTGGAACAAAGCTGGACGACTGTATTGTACCATTCCATCTGATAGCAGGCAATGCAATGCAGAATGAAGGTAACCTCCGTAAAGATACTGCTGGTGTAATGTGTTTGTAGATGGTATAAATGCAAGGTCATCGAAAAACAAAACCAAAGAGTAAAGGCTTACCTAAGTGTTTCTCCTTTTTCTGACACAGCATTTTATCTTTTTTTCAGAAAACAAGTCCGCAAAGTTCAATATTTGTCCCTTTGGAGAAAATAAGAGTTATCACAACTAACTGGAAATAAAAAAAACAGGCTGCAGTTACATTCAAAATGAATAATAAGTATTCATAAGACTACAATGGTTAACAATTTACAACGGGCAAGTTCAACAAAGCCATATTTATTTCACCAGCGATAGAAAGTAAGATGCTGATTCATGAAACCACAAGCTGTAGGTCTAAATAATGTACGGCCAGCGATCTGTGCCTACGACAGCAGGCCGGCCTCCAACGATGTGTCAGCATGTTTCACCGGGTCGAGCCTTTTATTCAAGACCATCATAATCACAGTGAGAATGAAATGTATAAACAATTAAAGACAGAGAGGAAGACTTAAACAATGTTAATAGTCTTCTTAAATCTTCTATATCAGTGATCAAACAATGCGTTTCTCAAGTCCACTGGTCATGTCTGTGCTAAACCTCTAAAACCTAAAAAATGGAGACACGGTCATTAAATCCATGTTAGTCAGACACGGCAGCTCTTGCTACATTTTTTACCTTAAGCCTCTCCAAAAAAAAAAGAAGAAAAAAAGTCTTCTCCATCAATCTAGAAAGATGTGAAAGAGGCACAGCTGCATAAACAATCCTCTCAAGTCTTTGGAGGGTTTTGAAATATTAAGAAAAGAGCTTGCAGGTACATCATTTTGCAGCAGCGGCTATGGCAGCGGAGGGAAAATGTGTTTGAGTCCTATTATAAATCACACAATACAGCAACAGCATCGCACATCCAGGCCCGGCTTGTCCCCCAGGCAACCCGACAGCAAAACCCCGTCTTTACAGATGGCTCTCAGAGAGGCTCTGCACATGACTACGTGGGAGAACGGTTTGTGCGTTTCATTTAGTTTTATTAATAAACATGTAGTAATCAGACCCTGTTTCCCGGCATTATCGCTCTTTTAGCAGGTCCAGCTATGCATACGTGTGTGTTTGTGTGTGTGTGCATACAAATGCAGAGGAGAAAGCTGATAAAAGAAAATATAACAATAAAGAAATTTGAAAAAGAAACAATCCAGTTGGCTCCGGCTAATTTCACTTCCCCTTACATGAAAGAAGCGGGACTTACAGATCTTGTGCTTCCCTTTCATGGGGAATTTCACCAGCAGCTCCTGGGGGTTGGTGCAGATGAAGACAAATGGAGAAGCAGACTCCTCACAGGTACCAGGGAACTGTAGGGGGAGAGAGAAGAACAGTTTAGCATCCACTTACACAGAACTACCATGGCCCGCATTGGGCACAGAATATGGTAAATATCTTGAGCGGTATCGCGATTATGAATCATTCAGTGAGTGTCTGCTCACACACACACACACACACACACACACACCGGCATCAAGCGAAATGGCCTGATGTAATACCACATGCCCTGACAGCAACTGATGGTTATGAGTCTCTCCGGGTTTTCTGCACTGTAATTGCACAACTAATGATGCGGCTGCTAATGAGAGCAGTTACACCACTTGCGAGCAGCAATAGATGAGACAAAAATCTATCAACAACCGGCACCAAAAATACTGTCACACGGACAAGACTCAACACAAATAAAATGCTGAAATCCATACGCACAATATTCCTGTGTTCGCCTAGTAATTCAAACGTACTTCCAACGTGTCATACTTTATTAAAAGCATACTTCTAAATCTACAGAAAGGCATCACATTCAAGCATACCCATGACATATTTATGCACACCACGTGACACGCCATACCTCAGCCAAGTGACGGAGCGGATGTTTTACAGCACATAATTGACAGCAGCCCACGGCACACCTCCCTCTCTCTCTCTCTCTCCCCGCGTTATTGATTGGTCTCTCAGGTGAGAGTATGGAATTGACTGACACAGTGACAAAGGAGTCATCTTTCCCATCACTGGCAGCCAACGGCTCTCAGCTCATCCAATTTCCTCCGGCGCTATCAGATAGTGCCTGTGATTGCATCTAGCCGGCCAGGAAGCGGCTCTCTTCATGACAGCATGCTTTTTTTTCCTCTCCGGCTGCCCCCGGCCTCTTATTCACACTCTCTCTCTCGCTATCTCCCTCAAAGGAGCACTGAAGGTTGTGACAAATTTGGGGGCTTTTAAGGGAAATCAACAAAGTCTGCAACCCATCTGTATGGTTCCCTGACAAACTGGGGAGAGATGATAGAGATGTTTATTTCAGATTACAGTCCATGTCGACTTGAGTGCAATACACCGGTGAGTGATAAAACATGTAAACACTCACAGTTGTTAAGACATTGACGGGGACCTCAAAAGAGCCCCTTGATTCCTCCTTCCAAACGACACGGTGATTCCAATTAAATTACGTCTGCCAGTCAAGTGTGCCGTCTCCAAGATAGAAAATTCCCCCGACGGCCCGAAAACTATGTGTGATTTAATAGGGGTTAAACGAGATGAAGGTTGCGAGTCCAGGAAGGTGGTGTCATGGGATAACAAACTGGCAATGATTTCTGTTTTTCTTATTGTCATCAAATCCTACGAAAATGTTTAAAAAGGTGCCATGTGGAGTTCTGTTGTAAACAATCAAAGTTCATGTTTACATTCGGCGTCAAACCATCGTGTGAAGTGCAAAAGCATCGATGCGCAACGCATCCGCCACATTCTTATTAATTGATATTCAAATCATCGCTGGAGCCATTTATCAAGGTACTTTTCTCTGTTTTCTAACATATGTGTGTTCTGAACTGTTGGCACCAATCAAGACATTTTAATGAGGCATTGTTTACTAATTTATCATTGGCAAATTTTTCAATTGTCAGATTAATAAACAATGAAAACAATCATCATATATAATTTATATTTGTACCATAGACCTCAACTGTTTCCAAAAACAACACATAAAATGAGGCCACACACCGTTGCACCGGATGACACATTATTTCATGATTTGAGTATTTCATGGTGATGAACATGGCCGCTGTCGTCTGTTTTAAGTGTCAATCCTACACAAACGGTTCTGAATCTGGTGCCACAAATATTCAGTGGTGCACCAAATGTCTATTAATTCCCATCTGACGATAGTCCCCAAGAAATGCACTATTGTCAGTTGGTTTTGTTTTTGTTGATAGTAAGAAAAACATAGAAAAACCTCAGACAATCACCGTCTACCACAATATATACAACACTTTTCAGTTAACAACACCCGAGGAGCTATTATCACACTGAAGCAATTGACTCCAATTAACTTAGAGAGGACGAATACCTTCTTTCATCAACTAGCCGGAGGGTCCATGCGTCTCCACCTACAATGTAAGGATCGATCCTGTTGAACTGTTAAGACCATGCAGTTCTTCTTAAATAGCTTCCTAAGGTGAGCGGCCTAATTGAGTCTTCATTTAAAAGTCCGTGTCAGACACTTAGAAAGGCACTTTAATCCAGAGTGATTTAGCATTGTGTTTACTTTTAAAGAGCTGTTAGTCAATGTCATTCATTGTTAGATTTATACCAATCTCAGAACCCATCGGCTATCGGTCTGGAGACGATACGCCTCTGGGAGCGAGGAGCTGTATTTCTGGGGCTCCAGTGTACGGACCGAGACTTCCTTATATATGCGCCGCTCGTTGTTTACGGTCCGATTAGCAACTTGTGATGCGAGACTGGAGTTGGAGTTGAGAGAACGACGTGTACGACCAGATTGTTTCACAAGCAGCCAGTTAACGACCTCATTTTAAACCAATAAAAAGCAAAAAATCATCGTCTGACGATAGCCGGTGAGTTCTAAGATTTGCATTTGGGCCAACGCGTTCGCCTGTTGACCTGCATTCAACCAAAGCCTCAAACGTGAGTAGTTAACACTACTCTGACTACAAAGCACCAAAGTCACGTTCAGGTACAGATGCATGTGAACGCAGAATCTGTTTGAAAAGATTTATACAAAATTGGATAGAATTCTGTGATTTACCAGTAAATTGATTGGAACTACAAGTACAGACCCGGCGTCTTGTGTGAATGTAAATGCCCATTCTTATGCTAAGAAGCTAAGTTGTTGCCTACCAACAAGTATTCTACAGATTTTTAAACTCCATTCATGTCGTCGTGCAATGTCAATAAAATAACATTAAAACCTTGTAAATGTTGAATAAATGAATATCCATCTAAATGATTTATGCCGCATGTGTGCATATTAAGAATTGCACATCCCAACTTAACTTCCTGTCATTCAGTGCTTGTGCACGTTCGCCTTTATAAAAACAGGCAGGAGGATTCTGAGAAGTTGGGGACACTGATGTGAAAGACACGCATGTCTGAATGGCAAAAAAGCCATGAAACCAGCAATGTTACGTAATCACGCCTGAAAAGGGCTTACGTTTGTGTGCAAGTGGTTTGCCTTCACCCAAGGTAAAAGCACATAAAAAAATATATATTGTAAATTTGTGAATACCGTGAGAATATTTCTGTGCTGGGCAAAGAAAAGTCTTTTATAACTAAGAAAAGAAGACAGAAGCAGTGATTAAAAGTGTGAATAAGAGATGATTCAAAAAGGAGGAAAGAAACACGAGGCACTTCTTTTGCAAAGACAAATTGAGCCTCATCCGAGATCATTCAATAAAATCTCACGGTGCACAAGATGGCTGTAATGTCTGAGGTACTCAAGGAAACAAAATGGTGGTGGTCTCGCTAAATGCAGATGAAACGAGCGGGTATAGCTGCAGCCGGGGTTTGAGGGTGTTCACGTGAAACACCGCCCGGCTGCCTGCCTCTTTCATCCTGCCATTAGCTAATTAGCATTTAAAGCTGTTGAATGTGCTTGCTTTGCCTCACTACCTCCCCCCCCGCCTAATTGTTTCCTTTCAATGTTAATCAAAAGGGCATGAAACATCGCGGTTGTGTGACAAGCAGGTTTGCTAAAGCGCTCCATATTCATCAGGAAGCTTCTAATGCAGTCAGAGTGGGCCTGCTTACAAATGCAATTAAAGTTGAGGCTTGTTGAGAAAAACGCAGGTAGCAGAAACCACATTGAAACACTACAGGTGAGCGTGAAACGTCGCGCTGAATTCAGTTAAAGGTGATCCGAGTCGTTAGTGAGCAGTCAAGGTCTGGGTTACAGCCCCGGGGCATTCTGGGTAGAGGGACCAATGTGTTTGACATGGGAGAGATCTGAGGCTCCTAGCGTGACAGGTGCCGCCGCGTGAATGAGAGTATCGCTGGTTGGTTGCTTCAGGCCAATTCACTTGGCGTTAGAAGTCAAGACAATTGTGAGGCAAGCGCTTCTACTTGCTCATAAAAGACACAGACAATTGGCTCGTGTTCAACACAGAAGCGCATCTACCGCATGGCTGGCTTCCAAACTGTTTTCAGGAAATAAGATACAAATACATCTCAACGTTGCCAGCGCCGCCAACTGAATCGAGTTATCGGTCATGTGTTTCAACAAAGGGGCATTACCGCTTTTGGTTTTAATCACTTTGTGTGGGCATGATCCAGTCACCCCAGTTGGCTCCCTCGGAGGAAGAGGTCGACGTGACGGGATATGAGAGAAGAGTGGTACCACTCTCTGGTGTCTGAATGGTACATTTGTTAGCTTAGCTTAGCATAAAGACTGGAATCGGGGGAAACAGCTAGCCCTGGCACCTCTGAAGCTTGCGAATGTTTTTTTTTTTTTTTTTAAATACATAGGAAAACAACACGTTTAGTGGAACGACTCTTTGGACAGAGCCAGGCTAACCGTCTGCTGGCAGTAGCTTCAAATATATCGTACAGACATCAGAGCGGTGTCGATCACCTCATCTCACCATCAACAACTGGCCAGAGAATAGAAAAAGCAGTTCAAACCGAAGCATCATTGTATTTACAAGCCAGACACATACTGCAACACTTTGATTTTTTACGTCCTGAGACAAGTAAAGGAGGCGGCGTGCTGTCAATAAGTAATACTCTAAATATTACAATGACAGCCCTACTTACAAAATGCTAAACAGCAAAAGGAAGGAGGTCGAAAAAATTCATACTGGCTGCTTCAGAGACCGTCAATTCAATAAAAATGCCCACGATTTAATTTGCTGGGATCAAGCCAGAGGGGATTCAACATAAAACCAACTGTAATAACATGAAGTTCATTGGAAAAAGTGAAACGGGGATGGCGGGGCAGAGGCTGCTGGAAGCGTGCCTTTGGCTATGAAAAATAACAGTGGCTCAGAGGGCAGTAAGAGGGCACAGTGGTCCTATTGCTCTCACCACACATCCTTGTAATAAAGTAACTCGCACTGAGGTTTTTCGATAGCTTCCCTTCTCCAACTCATCATCTGCCTTCCATATACTGTTCTATTAATTTCTTAGTACGGTCCAAAATACTACGAGTTCCGACCAGCGTTTGATGAAAACAACATCCATCTTAATAAAACCAACTAATACAGAGCCAGGGTTTGACAGCAGGAACACAAACCTTTGAGTCCAAGCTTGTCAACTAACGACTCGACAAGCCAACACTGTTCCCTCTCCTCTCTCCACAATGTCTCCCTCTCTCTCTCTCTCTCTCTCTGGCTCTTTTCAGCTGCTGTCGGCAATTAAGGGCAGCAGAGACAAGTAATCTCCTTCTGGGCGACAGGGCCAGACCAGAACAGGCATGTGGAGTGGGCTGTGCAGTTTGAGGGGGGTGAGAAGGGGGGTGGTGGTGGTTGGGGGATGGCGAGCCTGGCCCCAGCCTCAGCTCGAGCCAGGCCCCGCTTGGCTGCACTCAATCTCAGCCCAATAAAAAGCCCTTCATTGGCAGGGTGCAACTGAGCCAGACGGGCTGGGAGCATGTGGCTTTTAAAAATGAGGAGGGTGGAATAAGAGGGGGGGGGGGGGGGGCAGGCAGAGAATGAGAGGGGGGGGGGGGGAACCAGCGGGTAAAAAAAAAAAAATGAGGAATAGGATTCGGTAAGAGAGACGGATAATAAGAGTATGAGGTGAGGCAGAGATTTTGATAGATAGGGAACTACACAAAGCCAAAAGGTGTCCCTCCCAGAAAGGACACTTGAGAAATACTGCTTAGCCGGATCTGTCAGGGCTGGTGTCACCCTGGGAATGGAGAAACAGATGGGTTGTCTCGGAGCTACGGGTTGCATGTGGGAGGTGAAAGGATGTTGTTGGGAACTGTACGCAACGGCAATCGTTCCGCCAATCGTTCTTTAATCTACTGTGGTCACCAAACAGCACAAGCCTGTTTCTGGCATTCATTAGCCCTCAAACAAACGCAGCTGCCCTCAGGAAACACTGCACTGTAAACTGCCTCTCAGCCTTCCTGCACGCTCCGCTGTAAGTGCACTATTTGTTTTTGCGTGGTTGCACAGGACGAGAGCGCACGCAAGACAACACAGACACGCAAACAAGCACATTGTTCACGTACGTATCATGTATCAGGGTTGAAAAACAACACAATCTCCAAAATTAACTGCAGCCGACGCCCTCAAAACCAGAAATTGTGTCATATGTCATCATGCGTCAATTAGTCTCGTTTACTGATCCTTTAAATTGATTTTTACTCGTTTCAATTTTGTAAGTTGTACCGGTGTTGAAGCACGTCTTATATGGCTGGGTTCAGACAAATGTGTCTATGTCGTTACATATTCGGCTTACGTCTAATGGCAAAGTTGTGACTTAACACAGCCCAGAATCATACATCTTTGAGGAAAAAAAGAACAAATTTGTGGACGTTATAAGTCTCTATTTGTGGGAGCAAAACGTATTTTTACACCACAAATTGTTCATTTATTTGGGGAAAGGCTATTATGACAGACAGGCCTATATTTCTAATTCCAAGTTTTATATCTGCACTTTGATTGTGTTTTAGTAAGAATCCTCCGTTTTCTTGATTTCCTCCCATCTGCTGTTCAGCGCTTGTAACGCGAACTCATTCCTCCATCTGTTTCACATCAAAAGGCCTTCCAGCGGTTCACGAGAAATAATCTTTTCACGTCACATTTACTTTGAAACATCTGCAGGAAGTGTTGAGTTTCATTAAGAGCAGCTTAGCGTCATGAAAGGCGGCAAAGAAGAGCTGATCAGTAAGTGAATATCTCCCGACAGTGTTGTCGTACTGATGGCAGACCGGCCGCTAAAAGGTAAACTGGCAGAATTTATCAGACCTGTCACTACAGCACATGTCGGCCTAGCACTCATGTTGTATTTTACTTTACTCATTCAATGGAACTTAAGACTTGCACAGGTTCATTTGTACAATATTTAGTGAAACCACCGTGCTCATCATTGTTTACCTGTGAATTATTAGAGATTCCTGACTTATTGCCGAGCCTAAAATGTCCGAGGTCTCTCGATAGATATTCGAATGGAAGCAGCTCATGCATACAGAAACATTTTGTAGTCTGTGGTAACAAAGAGACTCAACTGCACAAGGTGTCATCGGATCATGTAAACAGCATCTCTGGCAAACAGCCAAACATACATCACGCATGTAACATTAGATTAGCTCAATTAGTCGACAATCGGAACATTTAACGACAGCTATTTTGATAATTGATTGATCGTTTTAAAGTCGTTTTTTTCAAGCAAGCTTTTTTATTCTTCTGATGGGATAGTAAATCAAATATCTGTGAGTAGCATTTTATTGGTTGGACAATACATTCGATTTTAAGAAGTCCCTTTGGGCTTCAGTAAACCGTAAAGGACACAATCTTCTGACATGATTAGTTGAGAACATAACTGGAAGAATATCTTGTCATTAAAAATATAGGAGGGGTTATACACACCCTTTTATTAATTGCCTTCTAAAATAACTGCAGTTAATATCTGTATACATCCACCAGGTTTCTACCTTTAGCTACAGGGACGTCCACACGGCCAACGCTTTGTCAGACACCTTTAACGAGCCCTTTAAAACTGGAGGCAAAAGGTGCAAACGTACGTACCCTCAGCCCGTATGGACACAGGCTTTGGATCACACCGGTGTCATGTGACATTAACCCACAGCGTCGCTCACCGTGTCCTTCTAAACAGGCAGCAAGCGGAGCTCACTTTGTAACTCCTTTTCTCTGGAGCTCAGACACGCCGAGTTGCACGGCGATGATTAAAAATGCAACGCCGCGCTCCTTCACCTACAGAACCAACTGGTGTCAAGTTTGGAGAGTGAACATTAATTATCTAGGAGTGTTCAACACTGGCTCCTGAATTCTTTACATTATTAATATCCTCGACACAACGAGAGGCATGTCTCATTATTAGAAGCTCAGCATCCGGCCCACGATTTCCCCCAATTACTGCCACAGTCAGCTCAACTGGAAAAAAAAAAAACATTTCCTCTGCCTAGAAAATGCTCCCTGTTTCGGTACAATTAAAAAGGTAAATTTTGCACTGACAAAAGTAAAAACCCCAATTTACAACATATGTAAGTTTGTAATTAATCTCAAAGTACAAGCCTACATAAGGTCGCTTGTATGGCAAAGTACAACCAATCTAAGTTTGTACTTGGAGATGAATTACAGTCTTTTTTTGATCAAACCATCACTGCAATGTGACAATTACGTTAACTACCAAGTGAGGAAGGCAGGAATAACTGATATTAACTATGATTGCCGTGCTGTATTTGTACTGCGGTGTTTAGTTCAAGAAACCAACTGTGTGTGTCAGAAATTGAGCAATTATTGTCTTCATGTAAATGACTTCAAGCTGTCACCAGTCCACATCCACACCATCCCACTATTAAAATTCCTCGGGAGACTGAGGAGACTGAGGTATTAAATTAATTCTGCTACTCCGCTGCTTCATAAGCATAACAATTCAGCTCTGCAAAAACAACAAAAAAAAAAACAGTTGGGGGAAAGAGCAAGCCACTCATTAGCCTTTCAGCTAGCACTAGTGCTGACAGGTGTAGTGAAGTCATGTGTTTGTGTGCAGGGAGATTCACACAGACTTCCTCGCTTAGCTCGGTTCCACTTTCACAGCCATGTTTATGACTTCACCTCCTGCAGTGGCCCTCGGGCAAGAGGGGAAACAAGACTGCCTCACGCAACAGTCACATTTCTCTACAAGCCAACTGCTGGAACTTTCCACGGCAAAAAGGCTTTTCTCTTGCACTCACAGTCAAGCTTCTGTTTGATGAGTGCTGGACTCTTAAAAAAACTGGAAAAAAAAAAAAAAAGCATTTTCCTAAACACAGAGATGGTGAGAAAATATTATGCAATGTTTAATAAATAATGGTTTCGGAAGTTACAAATAGCAAACGTGAAAAAATGAAGTTATTTTCATGCTTGAAGTTGAAGTATCAAACAACTACACTGCAATTTACAGGAAATCACAGCGAAACCCTTCTACTAAAGTAGACACACACACACAGACACACACACACACACAGAGCAAGAACCCCTGGAGACAATTACCATGTCTGCTTTCAAACCTCGACTTCAAAGAAAAGTTCCAGGGAATCTAAGGCATTAAAACGACTTATTTTCCACCACAATCTCCTTTTATCGATGCCACAAATCCCGCTCTCCTTAACACAGGTGCTGTCAGCAGAGAGGCTCGTATTTTAAGCAAGGTAACAAAACCGCTTCACGGTGGGCATTTGATTTCATAATGCGGAAATTGAGAAGGACCGGGGAGTTTATGAACGTGTCCGTCTCTTAAGGTGAATATTTGCTTTGATATTCCGACACTCCCATCTGTGTTCACTCAGCCTCTGTGGGAAACAAGCGTCTCTTCCCTCCTCCTCCTCCTCCTCCTCCTCCTCCTCTCGAGACTGGCAGTGAGCACGGCTTGAGAAAAGGAGCACAGAAGGAAGGCTGTCCCCTTGATTATTATCAAAAGGCAAGTTTTAGGTTTCCCTAAGCCCACGGGTTAGTGCCGCAGCGCACAATAGATAAGATGATCCGACCGATACGTTCCAAAGGGAGAACGCGGGGAAGTGTTCAACAGGAGGTGTTGAATAAGAGCTCTTTACTTTTCGATTTATACTTATAATATTTTTTTGATTTCATGGGTAATCTTTGCACTAATACGGCCCTGAATGAAGTAAGACAACTCCTTATTATGCTGCTATATACCCGTCCGTTTCACATATGGCACTTTACAATGATACGGTCATTTTTGTAACAACGGGTCCTTGATTCCAAACGGAGGCCGGGAAAAAAACAAAAAAGCAGCCTCTCATTTCTAGCCTGCGACTGTCGAGTTGTATCAGATTCAGAAAGTGAGCTAGTTCAGCATCTTCTGAACTCTTCAAATGCCAAGTATCTCTTTAACTACAGTCCGATTCACAATGCTTCTGCATGAGAGGAAACGTATCGTTATAACTGCTAACGCGATTGGACAACGGTCAGATGCGACATGAGCACTAATACTGCTTATACGCTCTAAAACATCAAATAGTATTTCTCTAGGAAGAAAAATCCTGTATACCTAAATAGTATTCTCTCCACATTTACCAACTTCAAAGATCATCCTCATCTTAGGATATATTAAATTGTTATATAATGTGTGTAAACGGTGATGTAAATATCTACAAGAGATGCCCGATAGCTTCTCACATGCTCTTTTTAAACTTGTGTTGAGGGGAGAGGATGACTCAGTTGCTTTTTGGCAATTCTAATATTATTACAGTGATGGACCCAAAATGATTGATGAGACAGGTCAAGCTTATAACTCAGATAGTTCTTTTACGGCATGACCAAGGATGCAGTTCATTCGTTAACACGCCCGTGTGTTTTAAAAACACCCAGCACAGGCAGCGTACAGTTAAAAGATATGTGAGGAGCCAGCATTATTCAAGTAATTAATGCTGAATCTTATTCTCGCTACACTGACCACAGGAAATTTGAGAGGGAAAGAAAATGATGTTGCATGTAAATCAATACTCTACCACACACACACACACACAGAGCCTGCCAAAGCATTTGATGGCAACTTGCCCAGTGGACCACGGCAAAAGAGCTTGTGCACTGTGTGCTTCAAGACATTTCACTAAATACGGCAAAGAGATGAAATAGTGGCAGCTGGCAGCGAAGGGAGTAAGACTGCAAATTCCTTATTGATTCTTGTAGCCCATTTTAATGATGCCAATATTTTTAATGACTCAATAGCATTTTATGTTAAATGTATACACACACACACACACACACACACACACACACACAGACAAATCAATACATATATAGACAAATATATACACATATATATGTATATGTATACGTATATGTAATGTATACGTATATACATTTAAAAGGAAACTACTTGTAAAATGTATTTTTAGCTGCTTATGAAATTTGGATTATGCTCTTACCAATGAGTGAGCCACTTTCTAAATAATCAGCTCGAACTTTAAATATAGAGTGTGTGGACACTCAGACACGTTACCACCCTTCAGCTCTAAAGTTGAGCGCTGGCCCAAACGAGTCGAGCGAGTTGAAGGCACAGACGCGTCAACGAGACGTCGCTACACTAAAGAAAAAGCACATCTTATTTCATCCTCTGTAATCACAAGCAGGTACCTGGTGTATATACGGGGCAGACTGTGAATTCCCGGCTTCCCTCAGCGCATATCACTGGAGCCTCATTGAAAATAATGATCACACATCCTCCTGCCATTAAAATCGACAGCAGCTCATACCAAGGCACACTCCCCTAATTAAGACATTTACTGAGTGGGACTAATGGGGCTCATACACTGAAGACAAACAACAACATTCAGCTAAACGTCGAGTATGACAACCCAGTCACTGTTTTAATGGACAAAGATCCTGAAACCAAGATACGGAACATGAACACATCTGTCACAGACGGTGAAAACAGTGGTTGACAATACACACATCTGGTACTTTGAATAACAAAATCAAAACGGAGGGAAAACTTTCTTTTGGTTGTAAAATTTGATTCATACTGGTACTCCTCTGGCCGCGTTTGTTACTGATTTACAGGTCAGACTATTAATAAACGCAACAGCAATCTTCAAAAAGCACTTGAAACACTTGATGCCCACGACAACAGCTGGCAGCACCTAAGCTAACAGCTTGTGGACTCAACCTCTTGAAAGAGCCCATTAATGCCTTCACCAAACACATGAATGGAGAAACTGGTTTCTCATGGACTTGTATATTTGTCTCCATTCTACTGGTGGTTACCCATTATCAGGTACGGCTGTCACGATCGCGACATTTTAGTTGATTATTAATTGTCGTGCAAATAATTACGATTAAAGATTGAATTGTCCTTTTGTGTTATTTTTATGCCACTGTGATAGTATAAGCCTAATACCATATTTCCTCAAATAAACGCCTCCTGGTGCTCGTTATAAAGTAGGATGTGCATGCCAAATAAGAATAATACATTTCCATCCCTTTAATTCAATAAATTCAACAATATAACCACGCTACTTCTGGATTACTTATTTAAGGCGTTATTGTTCTATATGTATATTCTGGTAACAAGCACGACATGTGCAGAAGACATTGAAGTCGGGTAGGTCTTTATTCACGGATACGATCATTAAAAGTAAAAGCAGAACGTGTATACATTCGGTCTACCTTTGGTATAGTAACCACGATTGTATTTTGAACTCGTGGAATGACCACGGCAAACAGCTCAATGTCTGTTCTGCTCTCGTTCCGTTTCGACGGTTTAAAACATTGTGAAATCACGCAGCAAAGGACGGTCTGGAAGTTATCTCCACCATCACACTTTGAACAGAGCTGACAAACGCACCGCTGCACCGACTCTCCGCTGTAAATATAAGAAGCAGTTATCAGCACCTCTCTGTCGTCATCTGGCTTCGTAAAAAACAAGAAAAAGGAGCCGAAACAGAAGAACCTGTCCAACAGCAGTGAGATCCAGACAGCCAAGCTCACTGTCTCCATGTTTGTTTGTTTTCCCCTGACATCAGAACCTTGTACTCAGGCACACACTTTACTTGCTCAGCTGATGAAAATGCACTTAATTCATTTTTTTTGGAGGCATTTCTAACAGTGCTTAAAATTCCCTTCATCGTAAAATCCAACGATTAAGCAAAACGATGGCGGTCAGCTCAAATAATCACGATCAGGCAATAATGTAATAATTGCTTATTGATGGGAACTTTAAAAAAAAAAAACAACTTCAAGCTGCTCTATGATCCAAAAGCTTGATGTGGTGTCTGAACATACGAGTACACACCAAGTCATAATGTAATCAATTACCTTTAACACGAGAGTCAGTCGAACCTCGTCTGTTACAGACTCTGTTGTGTGGGAGAATTCTGTAAACGTGCTTTAATTAAATAAGGAAACAAATGATGAATGGTGTCGGCCAATTGGAATGATACATCAGTGATAAATATCGATATCAGTGATCAATATTACCCTAATGAGCATGATTGTCCCATCTCCAATCAATCAATAGAAAATAAAGATATTAAATATCAGAAGGGAATATGCAGCTCGAATTACACAGACTAAAGAGTAAAGAGAAATACAGATTAAGATAATCATTTACAAATTATTCACAGGTTGTATTTTGTGATTCATTCTCAAACTTTTCTTTTGTTTTTCCAGTAATTATAACTTGGTAATAAGTCAGAGTCTCACTGGCTGGATTTTTTTCTCAGTTTGCTGCACCCAAAGGGAAGAAAGATTAATGGCACTGGAAGCACGGAATGCCTTCCTCGCCTCCCCCGTCTTTCTCCATACTTTCCTTCCCTCTGATGTCGCTAGCAGGAAGTTGCTGAGCAGACATGTCATCCAGCAGAGTACAATTGAGTTTGTAATCTCTGACCCTGCAGTGGCAGAGAGTCTCTCGCTCCTTGTCTCTCTGGTTCTCCCTCTCTAGGAGAGATACTTACACTGCTGCTGGGTCGGGGCCTGGCTGGATAAAGATCTCTTTTAAATGAACACACACACACACACACACACACACACAGGCCTGTGTGACATAAAGCAATTGCTTAGGCATGCCTGGGGAATTCTGGCAAAAACACTAAAAATCAGCTCGAGGTAATGAGTGAAGTAATGCCCGTCCTCACATTTGGATGGGGACAGGCGTTAAGAATAATGACTAAATTGAGAGCTCTTCCAATTCCTGATAACACCATGGCCGGGGAACACTGACTCTGAGAATGAAGTACTTACCGACTGCGCCACACAACCTTCATTCTTTTCCTCATTCCAAGAACAGAAAACTGGCACAGACACACTAGCCTCATGAGGAGCCATCTTGGGGCATCAACAACAAACACCAGATGTTGAGACGGCGGATAAATGTCAAACATATTGATTCTATGCTTCATTAAAGCTCATTGTGGGGGGGGGGGGGGGGGGGGGGGGGGTTAAGTTTGCCCGTGGCAAGGCACTAAATAGATCGCAACATTACAATCTGCAGAGGTCTCGTTTTTTCCTCTTTTTATGCAAACATTGTTGAACACAGTCGAAGGCCATTATATCAAAGAGAGCACAAACTGGGAAGCAGATGAATGTTCCATAAGCTAAAAATAAATAAAAAAGGCTGTTCCAGTAACATCTGCTGGGACATGAAAGAATTGCAAACATACCTTTTCAAAAACAGCAACAGCTAAACATCTTCTATCCACAAAATCACAGGCTTTTACAGTTTGAGCTGGAACAGCTGATTGAAATCCTGCGATTCCCTTTAAGACCCTCCACCATGTCTTCCATATATATCTTACATAAATATAATAAATAAAATGTTTTTAAATAATCTTAATTCTATAATAAAATCAAGATTCTAAAATCAAGACTGACCAAAAATGACTATAAAGAGGTAAACAAACGTCAACTTCTCTTGTGAATCACTTCTTTTATAGAAGGTAAACATTACGGTAGAATTAAGTCAATCTAATAATGATAGGAGTATTTCAAAATATGTTATTACCAGTGACAATTGTGGCTGCATAACATAACGTAATATTTTGGAATTGCTACACTGAATTTTGAATACATTATAACTAAACCTGCTAATGTAATGTAATGTCTGGTAATAGAGTAGATTTTGAAAGCAAACTAAAATAGAAGCTTTCATATCGTGTCGTTCCTCTTCTGGTAGAGTCAATAATAAAAGTCAACACTGTAACATTATGAGCATCTGCAGGCTTTCCTGTTTAAGTTCTAAAGGACTGTACTGGAGTAATGACTACATAATGACTATGACTTTAGCAACATTACTTTTTTCCAGTTCAGAAGAGAGAAAAGACATTCGTTAAAGAGGTCCGACTTAAAAGAGCAATATTGATCACATCATTTTTAAGGAACGAAGCAGGAAGAAGTTGAACCTGTTTAGCATTCCGTCTCACACCTCATACAGCGTGGCGTTCGGTTACCTCCCTTTGATTCCAACTTATTTTCATCAACACCGCTGTCTTTCAGACCATCAAAGGAGGCTGCCTGAAATGACTTGTGTTGCCTTCATCTTTGTTCCAAGCTCCTGTGATCAGCATACAGCGAGAGGAACGCGTCCCGTTAAATGAGCAGTGCAAAATGGAAGTGAGATAATAAAAGGGGGGCTTCGCTGACAGTTCCCTCAACAGCAGGAAGTGTGTAGCGTTTCAAAGAAGTGGTTTAAGGACAGCGGTGAAATTCTTGACAGTGTAGCAGACCATTTCAAGTCTGGCAGATGGGTCTATGTATTTTTCATGCTGTTGAAAACCTGTGACCGAGGTTTGGTTGGTTGTCGTCCAGAGCCCGGGGACTCTGGGCTGAATGCATTCTCCACACCACTGCAGAATCACATGATGTCTGACCTCTCTGTCATGGCAAACTGCCCAGCAAGAAAAAAAAAAAAAGGGAGGAAGAGGAGGAATGCGAGTGTGTGTGACAAAGGGTTGCACAGAAAAAGAGATTGCAGAGGGAACGATCTATAGTTGCGTGCACGTCTGTTCACTGAGCATAATGGGACTTCTCCACGAACACACAGAATTTCACAGCCCTGACCTGTAAAACATACTGTTAGAGAGAAAGTGTGGGGGGTGGGGGGGGGGGGGGATATGAAGATGGAATGATGTAGGGGGAAGGGAGTAGGTAGAGAGGGGAGCTGCCACTGCTATGGATTCACACAATGTCACAGAGGAAAACAGGGAAGAAAAAAAAATAGCATTGCCCGACCTTACCTTCCTTTGGAATGCCTCCAATATATTCAGAGTGTGTGTGTGTGTGTGTGGGGGGGGGGGGGGGGCATGCTTGCAGGAAGGCTTTCAGCATATAAATATCACATTACCACACAAGGAAACGCAGGCATCAGTCGGAGCTTCCAGCCGGCCTAACAAGACTGGGAGCTCCACTCTGGAGGTCAGAGGGAGAGCTTGCACAGATGGAATTCCACAGAAACCAGCACTTACTTTAACAGATAAGTGGCTAAGCTTGCAGCTATGTGATGTGTCACAAGCCTGTGGTTTCCGTTATCCGACATGTGCTGGTGTGCATTCATCTACGGAGCTGCAGTATAGTATAGTATATACTGTGTATTCTGCAATAACGGGGTTGAATATAGACTCATGAAGAAGCTGCGAGTTAAAAACGAAGAATTAACTGGAGGTTAAAAAGATAAAAGTACAATATAGGCATCTGAGCACAGATGCAATGACGCCGAGACTGAGATAATAGGAACGGCAACACTGACTTGTGATTTAAATGAAAACGAATCTCCAATCAGTGCAGTTTGGCTCGGTAAAGAAATATTTAACTGAATTAGCAACTTCTTATTTTAACCGTCATATCCAATCCAGACTAGACAATGATTGGATTATCAAGATCTATGTAAAGCCAAATATACTTTACTACAACAGACATTACAAGCTCTATTTAAGGTGTTAAATGGGCTGGCGCAACCTTATTTAGCAGAACTCTTGCATCATCACACTCCAGAGCACTGAGGTTGACCAATCAGATTGCTCTTGGATGTTCTGAGATGCAGGCAACAGTGCCTCTGTGGTGGCTGCCCTTCATCTCTGGTACAACTTCACATTCATATGAAAGCTGATCAGACGCTTTATAGTCGCCACTAAAGAGCCATCTCCTCTCGTTGGCGTTTGATTGGAGTTGAGCTTGAAACCTTGACCTCATCTTCTGTTGTGCTGCAATTCTTTTATTATTAGGTTTATTGTTTTACTGTGATACAGCTAGATAAACATAATTTATTCAGATGATACTGTTAAGAGACATATTCTGTATGCAGATGATACAGATAAATACATATACTGTATTCAGATAACACTGTATGCAGATGACACTGTTATGTACACAAACTGTATGCCAATGAAACAAATGTATACATTTTTGATGCATATCCATTTTGAATATTAACGGTTTCATGGCTAATTTTTCACAGTATAGATAATACTTTCACTATGGTCAGAAGTATATTCACTTAGATGCTGTTGTGCTCAACACAGATAACCATTAACTTTACTTAATTTCTAAGATTATTTAATTTGTTAAATTAGTTATTTTTAAAGAAAAAAAAAAAGGAAATGTTTTGCAAAAAAGTGTGATATTTCTCTTATAGTAGCAGAGAGAAGCTGAGGAAAATCAACATGCTACGAATACGACCCACTCACCGCCTACCCTACCAGCTGTATGACGCAAACTCAAAGCAGGCTAAGAAACTGAACAGGGTTGTAGCAGAACACATATGAATGGAGAGGTCCATGTGTGTACTGTTGAGAAACCTGGGTCCAGACAACGATAGCACACGAAACATGAAAGCTGCACATGCCAAATATGGCAGTTATTACCACTGATAATGCCCCAGCAAACAATAAAGCATTTCAGAAGAACTTCACATGAGTCCTCTGCTTTGGGCACGGCCTGACATCTAGCCGTTAACGAGGGCTTGAGGACAGATCATGTGTCAGGAGCACTGTCGAGGTTCAGAAAGACAGTGTCTGCTTTCAGCGGGTCACCAATGTGGTCTGACAGCTGAGGAAGAAAACACTAAATTTGCAACTGCCAGAACACAAACTGATCCGTAATTAGCCCGACACGCCGGGGCCTCAGCGTATGAAACGGTCGAGGGATTTGAGGAACGGCACGTCGTCTTTTCAATTCTAGCTGATGATCAGAAGAAATGCCACCTCATGTCTAAAGATACAGACGTCATAGTTATTGAGGGTTTAAAAGAGATATTGAGCCCTTGAAGCCTTTAGTGGTGGGAAAAACAGCACTCTCTGCTCTGGCCTGTCAGTAGGTTGAAAGATATTCTCTACTTTGACAGTTTAGGAAGAAGACAGCAACCTAAAACGTCAGCTTAAAGTGAATATTTGAGAAGACACAGATATGAGGACAGGAATCTGCACCCAATACTGAACACAACCACCTTTCCAGACGCAAGGTTTAGGGACAGTTTTGTTATCTTAAGAGAGGAGAATAAACAAAATATCATAGATAATGTTGCTGAAAATAGGAGTCCAAAGTAAGCAAACACCCTCTCCAGTTGCCAAGCCACCAGCAAAGAAAACCAAACCAGAACTGAGGGACTGTTAACAAGCATACAAAGGGAAATAAAGTGAACGGTAAATGGTCTGTACTTGTATCAGCTTTTCTAGTTTTCCAACAACGCAAAGTCGCTTTAACACTACAAGTCATCATGCACACATTCACAACTGATGGCAGGGTGCTACACATGCAAGGTGCCACCTGCCCATCAGGACTATCTGACATTCACACCCATCCATACAGCGCAGGAACAGCCTGCGGGAGCAATCTGGGGTTAAGTGTCTTGCCCAAGGACACATCGACATGGACTAGTGGAGGCGGGGAATCGAACCGCCGATCCTTTTGATTGAAGGACGACCCCGCTCTACCGCTGAGCCACAGTCGCCCCGGAAACATGGAGAGGATGCATCATCGAGAGAAGAGGATGCAGAACTCTAAAATGAGTTCACTGGTATGTATCAAATATGCATGAACCCACTCGCATGGTTGCTGACAAAATAGAAGCCTGGACATACTTATGATACGCAGATAATGCAGTTACATACAAATATTGTATGCAGATGATACTGTTACATACTTGCACTATGCAGATGATACCGTTACATACTTCTACTATGCAGATGATACTGTTACATACTTCTACTATGCAGATGATACTGTTAAATACTTACACTATGCAGATGATACTGTTACATATATGCAGACAAAGTTGTTACATGCCCTATGAATGCCTAAACAAGGAAAGATAAGGAATGAAAGAATAAAAAAAGTATTTTGCCTTCACTACAAATAAGACAGCAAGCAAGAATCTTCAGTATTTAAACACAATTAAGGGGATATTCTACCCAGATCTGAACGTTTCACAGACAAATGGAATCCAGCCATTCTTAGACCAGTTTGAGACCACTCCTATAAACCATCTAGTACAAGGCATGTCTCAAATATGTGTCTCTCTGATATTCGTAGGTGCCAGGGGACCTGCTGTGTGTCAGCCTTCAATAGACCCGAGGTTAATAAAACAGGCTTATCTGGGAAAGACAAGGCTGCATTACTGTTCAAAAACCTCTGTGAATGTGGAAACTTCCAATATTGCATTACTATGTCAACATTTCATCATCAGGGAATTCATAGCACCCTTTGATTAGATAACACACACATGCGCGCACATACACTTTGCTTTCTTGCCCTCATAGTCATTTCATATGAATCAATACAACTCTGAACAGTGACCGGTCTTGCTCTCGGCATGCCTGTCCAAAAGACTAGACCTCTGACTTGTATTCACTGAGACATGTGGCTCTGCAGCTGGTGATATGGTCTTTCCAACAGAGGAATAAATCAGACCCTTATTTAGTGTGGATTGATCCAATCAATTTTTTTCACCACAGGAGTAAGTTGATGGTGCGATTCAAGCACTGTGTGGGGTGTGATGTGCCTTCGCCTGCGCTGTGAGCCATTTTGCAGACTTAGAACAGGTCTGTGCTTGTGTAGATAAATGCTGTACTGAAAATATACTTATGCTTCATTTTATGTGCAATTCTAAAACAACGGACAGCGGAGTGCCATTTGTATGTGTGAAATTAACCATCTGCAGCCAATCCACCACCCATAAACCTGCTAAGCTCGGCTGGGGCTCTCTGCTCATCCTATTTAATTATCTTGCTCTGCCTCCTCCAGCTAAAAAAAAATAATTCAGTTTTCAATCTGCAACACCACTATCTTTTTCCCAACGCAACCCTCCCCCCCTGCCTTCTGCAGTCAGCAGGTCAGGCGTACATCTTCACCCATTGCTTAGTGAGTACTGGGGGGGGGGGAGGGGGTGGAGAGACAGAGCACAGATCATAATGGCCGGCCAATTATCAGTAGAACGGGAGCTGGGGAGTTGGGAGGAGTGAGAGATTATGTGTGGAATGGATCAATATACCAGTCAGTTTCTAATGAGGGGAAGAACTGGTCCAAGTCAAGCAGATGGAAATCCTGCCCAGCCTCGGGTGGTCTTTCTACAATGTCTGTCAACAGGGCGTTAGGTTTTTTGGTGTTGCTTTGTACAACAGCGCCCCGACAGGACAATGACTGCTACTACACCGGATCGGTGATATTCACACATTTACCGCATTTATTGCATTCACAGTGTTTCTCACACGCTCTCCTGGTCCACCCACATTCCACTTTCCAATATTTCGTACATCACTCGGGGCAGATTTAGTAGAGCCTGAAGAATAATGGCTGTCTGTCGTTCACCAGCCCCCTTTTAACCACCCACAACTGCCAGCACAGGACAGTAAATCCTCCGCCTCACCCACTCCCCCAGCCCAGCAGCTCAGCTGTGTGCTACTATGCAATCACACGACATGCACTCCTCTGCTTACATAAAAGGAAGCGAGCTTAAAAGGCTAAAACAGCAAACAGCCTCTGCTTTATTTTCCAAAGCAGTGACTGGAATAAGCACTAACCAACTGTTCAGCACCGTCATTAGGTCTTTGGTACCGTTGTTCTTCTCTGGTTGCTTCACTATTTTCTACATCTGCCTTTCTTTCCTTTTTTTTTTTTTTCTGAGGGGCCTTGTGTTGGGTGGGGGTGTTATTTATGGCTGCTCTGTGCAAGTGGACACACACACACACACACACACACACACACACACACACACAGAGACACACAGACACACACACCCTTTCACAGGATGAAAGGGCAGTCACACTGCCTGCAAACATGATTTTACAGCCCTGGGTGGAATGAGTGGTAGAGGAGAGAATGAGGACAGAGTACAAAAGGGGAAAGCCCTTAGATTTACAGGTCCCGGCAGTCAGAATGCAAACCATGCAGCAGTACACATTTGTAAAGCTGATTTTACCCAAACACTGACAAATAAGACATCCGTCTTTATGTAGGAAGACACGTATGTTACAACATGTGTGCAGGGACGCACGGACACGCAAGTACATCCTGAAAGGGGATCATTGCTGTTTCAATGGCTAATACTAAAAAAAAAAAATACATAACTCTACATAAGACTGTGATTTCCATGTGTTTCAGTATCTCATCATCTCATCATCTCATGAATGCATTCATGTGTATGTGTCCTATGAGGGCTTGTAGCTTTGCAGGGTTAGAGCATGTTTGTTCAACGTGTGGTTGTTTTACACATTTCCCTGTTTATACAGTTTTACTGTCTCTCACATGCATGTGTGTATGTTTCTGTGCGACAGGACAAATAAGGCACGTTTAATGCACAATGTCAAAATAATGAGAACTGACTGACGCTGTATCAAATAAGGGCGTGTCTCTGATCAGAGATTGTGTTCATTTTGCTGAAGAATTATTCACACAATTAGTTCGATCGACAAACTGTTATTATTGGAACTGGAATGATTACTCCAACATATCACGCACTGCACTATACTGGAGAAAAAAAAGAGAGAAAGAGACCAGTGGACCTCAGACAGTCTCTGCCCAAGCCAGAGGCAAAACAGGCAAGAAGAGGATGGGAATGTAATTAAGTTAAATGTATTCCATTGATGGCAAATGGGGGAGCGACTCTGTATACACACGACGACTTAATGGGGAGTGGGGTGCATTTTTCCAGTTTATACTTGGTAAAACGGCAATTAATTAAATCAATATGGGTGTAAAAAACGCAAGTTAACAGTTTATGAGTCCAAAAAGGCCGCATTGGCAGTACTGCCAACGGAGCGCCTCCATGCTTTGCCGCATCACATCTTCAGAGCCAAACCAGACTCCTCGTCACTACAAGTGTTCATGGAAGACATTAAATGAATAGTATAGAAAGAAGCAGTGCACTCTGTTGTTTCAGTAGTAATCCGAGGGCGTTCTCTGCTCATGTCTCCTGCAAGCTAGACAATACTGTGAGTGTAATCATAAAATACTACAAGATAAAATACGCCCTTTTGCTATGAATGTAGGCTGCTGAAGCCAATGTAATGTCTATATATAAACAATTTTGGTGGGAGGTAACTGGTATAACGAGGGCTTGTATCCTGTGCTTTAGTGATTGTTCCTATGGTGCATACTGCCTCTAGTGAGGAATACTGTAAACTGGCAGTCTGGTAAAGAAGTACAGTCTGACCTCTGCTGGTGAGAGCTGATAATAAGGCAACCTTTACACAGAATGCTTGGTTGACTCAGTCAAATACAGTGTTTCTCAGTCAAGTTTCCAAGATGTACAAAGGAAATGGTGTAGGAAAAAGTTACGGTTATCCCTCGAACACATAAAACTGTCAGTTTAATATCCTTAATTTACAGTAAATTGACTCATGTGTTGGACTGAATGTTTTTTGTCTCGTACGGTATCGTCTTGGATGGAATAAGCCTCTGGATGTCTATAAAATCCCAATGCACTACCCAAGAGGTCTGTGTGCGTTCACCTGTGTGTTAGAATCTCATGCAATTCTTGCTGTTGCATGACGAAACCAAATTAGGTATTTCAAATATCCTCCCAGGACAGAGGGGCTGGAAAAGCCAAAAAGGAGGACGATGGGAATTGCGTTTACTTGGATCACAAATCAACCAAACACTGACACTGACCTCAAGAAAATAAAATGTTTTAAATCATATGGAACAAAAGTATCTTTGCAAAGCATCACAGCCGTGGTGAGGCATAATTTGACCTGATTATTCAAGTCTGTCCATCGCTTCCCCTTATGATGACACACTCATAGTTATGGTATGGTGTAATGTTTCACTGACCTGCTCTCTAAACTGCTCCTGAGACGGGCAGTCGGTCACGTTGACGCAGCCCAACAGGCAGCCGGTGGGGTACTCTTTAGGAAACCTGGGCTCTGCACAAAAAAACAAGAGCAAAAGATCCACTTACACGGTGATGGCAGACTTTGTGGCAGTGGTTTCCAACATGACTTCAATCAAAGTGCTGCATGCAAGGCTTCTAGAAGCATATCACCTCCAGTATGCACAGTCTTATTATCCTGAATCGTTGTGTGCAGGGGTTGTGTACCTTTCTTGTACACTTGGCGGTACATGGCCTGCACCTCAGCAATCTCCTGAAGAGTGGGCGTCTTGGCTGCAGCAGCAATCCAAAGACGACCCCGATGGGATGTGTACCAAGTCCGCCCCTCAACCCTACACACACACAAGCACACACACGAACAAAACGCAATGTCACCTCTGCTTACATTGGCCTGATTCCTGAGATTTTTAGGTTAATACTGCAATTTGGTTTATCTTCAAAGCTCACTTGGGATTTTGTTAGCTCCTTACCTCTTGATGCCTTTGACCAGCAGCGTGGCCCACGGTTGGTGCATGCTGAGGCACCAGCCCCCGTCAGACATCTCCTGGAAGTCTTTGTCTTGGAGACGCAACTTGTGCCGTTCCTCTCCTCCCTTGTCCTCCGCCGAGCTCTTTCCCTGCTTCGTGTTTCCCTGCTTCGTGTTTCTCTTGCTGCCTCCAACATCCACCCACTGGGGAAGTGCATTCATTCAACCCATTTTAGCTTCATGATGATACAAATGTAGAAATACAGAAGTGTAGAAGTACCGCAGTGCGACACCATTGTTACTCCCAGGTTAAATGACCTACCTCTGGTGCAGCCTGCATTATGTTGGGGTTGACCAGCTCTCCGAGGGTCTGTTGGAGAGCTGGCGACTTGGATGTAGAGTCGCTGTTCATAGCCACGAGGGTCTCATCCAACCTAAATAGCGAGCATTTCAAATGGCGTTAAGCATGACTACACACCACTGCCCTTGCAGCGCTGATTCAAGTGGAGTCAGACTATCTTACTTGTTGTAGTACTGGTTGAGGTTGTTTCCCTCGTCAAGCACTTGTCTGCCAGCGAAGTCCAACGTGATCTTCCTGTCCTTGCGGGAGGCATAGCGAAGTTCTCTCAGCTCCTCTTCCTGCTTCCTCAGCTTTTCCCGCTCATTGGGTGACAACCACTGATTGGATTCAGTGGCAAAGTAATCCGACTCATCATCCAGAACCTGCGTTCTGCTGACACTGGAGTTCGAGGGGACGGTGAAGAAATAGGTAAGTGTTATCATGGAGTTTCTCGCTTACCTTCTGCAGTATAGACATAACGCACACACAGCAGTAAACCTATCCATTCTTGTGAAGCTCTTAGCGTGACTGTGTGTTTTATGATACCTATTCTTGTCATATTCCAGCAGTTTTTCTTTGTGCTGCACAGCTTTCTCCAAGCCAGCCTTCATCTTGGCCTCTTGGCGTGGGAGATAATCTTTTTCTCCAGCGTCTGTCACCAAAAAAATAAAATAAAAATTCACACCATGGATCCACGTCATTATAGATTTGAGTGTTTTTATAATTCGGACTAGTTTTGACGCTCACCTCCCATCAGCTTCTTTCGTAGTTTCTGGCTTTTGTTGGAGTCTCGTTGCAGGATCTCCTGCTCCTCTCCTGTGCAGACCTGAATCAGAAAAAAAATCAGTGAGGAAAGAACACTAGATTCAGAAAATAAGGATCGTCAGCACACCAAGTAGATTGAAAAAAAGTAATCTAAGGACTAGAAACTCTTGCGTACCAGGCTTCCACAGAAGAGGCAGGGTCCCGAACCTTCTTGCTGACATACGATGCGACCACAGCTGATGCAGTTGTTTATAAGCTTGTGCTTTTGGGCAAGGCACTCACAGGCATGTCGACCTGGGAGTAAGATAGTCATCTTGTCTTGTCCCCCTTTATCATAGAGATTAACAAACTTACTTTTCTTCTTTGTTGAAGAAGAACTGCTGTTTTCTTGGGCCTGAAAATGAAGAAGAAATGAAGAGAGGAAACACAAATAGAAGAAATAAATAGAGGTAAAAAATGTAATGGATCACTTACAAATAAACCTAATTTGTTTTGTCTTCGTTGTACTCAAACCATGAGAATTACCTTCATGAAGTAAGTGATAGCAGAACAAAAGTTTAGTGTTTACTCACCCTCATCTGATCAATGGGGGTTTTGACTGCCTCTGGCTCCGGCTCTGTTTGATTTACAGTCAGCGCCTCCTGTTTGTTACGGCCCTTGCGTTTTGACTTCTTCTGGCCGTCTTTGGTCATGTCTTGTGACTCTAGGAAAGGAGCGCAAATATCTCTGTAATTACATTTCCACTCAGAAGGCATTTAATCATTAGAACTTATATATATTTGCAATGTTTAGTCATGCCCAAGTACCTTGCATTGTAGTTTTAATGCAGGTTGGTAAAGGCTGGGAGGTATCTTTATGTACAGTTTAAATCAAAATGCATTCAATGGCAGACATCAGACAGCCTACCTGCTGATGAAAAAGATTCCTTGAGAGGGAAAGGACTTGAGGTATCTGTGCCCTGTCTTTGAGTCTTCTTCCACCTGCAGAGGAACTCATCGATGAACTGTCCTTTCCTCCCATCTGTGCCCTGCAGGAGGTCTCCCACATACTCCTCGATCTCTTCTGCATTTTCGATGGATAGAATGTATCTAGACAGCAGGATGGCAGAATTACCATTTCATTCAATAACACTTTTTGTCAAAGTGGATGTAGAAAACATAAAAGACCTAAATAATTTATACACACTGCTTGTTGATATCCGTGTGGCATCCAGCAATGTTTAATGGTCTGCTTATGTAATACTTACAGGTACTTATAGATTTATGGATTATCTCAAAACTTGTAAAGTATTTATTTTCTCTCTTTCTTTTAGATAAAATAGTTACTATTGAGTGACTTAATTCGTGTTTATTTTTGATGTGTAAACATGTGTAAGTGCAACAGAGCACTATTTATTGTCCTCAA
The DNA here is from genome assembly GCA_032191485.1 of Leptoclinus maculatus. NCBI lineage: Eukaryota > Metazoa > Chordata > Actinopteri > Perciformes > Stichaeidae > Leptoclinus > Leptoclinus maculatus. Next base: position 23,437,551 of record JAVDOI010000001.1, on the reverse strand, counting down.
TATTTATTATTTTGTCTTTCATGTGCTGGTTAATAATAACTAACATCACCTGAAAGGTAATTTAAGATGTTCCTGTGCCACTGAGGAGATTATTTATAATATTTTTGTTTGTGTCTTTTAACCTTACTTAACAATTCCAGTGTCCTAACCTTGTACGTCATTACAAAAGTAAATTACCAAACTTAATCTGATCCCTCACGTGACATCAAACGGCACAGATACAAAGTATCATGTTAGCTTGTTGGCTGTCAGCACTTCACCTGACGTCAGACATTTCATTTTTTTGTTGCTAACTAGCGTTAACGTGACTTACTGGACGATGTCTTCACAGGCCTCCAACCCAAACTTGTGGTGTAACTGGTCCACACACCACTGCAGCAGAGCCTCGGACATGTTGACCGACTAAAAAACACTCCAAAGCTCAAAACCAAACGTAAGCTGTTAGCGTGTCAAACCAAAACGGAATGACTGTGTTTCTAGTCGGCGACATAACAAATGCACACACGATGGAAGTAACTGCGTGGCAGCAGAGAATCCAGTCCGGAAGAAAACGCGTGTTGTCACTTAAGGTTCCACCCACAACCGTTAGTACGACATCCAATAATAATGAGACAGCTAAGAAATAACTCGAGAACATCTTTGACGAAAGTCTATGCTTCACATCAATCAAACACACATTTCAGGGGTTTAAGATCATTTATATCTCCACTTCAGTCAGTCTTGAAACTGTAAACATTTTCTTGATAAGTAAAGCTGTATATTTGGGTGTACTTGTTAAATTCAGTCACTAGGTGTCAGTTTTGTAATATAGTGAAATACAAGTGCATTAGACAAGACTTTACAGTAACGTTATTTGCTATATTTTGAGTACCAAATGACTTCCTCTATAATCAGGTGGTATTTTCTACAGAGGAAGTCGAACTGTATTGTGAAAACCTTCTTATATACAGTCTAAGGTGAAAACATCTTTGCTAGACTTCTACTTTTCTTGAGTATTTCCATTTCCAGACACTTTCTACTTCTACTCCACTACATTTTGGAGGTAAATATTATATTATAATATATTTTTTACTTGACTACATGTATTTTACCGCTTTACTTACTTTGCAGATTCAGAATATTATACACATTATGTTAATACAAAATATAAATCAACTAATATATTATGATATATAATTATAGGTTAAGCTATCTAGCAGTCTATAACATAATTTAAATTAGCTCCACATTTACCACCTGCAACATTAAAGTCATGCACACATGAATGTATCAATAATTATTATTCAATATTAATTATTTGGCAACGGGTCATTCTGCATAATGAGTATTTTTACTTGTGGTACTTTAAGTGTATTTGGTTGCAAATCATTTTGTACTTTGTGTGTGTGTATATACACATATACATATATACACACACACACACACACACACACACACAGTCAAGTAATAAAAAGCAGCAAATTTTCTTGTGTCAAGTATACGATTCCCTCTACTTTAAAGACAGCAAACATGTATTTATGCAATGGGGAAAGTGATATGCGCTCTAATTCATTTCAATATGGATTTCTTGTCTCAAGGCTATATTTTCTGTAACTGGTTGGAACAACTTTCTTGCTCAGTCAACATTTTCATTCAGTCTTGTGAAATTAGATGTCGGCAATTTGATGACTCATCTTCCTCCACATAATACTACAGGAGCAGCATTGGAGTACTTTTGTGTTTTAACTAGAGTAGTTTTTGTCTTTATCTGGCTGGATGTCAAACCGCCTGTCAAATCAGTCCGTGTCTGTTGTCTGTTTCAATTTTACAGTACAATAGTCAAGGTTATAGTCCAAATAAGAAAATGTGGATGGAGCAGCAGTGTATTTATATTACATTATATATATATATTTTTTAAGTTGATTTCTTTGGCTTTCTTCTAGCATCCTATATTTGACATCAGGACAGTGTAGAAAAGAGGTGAAAGAGGAGTGTGACATGCAACAAAGGTCTCATAGCTGGGATCAAACCCCAGACGTCGAGGTTGTATTGCCTGCTCTGTAACCACTGGGCCACCAAGGCACTCCAGCAACAAAACATCATACATGTGAATGATCTGACATGAAAAGCAGACTATTTTGACCTCAGTAATTCTTTAATTTTCATAAAATGTTGTATTAAAATAAGCAAGAAGCAATAACTAAAACAAATGGTTATGCGTTTGACAATATAATTTGTATTTACAGAAAGGCAACTTACAACATCACATAGATGGATAAATGAGTATTCACGTGATGCAACAAACACATTTTAATACAAGATACTGTATGTTTTGTATAAGGAGTAGATCTTAGTGAAAGCATTGTTAATTGTCATTGCATATAATGAACAATAATACACAATCAACATCACATAACAAACCACATTTGCATCCACTGTAGATTAGCAGATGACACAAGTTAAACAATGCTTTGAAGTATCAGTGTTTCTTAGTCATTTTAGAACAGTCCAAGAGGATAAAATGTTGATGTTTTCCTTTAATACGCCGCTAGGCTGTTTAATATAAAAGGCAAAGACTGGTCATTTTCACCAACGTCATGTAAGGCATAAATTAAAGTATTTATGCCTCACATACAATTTGCTTGAAGTCCTCAATTTGACTTCGTATGATTAAATATCTGGTGATATACAAGTCCTGTATAGCAGCCATAACTATATCCAAATTACCGCCACATGACTTTACAAATGGTTACTCTGTGGTAGGAGAAATTGGTAAAGGCTTTTATTTTAGTTTCCAGATAAAGTCCTAAGTGAAAAAGTCTTTGGAAATGGCCTCTACAAAGTTGGGTGCTGACATGAGGATCCCAATGGTGCAGAGGATAGTGAAGATGGAGAAAGCCATGAGACAAAGCCTGTCGATAACAGACGCAGCAAATTTCCACTCGTTGCACATCGACTTGTCCACGTCTTGGTCACGGAAGCGCTTGGCAATAAAGCGCACCTCCTCCAGGATCTTGGCCAGCTCTGGTTCCACGCCGCCCGCTGAGGAGCCCTGAGCTGCTGGGAGGAGCATCTCATCCTCGCCTGCTCGCACAGCCAACCGTGCACAGAGGACCCCGGAGTCAGGCGAGGTGGCGGTCGTGGAGTACTGGATGCTCTCCAGGCCCCGGATGCCGACATAAAGCATGTTGCCGTTGGTGGATTGGGGGGCTGAGGCGCCGGCACTGGGCTCCATGCTGGCCATGCTGTTCCGCGGGGCCTTGTTGTGACAGGCCGAGTGCAAACGCTCCTCACCTGGGCGCTTCATGCGCAGGAACCAGGCGCACCAGTTCAGCAGGATCACACGGGTCTTTGGGGTCAAACAATAAAGAATATGGAAGAAATGAATAAGGCTCTTAAAATCAATGAACGTAGAGAATATCCAGTCTATCTTCATACTCAGTACATTTCTGCCTTTGACAACACAAGCAAATGTAACTTATTCTTAATGAACCACCGTAAGTGAAGCAAAATGGACTGTAACCTAATAAAAAATGTAAAAAAAGCAGCATAATGACAGTTTATCATTATACTCCCCAGTTTTGACGTGTAGCTACACGGAAATGGCTAAAGTGGTGTTAATGGGATCATAGTACAAGTCACAAATAATGATGTAAAATGAAACGACACTCACCCACTTCGGCATCTTGCCTCCATCAGGGTCATGGTGGTGATATTGTAAGACCAGAACTGTAGCAATTACTGAGAGGCCAACAATGACCATGGTGGTGGCAAAGTACTGAGCTGGAGGAGACGGTAAGAATGGAAACAATAAAACAGATGCAGGTTATTATTGCGAGGAGAAAACCTGAGGATAAAGTAAAAGGTTTCTCACTTTATGTGTCTCATAGAAATGCAAAATGATACTTTTTCATTTCACTGCTTCAAATATAGTGACTCAGATCTCTATATAAAAAAAAAATCCAAATATTGGATGGCTGCTTAAACTTAATTACACTGTGATGTGAGAGAACCCATAATGAAAAACGACCACAAAAATTTTCCCCGGTGTCTTTACACTGATGGTGGTTGACACCCATAGCGACTGCTTTTAACTTCAGCCTGGTGCTTACCTATTAAAGGCACCGAGTCCGATGTGGCGGGCATAATCTCTGCAACCAGCAGCATGAAGACAGTCAGGGAGAGCAGGACTGTAATGCCTGGGGAGGAGACCAAATCTCATAAGCACCTCAAAACAAAACTGTTAAGTGGAGTGAAAAGTATTGAAATTACACTGTTGGCTGAGCCCCAAGATTCTCTGCATAAATTGGTTGTTATAAACACTTATAAATAATATGCAAAATAGTAATCCGTTGAACATTTTGTTCCTAGTTTGCGTCAAGTCCTCCACCACATCCCCATGCATTTGTGCTGCCTTGTATTCTTACGCTAATTTCGCCTTGTTTCACATTTTTATGCTACTCTTCAACAATGCGGTGTTGCACTGTTGTCAAATGTGAAGGAGAATTCCCCAAATATATTAGATTTGTGTGTGTGAACTGTTGAAGCTTATAATGTGTCACAGTCACTGGCTCCATCACCTGAGAAGGTACAACCACAGAAAGACACAAAAGGTGTCTTTGAAATACCTGTGAGCAGAGTGTTCACTAATGAGCTGACATCGCTAAGCCACTGGCTCTTTGGCTGTCGCACTAACAGACTGAACTTCTCAGCAGGATTAAGAGTCACATTTTAATTAACTGCAGGCATGCTGATATACATGTGGCGCCACTGAAAAACACTTGACAGCTGCCTCTACATTTTCTTATAGATATTCTTATATCTGCGGGACAAGGAATAACATGTGAATCATTTCAAATGACTGTGAGTGGAATAAATATCCTGTATTCTAAAGAGCATGACATTTCAGTACGAAAAATCTGGTGATCCATTTTGTCAGTCCGAGCTAAAAAAAAATGTTCTCTCGTGTGATTATGAATGAAGAACCCGTGAACATATTTTTGCCAGGAACATTTGCTTCCATTTGAGTTTTAATGAACATAACTTCCATCCAGTTATTCTGGATGAAATGCTTTGAGCAACAAATTCCATTCACCTGCATTGTACAGTGATGCAGGCAGATGTTGCAAAGGTGAAAATGTCCAAACCACTGAAAATATAAATACATAATCATAGCTCGATACCACATGGGGAAATATGTTTTTGCTTTGTGATTTAGATGAGCCAACTCTTTAAACGAATGAATACAATGAACACAGCATTGCCGATGAGCCTTCTAATATAAACAACCCTTCACAACAGCGATATGAAAATGCAGATGCAAAAATGAGGGGACGTAATGCCCACGACAGCCCAATTTTATTGAAATTAAATCTGGGAATAAATGCTGCCATGAAAACACTCTTCTAAATGAATGTTCACCATTCTCAAATAATAAGGTCATGGTGCGGCTGGGGTTGATATACTGACTTCATATACAGTAGATCTGTGAGCACATGAGCCAGCACACACACACACACACACACACACACAATTTACCTAGGGAATATAACCCTGAAAAACCCTGTCAAACACATTTTAGGAGCATTCAAATCTACACGACAGTTTATTATACTTCGCATGAGCAATTCTTATTTATCTGTCTGTGAGCTATCAAAACATCAGAAGGAATGCACACACATCTGGCTCTAAAGCACTGTTTGGTTAATGAAGGAATCCAGCTGTGATGCAGGACTCTAATGATTTGAAGTAGGCACAAACTGCATAAATCAACTCCCCCCACTCCCACATATAGTACACACCCACCCACACACACACACACACACACACATCCATACCACCACCAACCCACAGATACTGTCTCCACCAAGCCCGAGTAATTTATGCATGAAATGGGCTCAAACATTCAAGTCAAGTGTGACAATTGAGATAAGATTAAACAATTTCTCGGTCCACTGACAGTTAAGTGAGTCACTCAGTGCTGATGATCAGATTACTCCACAAGGCCACAGAGGAAGTGGATTAATGAAAAAACATTGTTTTTCACAGAATGACTGATTACCCGGCAGACGAATGGGCTGGGAAACAAATGAAGTGTAGATGGAGAAAAGTTAGGGATTAATAGAAAGGTTGGCTCCGTGTCGAAACCACTTGGGCTGTAAAAGATTTGATTTCATTATTATCTCTTAGTTTTCAGCTGCATTCTTTGACCTAAAAAACACTCTCCAGTAACGTGACCGGAAGCAAAGCAGCCAGAAAACTTTTTTTCCCCTCAGAAATGGAAATATTAAAGATTGAGAAAAAATAAATAAATGCATTTTAGTGGAAATCTGTCACCTCACTAACCTCACAGACTAGTTATGTGGCAACATATCAACTCTTATGTTGTGTCATAATCGAACCAACTCTGTGTTCAGAGCAGAGCTGGACGAATATATCAAATAAGCTGAACACCTACACATGATGTTACCAATGCAATGGCAGCCATACTATTGTGTGTGTGTGTGTGTGTGTGTGTGTGTGTGTGTGTGTGTATGTCCTATACGTTTTTTATTGATGAAAAGTTGAGCGAAAAGTGCACTGCAGGTCATAGAGGTGCAGAAAGACTGTCGGTCAAACTGAAATCCTCTTATAAGGCTTGTAAAAAATTCATAGAGGGATGTTTCTCCCTCATATGGACTGCAAATTTGAAACATTGCTCCCTCGCAGCTGCAGCCAAGGGACCCAGAGGTGGGCCAACAGTAATACATCATCTTTACTTTGGCTTGCAATGATTAGAAACGAATGCATCTTAAAAAAGACTATTCGGAATTTTCTCCTTAACTAGTGCATGTACTTCAATAACAAATGTGTTGGCATGTATTCAGGGATGTCTATCACTGTGTGTATTTTAGATGCAGATCCAGATCCACTTGCACACTTGTTTTTTCTGGTCTCTCAATGTGCATAAAAAACAATAATCAATGAGAAGGCTATTAAATACAAATGTTAAATGGACAGTGTGTAGGATTAGGTGGCGTCTTGTGGTGAGGTTTTCAGATTGTAACCAACTGAATACCCCTCCGCTCCCTTCTCTCCTTCCAAGACTGAGGCAACGTGAGCCGTGCGCCGAGTACAAACCTTGGTAACGTCGTTCGCCTCCCTAACAAGCCATCCTCACCATAATAACACCGCTTCAGGAGCACTGGAACAGCATCTGGCAGAGCCCAATGGTTTTCCACTCTGCTTCTCACGTTACTGCAGTTTCACAAGCGAGTGGGACAACTATGATGGCATTCAAGTGACATAAAAATGTGAAAGGCTCTCTCGCCAGAGCCAGTGTTTGGCTTGTCCGTTCTGGGCTGCTGTGGAAACATGGCAGTGCAACATGGCGGACTCTATGAAGAGGAGCCAGTCTCAAATATGCAAATACGGGCTCATTCTAAGCTAACAAAAAAACCCACAATGAGTCTTAATTTCAGGTTATTATACACTAATGAAATTATAGTTATATTATATAATATTATATTCCATTTCTGCAAATAGATTCCCCCGAAATGCCCAGTGTGTAACTGGCCCTTTCAATGTCCAGTATTTCAGCAATGTGTGTGTTTCAAACCCAGTGAGATCTTTTCTCCAGAGTCAGCAGGCAGAAGGAAGACGAGCAGCGCCAGAGTGGAGATCAGGACACACGGGATGAGCAGGTTGAGGCCGTAGAAAAGGGTCCGCCTCCTCATCACCAAGGTGAAGGTAATGTCAGGGTACGGCTCCTCGCAGCATTCGTAGGAATGCTCGTTTCTCTGCCCTACAACCTCTGTGAGACGAAAAACAAAACACAGTCTACTCTGGCAGAAATGGAGTGAAAAGTTACGGAGAAATCATCATTTTGAATTTTGAATATCAATCCTCTCACCGACAAGATCCCACTCTCCGTTGGCGATGTAGCCTTTGATGTCAGCCTCCAACATCTTCAAGTCCAGAGACCAGCCCCCGTATGTCCAGGAGCCAAACTTCAGCTCACACCTCTGGACATCAAAGGGGAACCAGCGCACATCGATGTGGCAGGTGCTCTTGAAGATCCCTGTTGTGGCGAGAAACATGTTAAGACCAAGACGGATGGCATCGGGTTCCATTTGTGCCAAAATGATGTCACATGGGTACTGTCTATATCAGCTGAAGATATGACAAAACAGATATCCAACATTTCAACTATGTCTGTTCAACTCATCGACAGTGAGGACGACGGGGGGGACGACACATCATGACGACGGGGAGTGAAACAAGACGACAGAGGTCCAGTCTAAAGTTGAATTGACACAGACGAATGTTTTGTCAGGTGAGCAATCAAACATAGACAGATCAGATTGTCAAAAATAGTTCTGTCACACGGGAAGTACAGTCCAAAGTCGAATAGATAGACAGATGTTTTGTCACATGTTCGGTCGACATACTGCAACATAATTTGGCCCAAAAGCAACCACATAGCATTGAAGAAAGACTTCCCCTGGAGATGGCTACTAAAGAGAGAGAGAGAGACAGAAAGGGATGGAGTGTTATTCAGAGTTCTGATAAAATTTCAACTACTCTGGAATATAGGAAGCAGAGGGAAATTGGAGAAAGAAATGACAGTGCCCAACAGCTAGAAGGGCAGCAAGAGAGGTTTTACTCCAATATCCAATATGGTAATGAGAAGAAAGTGGCCGGTAATCCTTCAGGAGAGGATGGACACCAAGCTAATTTCCATCCACATTGAAGAAAGATACGAGACATCCGCAGTAAACAAGGTCTCTCGCCTCTCTCTTGGTGCCATGAAGATGATGAACCTCAGCAGGGAATGAACAGAGATGGGGAGCAGAAAATATGAAGAATGAATGGCATTTACTGCAATGAACCTCAGTGACAAAGACAAGTTATCGGGAAATGATTCGGGACGGCGGTCGAGGTCACATCTGCGTACAGTTTTACTCATTTAATGCAGTTGTGTTGAGCTCAAGCGGCGACTGAGTATTCTGGGCCAATATGGCATTCAATGAGGGTTCATTTGGAACAAAGTTGAGAGGCAATTTGCTTGTGAGAGAGGCAATCAATCCAGAAGAAATTCAATGATGGAGCCATTTATGCCCATATTGATTAAGATGCTGAGGCAAGGCAGGCCAGCGCTTTTCATGGTAAGAGAAAAGGGAAAAAAAGGGGGGAGGGGGGGGGGGGTAGAAGAGACTGCCAGGGAGAGCAGTGATCACCAGCTGTGCAATGTGTTGCTGTGTGTGTGTGTGTGTATATGGGTTGATGGTTGGCAGCAGTGGGTCCGAAGTGTATCGCTGCTCAAAGCTTCACTGAGCGCGATAGTGGTGGATCCTCGTGTTTGGAGCGTTTTGACATTACTGGGATAAGAACATTTGAAGAAGTCGGTTTGCGTATGCTTAGCATACCATAAAGACTAGAAACGAGGGGGAAACAGCCAGTCTGGCTCCGTGCAAAAGGTTAACAAAATTCACCTACCAGCACATCTAGAGCTAACTAATTAACATTATCTTGTTTGTTTGAAGTGGAGCTCCCAGCCAAGAAATATTCTGCCATGTAGCCCCCAATAAAACCCCAACTTGGTGTTTGTACAATTTGCACAGATTAATTAAATTAGATATAATATGTTAATTGGTGACCTTTAGAGGGGCTATCAGTTGTATTTGTATTGGATAGAGCTAGGCTAGGTGTTTCACCTGTTTTCAGTTTTTATGCTAAGCTAAGCTAAGACATGATAGTCTAATCATCTAACTCTCGGCAAGAAAGAGAAAACATACTGTCCCTAAAATGTGATCATCAACATAATCATCCAGCATTTTAGATGAATTTATGCCGAGACTAATATGCTGATAGCTTTAGGGAGTTTATTCAAAGCTCTCATCTATGAAAACACAGCAGCAGATGCTTTTTGTCTCACTAATCCTTCGTGTAAATCACCAAACGAATATACAGCATAATGTTTATCATGTTTATACAGCACAATAACAAGAGCCTGCTGAGTATAAATTGTATAAAATCAGGAGGAGGATTGTGTTTGTTTGATAATTGAGCCTCTGACACGAACTTCAACCTTTTTTGAGCAAATTAATTAAATACATTTTTTTTTTACATGACTATGAATAACAAGACTGTCAGCTATTTATTGTGGTTTGATGATATTCTAATTATAATTAAGCCATAATAAAATAATGATATCTCATCGTAGTTTCCCCCCTGAATTCTTATTTCTTTTGATTTATGTAACTATGGGGTAAAAGTTTTGTATTTCTTACCACTTTTTTAAAACTATAACTGTGTGCTCCAGACCTCATCATTACTTTTTTCATCACATTATAAATAATTTTCACAAATGTACTTCCTTTGTGCATTCTCTTTCCGACTCTGCAGGTAGAATATCAGGTTTAGTTACGTGGTTTGTGTAAAAATGTCTTTCATTTGATAAAATATAGAAGACATTACATTACTGCTATTCTAAGTTCAGCTGTGAACATCAGGTGTTTCCCAAAACAAGTAGCATCTGTGACTATTTTGAAATATTTTTAGGTGTAAAAAAAACAAAACAGCAGAGCAATAATTTAACGTCTAACATTTCTAATGACTAAACATCTATTTGGGTCTGACTGAGATTCTGACTCTTACCTGGAGGTATGTAGGAACAGGAGCCGGAGGAATTGACCACAATGTTGGTGCGGAACGTAGCATCAAATCTTTCATCAGCACTGTGGACAACATGGAGCTACGTCAGTATTTACTGCAGAGTCATCGGTAACCAAAGTACAGCTTCAGTGGAAAACATTTCAACAAATTCATACAGCGATACAGCCTTTGCAAGAATTAATAATATGTTTGGGGGAGGGGGGGGGACCACAAACAGCGAGTGAAATTGATAAAACAATGTCATATTAATGATTATAAGTTATAAGTCTATTATTTTTATGAGCCCTTGTCAGTCACAGGTCATTAGAATTGTCCTAACTCCCCCCCCCCCCCCCCCCCCCCCCCCCTCCCACATATGGTGCCCCTGCCTCCTTGCTATGCTGCTCTTGCTTTCTATGTGAACCACCCGAGCTTGATTGATGTTGAGTTGGCTGCTGGAGCGATCGTAAAGGAGAATTGCAAAGGGGTCCACGATGGGAATGACCTCCTCTGGAATGCTTTTTGGAGCCTTTGACAGAGCCATGAAACACAAAAAAAATCAGGCCTGCCCTCCGTCACCCCTTCCTTCATGTTGTGGACTATTCTTGGGAAACAAGACTCATCTGTTAAATTGCCCAGAGAAAAAGTATAAGCAGAGCCCCAGAGATTGAGGTCCAAATACTAAATGGGTTTTCCTGTTTCATGGCTCTGTCAAAGGCATTCATGACGAGGTCATTTCCTTTGTGGAGGGCTTCACAATTCTCCTCTGTCTCTCCCTCCAAACCGAGAAGACATCACCAAGTCTATATAAGTTAATTAGGTTTCAAAGTCTTGAAAAAAGAATCAGTATTCTATGCTCTGAAAAGTTCTTCTACACTTTCCAAGTGTTATCGGACTGAATTGATCAAATTCTGATAGGTACACAAGTTATTTCACGGGGGTTAACAGCTGCAACAGCAGCAGTTTGTTTGTTACGGTTAATAAACGAAAGGATTAAGCTTCTACAACTCTACAGAACTTGCATGCAACAGACATGATATTATAAAGTCAAGCCTTGGTTCTCAGATAACGGGATTTCCTTCTCACAAAGTGACTCAATTCACCTGAACAGTTTGTGATGTTGTATACGGTATCATTGTAACCCATGACCATCAAAACATAGGGGTGTTATTATCATGTTTGGTACAGGAGATTTGACGCAAAATAGAAAAATGTGGTTATAGCAGAGAGTGTAATGGCGTTTCTGTGATGGCTCCATTTCTGAAAAATTGTTCAGGGCATCCGAACTGTACAAGTTCCACGTGAACATCATTTTATCGCCTGGACTATAATGAGTTAGAGAAAGCAGGTACACAGCACACGGTGTCCCAATTCCCTTGGAGATGGTTATTCAGAAGTTACCCTCAATCTCCTCTGCTACCCACAATTCACTCCCTCTGAATGAACTCCCCAGAGGTTGAGTCATGGTTGAACTGAAGTTTCAAGGGGTGGGTGTGTGTGTGTGTGTGTGTGTGTGGGGGGGGGGGGGGGGGGTATTAACTTTCAGCAGTCTAATTCAAAGAGTCTCATATCAAGGCTTTCCTCAGAGGGCCAATGACAAATGATGTACAATGCTTTTTCCCCATCATTAGTCGATGGGAGAGTAGAGTGCCTCTGATGTGATTTGTTCAGATAATTCTTTCAAAGATTGATTAATGATGATCTGTGCAGCATTTTCCATTAGGGACATATGATAAAATGCTCTTTCTCCCATCTTTTCTATACAAGTTTATTCATTTTTCTTAATGATGTATTGCTACAACGCTCTCGTCTAGACTGCAGTGAATGTATTTAAACTGCAGAGCAACACTAACCTTGAAGTGCAACCAGCGTACCCACAGTGCAGCTGTGATTAACCTAAACATGTCAATAAGTATATTCACTTCCTGCACGTTGATCATACTTGTACCAGACGTAAACACAAAGTTATTTTGTTCCAAAAGGAATGAGGTTTAGGTTTGTTTTGTGCAACAGCGGCATTTATTTATCTTTAATGTTCTGCTTGTGTGGTCTCTCTCTCTGCAGGATGTTCTGAATAAGTCCTGTGACAACATGGGGTCTGTTGCTTTGCAGACCTCATGAAACAAGAGCAGGAGCATAAATATTTCAGCATATTCTGACTTGTTGCCACCTGAAGTTATTTATTTCATTCCAATGGCTTTTATGTTCTGTTTGCTGAAGGCAATTTTCCACTCGGGTGTTAAATAAAGCTGACCTCTCCTCTTTAAAAGGAAAACAATGGGTTTAAACATTAAATGAGGCTAATAGATGTCTGCTGCAACTTGGATGTTGGTTGAACAAATAATATGAAAGCTCATCTTTACCAAAAATGAAGTTTGACCTTTAAATATATGAAAGTATAGTCTCATGCAAGAACCTTTTCATTTCTTTATCCTGAGCGTCTTACTTTGTACCCTGAGGGTTGATCATACAAGTGTTCCATCAGATTTAGCAAAACCTCTAAACAGCACACGCTCATTAATTGCGTGTTTCAACTTGATGAATACCAACTGCTCACGAGTAGTAACTGATCATTTGCTAAATCTAAGGCTTCCTGTTCTGCTCCATTTGTGGAGCAAATAGAATAGATTTTCACACCACAGAGCCTCAAGTCCTGATGTCAGAAATCAGCAGATGAAAACCAATTTAGCGATTGTCAGTGCTGATAGAATTAGGGGACCAAAAGAAGACATGACGTTAGAGGCCAGAACTCACATTTCAAGCGTTCATGAATGAATCTGTTCGTAGTGATGTGGTTCGTGCACGAGGCCCAATTCATTTTTTATTTCAACATATTTTCAACACAGAGCCAAAATAATGTTTCAGAAAAACATTTTCTGCCGTGTCTAATGTATCACAGTCGGTGTCATTGTCACAATCTCGTTTTCAACTCTGGAAAACAAAATCCAAAAATGCATCATCCCTCTGACACCCCCCCCACCCCTTTCCCCATTATATTGCAGAGGACAATGCATGCATGCTGAGTCTGACACCATGCATATCCAATTACAGTGCAGCACCCAGCGGATCTGTCCTTACAATGCCTACCTGTTATACAGCAGAATGTCTGGCTTCCAAATGAGATGGTCAGGAAATCTCACACTGATCACACCTGGATACGCTGATGGATCCCACTGGAGGTAAGAATCATCCCAGAACTGTGGGGTGCAGAAATATGATGTATTTTTCATATTTGACACAAACAACTTACAACATCTAGGAGAGTGAAGCAACAACCTCGTTGCATCATTGTGAGCCACTATCAGCCTCCATGTACTACTTGTCATGTAGTTACATCAGAGATGAGCTACATACTGTAGGTGTGCAGAGGGCTCTAAATAATGAACATTGTACATTGACAGAACACATAATAAACTTATGGGCTTATGATATCTTCCGAAAAGCTGTGGGGTTAAAATAAGTACATTTGTTATGTAAAAAAAGTGCCTCTGTTATGTAACTTACACATGTGATTTGATTTTAAGTTACTACAAGTTAGGTTACTTTCATTTGGAATTGATATGACCCCTGTGGACAGAAGTGGTAGTGTTTCAAAAGGACCAGAGTTACTTTAGAAAACATCTTATTATACTGCAGCAGTGTCTGAAAGTCTGCCCGTGCAGTCTTAGTTCTGGTTCTCCAGTTCCTCCCTTCTCTCCAGCGGGCTCAGCAATAAAAGGCCAAGGTTTTTTATTTCCTTGCATGTCACGAGAGGAATATCGCACCAGGAAAAACTCATTTCCTATCCTTTTCTACTTACGACTATCATGACATTCCTCTTTTTGCCGTTAGATTTAATGTCATAATCTGTGCCGTACTGTGAGCAGAGCTTCAGTCTTTGCTGCAGCCCAGCACTGCATGGACTACCATGGTCATCAGCAGGCATTGGGATGATTGATAGCAGAGTTTCTAACAAGGCAGCCTGTGTTACACACATTCAACTGTTTCAATAGGTCATCCATATACACGCGAAAACAAAATAGGAGACAGAATTCCAATAACATACAGTTTCTGTAATGGGCAAAATAAATGCATGTGACAGCAGCTGTGGGTAACATTATGCAGCGACATGCTAAGAGTTCAATCTCTGTGCCAGCTTTTCATGACAGCTGGGGAGGAATGTGAGTTTTAGATTTCCAAGGAACAACGTGTTGTTTCTTCTGCGATTTCAACAGGATGAAGTATACAGCACTGGATAAGCTTGTGTTATAATTCTTAGAGGTCACAGTGGACACAGAACATGAATAAGCAGTTGTGTCTTTCCTTAATGTATATGTTGTAAAGGCTTTATATATACACATCGTGTCATCAAACAACTCCAACACCATCCTGTATATGTAATAACAGACTGAGTGTGTGTGTGTAATCTTACAGTCTCAAAGTGACTTTCAGTGATAAACATCTCTAGCACATTTAATTTAAACTTTCTTTCCCAGAGTTCGAACAAGTAGACTATAAGCCAACACATATGCTGGATGAGCGCTAACAGACGGCAGATACTGTGACTGCTGTCTGCGCTATCTTTGCGTTCGAGAGCCGAAGTCGATTGTGCAACGTGTGGAGTGAGAGACGTGAGTGAGGATGCTGCTGTGATTCCTCGAGGTGATTTAAAACAGACCAAACCGCCTCGATACAGCTTGCTGACGGTGCTGCAGCAGCAGGGAGCTCGTGTCACACAATGGACAGGCTGCGATAAAACATGCATGTTCAGACACTTCATCTCACTGCATGGAGGAGGAAGGGGCCCATGTGGAAGGTGGAAGGAGGAAAAACTAGGTTTGAGTAGATGTGATAAACAAGACTGTAAGACAAGAACTACACATATATTGTGGTTAGATACACAAACAGAATGCCTGGATAGAGGCTTAAGTTTAAGGTACAGTTTGACAATGAAAATCAACCTACAAGCTCCTCTTAAGCTCACTTAATAACATGCTATAGCTTGTTTGTTGTAAAAACCAACACATTTGTGTATTTCTGTTGGGATTTTGTGCCTCACTTTTTAAGGCACATAAGTTGCAGCCAAGAATAAGTCCTGCACAAAACCCCCGAAAAACGGGGAAAATGGTCGTGAAGTTGAGCTTTTCTGTGACTTTACATACATTGGACAGGGAAAGGTCTTACCAGCCGTAGCCAGATGTTGGTTGTCAAAACCTGGTTCTTCTCATCCTGTTATAAAATGAGGAAGTGATATTTAGTAACATTATCATTCAGGTCATTTTGTACAGGTATTTTCTCAGTTTATGTTTCATAAAGGAAGACTCATGCGTATTTAAATAAATGCATAAATGTCCACAGTAGCTGAACCTCTCATGGCTGCGGTAATAGAAAAAGAACTGACTGTTAAGCAGCGGCTGTTCGGCTATTACACTTTGAAATTAAGACTCAAAGACATCCAAGCCCAGATGTTAATTATCCAGAAATGTATCACTGTGGATTAAGTATAACTGGAACCCTAATTTACACCGCCTTGTGCACAAGCATGCTCAGTAATGTGAGGACAGTCATTAGTTACGTACCACATCCATGATCTGCATGAGGGTAAGGCCGAATTTAACAGTGAGAGTCTGCGAGTCGTTGGAGACTGGTCTCACCAGCGGGTTGTAGCCAGCCATCAGGTCCTTGTACAGTCTGCGCTGCTCTGGCCCTTGAAGAGAAACTACAGAAGACAGAGAAACCCAGACAGTAAATACTTTCATAATCCCTTCAGACAAAATGTGAGCAAGACAGACACTGTTAGTCACATCTATTGCCAATTCCTTTTCAATTACATTGGCAAACTCCTATTTAAACAGCCATCCTGCAGCACAAACAACCCTTTTTTTCTACTTTAAGCTGAACTAAATGACTCTCTGAGACTGCTTTCAGCTCAGCTTCTCTTTTTCAAGCAAGAGCAAAAGCATTTGTTTGGAAAAAAAGAGACAAAACGTGAATTTGACCGATAGAAAATCCAAAGAGAGGTCACAGTACTGAACCTTTTGTGATCGACTAATCTTTGTGTATCTAACATAGCATTTATACCACAGTACTGAACGGGTTTAATGCTTGTTTGAACCTGTCTGATGTTAAATGTTGACAACAGCAGGCTAACATACTCAGAGGGATAATCAAGCGGCAACCTCCAGGTCCAATGCCAAAGTGCCATAAAGTTGCATTCTTTCTAATAGCCAGCAGGGGACTCATCTGGTTGCAAAAAGTCTGATTGTTTAGAAGTCTATGAGAAAATGACTCTACCTTTCACTTGATTTATTACCTCAGTAAACATTGTACACATGAGTTTTATGGTTTATGGTCTCAATCTCCAGTTTCAAGTCTTCTTCAATACAGCATGATGTTCAGTTAGGATGAGACTGACCCAAAGCTACATTCCCCACACTCTCACATCATTCAGTACCGGCCTGAACTCCTGGCTCATTATCAAAACCTCTTTCCATTTGTAATCTTGCTTCATCCTGCAGCCACCACTCTAGCTCCCCCCGTACACCAGGTGACTCCAGAAACCTCTCACTCTAGAATAATTTAGCATTTCAATTAGTGTTTGGCGAGGTCTTTTTTTTTTTTTTTTTTGTTAAATCAAAGTGAGAGTGGAATATTCTAACTAAGTCCAGGGTGGTGAAACACGATCCAACTACAATACCTGGACTGGTTTCATCTCACTGTCAAATCAGACCTGCCCCTCATTTTAACACACTCTCGTATTCCCCCCTTGAGTTATGGAGCATTTTTTGGCAGCATTTGTTCACTTCACTAATGGCCACAGCCCAATCATCCTAAACAACCTATGAGAAGCGCATTATCCCGATGATTTGATGACATCTTGTTGTCTGTCGGCATCTCCTGATTCCCCTGCCCTCTCTGTTGCATCCAGTTCTTTCACGAAAAAGACAGAAATATTTGCTGAAAGCTTCTCTTTGTCCGTGGGTCAATCCCCTGGAGATCTGCCACCCTACAAATCTCACCATAATCAAATTTCACCATGAAGATCAGCAAGACGAAAACAATGCGTGTCATTGTGTTACGCTTTTTCTGAAAAACATCCTGGTACATTACTGGCTATCAGACCACAAAACAAACATCGCTGTTATGTTGCTAATATGTTGCTGAAAGTGAGCTGGGAGCCATCAAAGAAAAACGAGAAGCAATGCCTTTCTGCCTCATAATCAAATTAAACAGCCTTAATAATGTCAGAGAGATGGACAAGGGCTTTAAGTACCCCAGACATGTGCTCAGACATTTAGACGTGCATGTATGAGCACACGCTAACACCACTTATCTCCATCTGCCTCTTTATACTTCAAGCCTTAATCTACTAGTGTCTGTAAAGTGCAGACCGAAGAGCCTGAGTACCATTAAATGAACTGCCGCAATCAAAATATTCAAAATTCAGAGCAGATCTGAGGAAAATTGATGAGACACAGCATGTCTCGAAGGTCTCTTGAACTAATTACCACTTACAGGGTAACTTAGATTTTTGTTTTAAATCCAAAATTTGCATGGGACGACTTGTGATGCGTGTCCTTTGAGTCGGAGCACGGGCAGCTGTACGAAAGCCACAACAAGAACACTGTCACTCGAGTGTTAATAAAGACACTTTTGTTGAGCTAACCAATACAGTGAAGGTCTTTGAATGATGAACTTAGTGTGACATTTCCTGTGTTTTCGAGCAGCCTCTCGGTCTATTTGTGTCGATCTCTCTCCGTCTCTCTTGAATTCAAATTCAGAGGGGGTTTATTGGCATGAAAGTTTCAAGGACAGTGTTTGCCAAGGAATCAAATCATCATCACAATCACTTTTAATTGTTTGCCTCAGTGTAGGAAAACAATAATACCTCGTTATTTTCCACATTTCTATCTACAAAAAACAGCTTGCAAGACTCCCTTGAAGCTTATAATGAGAAACCTCACATAGCACCATTAAATGCTGCAAGAAGTTCAGCGCTGGGTGGTATGCCGGTTTCATGTGCTGCCACAATGTGGATTTTGCAGCGTCTTTACAGTGATCATCACACGTTTTGGTTTTAGCACACACACAAGGACAAGGGAGATACAACACCCAATTAACTGTGTCACTCCCACACAGTTTATACTGTTTATGGTCACCTACAGGCCACCGCCACCTGTTTTGTTCAGTGGTGCTCAAACAGCATCTGCACTGCGTATTTACAAACTCTTTCTTCAGCTTTCGTTTTCTTCAAAGATGTAAATTAGTTTAAGTGTAATGTAATGTAATTCCCATTTTGGTAAAAAGAGGTGAAACAACAGTAAATATGTTAAAAAAAACAACAACTATGTGTGTCTACTACTAATTTTCATTTGAAGCCAATAAACTCATCTGTCTTTTTAGAATATTTTTTTATTTCATAAGTTATGTTGTCTTACATTTCAAAGAGAGTGAACATTGGTAGAATCATCTTTTCAGTGGAGCACCCCTTTTTGAAATACCATATTACACAGACACCGCAAACCCCCCAAAATACCGTGATATAGACTTTAGGTTCTATCGCCCACCCGTATACACACAACGCTATGACTCCATATCACACATTTATGAGCATGTAAAAGTGCATTGACATCATTGCAGGGTGCAAATGGGAGATTGTTTGTCAGTTGTTACTATACAAAATATGCCGACTGTACATAAAGAGCTTTAAAGTGAGAGAAAACCCACTGCCACCAAATGCAACCACACACAAGCACAAAGCCAATCGCTGCACCACTACATCGAATGGAAACGCAAGTCTTGTTATTCAGCTTTCTGCATTGCTGAAAGCGATGGGTGGTTTACTCTGATACAGACTAATGTCGATTTTACTTTAATTCATAATGACAGGGCAGCACTGAAAAGGTTGAGAAAATAATAAACAACTCCCCCCACAACATTATACTTTCTAGTAGTTCATATTCACATATCACATGAGGTAATTATGTACTATTGATTAAAAATAGCATTAAATAACGTTAATGTTACCAAAACTCGGTGTTTGGTACAACAGGTAGGTGATGTAATCCCATGAACTAGGCTTGCAAATCAATCCAGTGTGGAGCAGGTTAAAAACACACATGAAACGTAAACACCCAAAACGTGCCTCCTATTAAAGATTCTCCAGGGTTTGGGAGTTAATTAAAGCACTTAAAGCGCGCGCTGACAGCCTACCTTTCACCGTGAAGGCGGTGACCGCGAGAAAGAGCAGAAAATTCAGTGAGTCCATGTTGAGCCGAGCGAGGAGCGCGAGCGCAGAGTTTCATCTGAACCTGACGGGATGCGGGGATGATGATGTCGTGTGTGTGTGTATGTGTATGTGTCTCTCTCTGTGTGTGTGTGTGTGTGTGTGTGTGTGTGTGTGTGCGTGTGTGCGCATTAAATAACTCCTCCTACTTATGAATAGCGGCTGTCTGACAGGACAGACATCAGATTTGTTGTAGCATCAACACTCAACAGTAGAATAGTTGTCTCACTGATTGGCAATGTGACTATTGATAGAGGATGACAGTCAGCCTATATACATAGACCAGTCTGTGTTTAAAAACGTTCAAAAAATGTCGATTTCATCACCACATATGACTTGTTGGTACAAAGGCATGCTTTATCTAGCAGTCACGAACTAAAGCATCCATATATCTGCTTGCCCACTGCATCGTTGTCCCTATACTTTTCAAAAAGAGCTCAAATAGTTTGAAAGGTGATGCAGAGGGAGGCTGAACAAGTTGTACAGCACCACACTGAGCCACAATCAAGGAACTTTTTGCAAAACAAGGTGACATCTGCTGGTCACTGACCAGAATTACAACTGTATTTTGAATTTAGCAGCTCAGGCTGTTTTTGTGGTTCAAACTCTTGGATCTCATTTTTTGACCAAAGTTCTTAAAAAAAACAAAAAAACAATCTATATCAACAATAGACAACATGATGCAAGGAGCTATTCCCCCTGGATGATTCCACCCCTACAGCACCAGTATCACCGTACGGCCAGATAACAGACACACAACCAATCTCAGAATACAAAGAGCATAAAAATACAACTAAATAAAAAGAATATGTCAAAAACAGGTCTCAATTTATCTATGTTTGGTGTAAATTGTGATATCTATTAAGACTTCTGGGGACATGCGGTAGTATGTCTACAGTACTCTGGGGTAATAAAGTGAAATGTTAATTTTATGACAGAATAAAGCATCAAAGATAACATAAGAATATTGCCGCAAGAGTCAAATACTTAAAGACCCCAAAGGACATCATATATGCACATAAGTAAATGTGTATTTTTAGACAACTAAAAGACTAAAAGTACATTAATTTGATGCATTTTATGAAAACTCAGAGTTTAGGTGTCTTGAACAGCTGCTGAACTGTGTTTGTATGTTTACCCTCCACTGCACGTGCAGGAGCTGATATCTGCATCAACAGGCTGTACCTGAAGATAAACACAAACATAAATGTCCGTTGCTCCCTATACATGTTTGCTTTGGAACGTGGCGGCTAATTAAATGGCGCAGTACATTCTGCTCCAGACAGGTTGAAAAGAGCTGATTAACAGGCACGTCGGCTGTATGTATGTGCGCTGCATGTCAAATTACATGCTTCATTAGTCACGGGATACCTACACTGATGAATACATTTCATCATGCTTTTATCAGTGTGGCAGAGAGCCAGGGTCCAATTAAATGAACACACAAGTGAAATTGACATTGGACTTTGAACAAACTTTGGTAATTATTTAATTGTGAGCTATACATACATGATAAATATAGGATGGGTGTAAGAAGTACGTGTGTGACAATATTATTAATATCTAACCATTTCAATGTGATTGGAGCTAGTCTTGTAAGAAATATGAAGCTTTACTGTTGATGATTCATCCCTTTTTCTAATGTTAATGGTGTTTTATACATGTAATAAAGGCTTTTAATGCTTTAATCTCTAACATCTGCAAACAGTGTTTCTGCAAACACAACATGACCCATCTGGTTAGGTTAACACCATAATGAATTGACTTGGAAAAGCCCAACCGAGTAGATTGATGGTCAGGTGAGGTCAGAAAGGTAAAGGGATTGTGAGGTAAGAACACATTAGACTCTGAGCTTCAGTCTGACCCTCCATCAATTCATCTGCTTGAATGAAATAAGGTGATGTTGCTCGTGGCAAAAGGGAGGCAAGTAAGATTTAGGAGCCAAGGTGATACAAGTGATATTGCTTAAACAGTATAGCTGCTAAAGATACAAGATACACGAATGCTGAACCTTCTAACACGATTTCTAACAAGATTGGTACATGAGTCAATATTACCTCCTGTCATTATATCTTCACATGACCTTCCTATAGGAGACCAAAACAACTAATAATAATAAATTTTATTTATAGAGCGCTTTTCAGAAAACTCTGAAGTGTAATCCTCACAGGCCACAGAGGCAAGTAGGAGTGTGACGTTGTTACCTTGCAGGTACAAATTTAGTCTCCATTCTCTGAATAATGAATTGATGTAGGCTGCATACATGTTGAAATTAATAAAAAAGCTGTTTGGTCCATATGAGCTGAAACTGGAAGACCAGCTTTTGATGCTTTTATAGCTCCTCGGAGACCAAATTTCATTTTCTATGTTTGTTTTCAACTGAACTGCACACAACAGATGGTTGCATCATTATTGATAGCGTTCCCCCACAACAGGAGGCAAAGTCTCGCTGGACTAATCATATCCTCTAATTACAAGACCGGAAATATTCCATACATATTCCAGGTTTTTCTTGTGTTAGATTCTTTTTTTTTTTACCTTTCTTGAATAATGCATTCTTTGAAAAGCCCAAGATTCAATAATATTAACATGTTACATTAGGAATATCTTTTGGTGCGCTCAACAACAAAACATATATAGGCTAATCACTTAGCACATACAACAAAAACACACTGCCAAAATTACAATGCAGTAACCATAAATACAAGAGTGCAACCAGATGGCTCATGCCCTTAAAGTGACAAGTGTGCTTGTTTACACAGCCTTTGAAGATTTTAGGGTGCAGATTGCTTCAGGTAGTGTTCGTGAGGAAGTGAAATGTTCTAGTCTTACTACTGCACGGTCTTTATCCTGAGGGCAAAAGACTGAATAAAAGGTTTGCAGGGTGTGAGGAGTCCTCTAAAATATGCAAACCTTTCCGCTGCAGGCAGAAGCTTAACTTAGCAAATGTTGTACATAAATAAGTAAATCAATTTAAATGTTGGGGCCACGGGTTAGTTGACAGACAGAGGAGCCTTTTGACATGACACAGTAAGAAAAGCACAAGTGAATTATAAAATAAGTTGACTACCCCAGCCTCCACGGCTAGCTCTAAACCACTAGAATACTAATAGATATGTAATGTTTAATTAAAATAAATTTGTAATATGAGAAAGTTTAAAAATCAAATATTAAGCAATCCATTAAATACACTCAGTGTCTACTTTCACAGGTATTTTCTATTATTTTTCTGATCTGCTTGTTTTATTAACACTTGGGTTGAAGTCATAGTTGTGTAAAGATAATTTGCTGATTCGCCTACAAATCATGACTCAGGGTTAACTGCGCCCTAATCCACTTCTAACTCCTCTGCTGCAGTTTGATTGGTGGAAGAGTTGAAAGGGGCGGGAGCAAGGCGGAAACCAAGAAGTGAATGCGAGTTGTTTGACAGAAAGATGTTTACTGTAGTTTAACCCCGTTAAGTTTTACCGTTAGTTAGACCAACTGCAGCTAAGAATGCAGTCTGTGCGAAAACGTGGAGGCAAGGACTCGACAATACAAACGAGGTTGGTATATTATGCTAACGTTAAGGATACCTTTTTAGCCGTTTGTTGTCAGTGAAGGAAAGCAGAGTCGGTTCAGAAACTACAGAGGCTGTGGGCTATTAATACACTTCTTTATACCCTCTTGTCACCAGTTAGTGTTTAATAACGTTAATTCTCCTGCATCTTGTGTCCAGAAAGTGTCTTGTAGCTGTTTGTGGTTATAAATAAGGACTGACTGACATAAACACGGTTTCATATGTCAGAGATGTGATGCCGCTGGACGTTTTGGTTCCCTTCGTCTTGTCTGCAGTCAGTCTAATCACATGACTGAACAAAGAGACGTGATGTCGCAGGAGGTTTTAGTTCCCTTCCTCTTGTCTGCAGTCAGTCTAATCACATGACTGAACAAGCACTGCTGGAAGTAATTGTGAAACTGTGAAAACAGTAGTGGTCGACAAACTGAATGATGTTGGTTACAGATCAGAAAAAGACGAGATACCATAAACAAGCGTTGGAGCAAACAAGGTGCATTCACTACTTCTAGTAAATTCTAGTAAATCACAAAACAGCTAGAATAAACAGAATACAGGTAATCCCCCAGAAGGACATCTCCGGATTCAATAAAAGATGCTTGTCAATATACTGACAAAATGAGAAATGTAACAAATGTCAGGTAATTTCAAAATGCCATGGAACTGTGCCAGTAGGGATTGGATGTATGAATGACAGGAGTGAGGCTTTCCAGCAGACGTGAAGGTTGACAGCTAATCCATATCTATGCCGCTGGTGTTGACGAGCAGCCAATGTTCCTTTTGCATAAGCTGCGAAAGGTGCTGAAGAACCCGCAGCGTATTCAGCCGCATATCATCCTTTTGTTGTGCTGGTAAATATACTGAACCGTATAGTGTCCGCGTTCAGCGTGCAACAGGAAATTGCAGATTGCAGTTGAAGTTCAATAGGTCAGCAAATCCACAGCCGCTGGTGCAAACTTCATCAGACTGGGATTCCATTTAGTGCAGGAAGAAACGAAGAAAAGACAGATTTGTCATAATGGAAAACATACTGTAATTTAACACGCATGTAAATTGCTCAGCAAAGTGCGTTGTTACATTTTATATGAAGGATCATGTGGCCAAATATTTATAATAGTAATTAAGTAGGTACTAAATACTATAAACCTCACTTTACTACAGTATTCCCAACATGTCTGTTAAACGCTCAACCTCTTTTCTGCCCTTTTGCTTTTGTAACATTGCTTTATTACAACGACTGACAGTCACTGTAAATGTACATTGACAGCACTCCTGGTGGTTTGAAGGACAATGTGCCACAGCAGAAGAGGCCGCATTTCCACTTTGACCTGTGGTTCTGTCTGACTCTGCAGAACTGGATACTGGACTTTGGAAGACCTATTGTCATGGTAAGGAAGATCAATGCACGTTCCACTTACATGCAATTTAAAATAATGATGGTAAAAATGGATGGTTCCACCACATTTCATAGAGGAATGAACACTAAATACTGTCTTGGTACCGTATGTATTAGATAACCCTTCCTCTGGAGTGGTTTCCCCTGAACAAGCCCAGTGCTGGAGACTATTTCCACATGGCCTACAATGTCATAACACCGTTCCTAATGCTCAAGGTAAGGTAAAAGTATTTGGAAACAAACTCTCCCAATGAAATATCTTTTACATTTTTACCACCACAATAGAACATGTACACAGCCTCCGAACCAACATCAACAGACGGGTATAATTGACTATAATATAATTGACTGTGACAAAGAGCACACAAACAGGAAACCAATTTGTTCTCCATGAGTCATATAATATATATATATATATATAAAATAATAATAAAAAAAGAAAATATTTGCAGCACCTTTTTCGACACAGCTCAAACATACAGCTGCAGGCTGCTTAACCCGAGGTGCCAATTATGAATGACATACACTGCTGCGTATAAATTATGCTGAAAGTATTACATTCCCGACAGTGATTGGGGTTCACTGTGGGGTGGGTTGCCTTTGCACTACTTCCATCACTGCAGGGAAACCTGACATGACTGAATAAGAATTATTTTACATATTTGTATGTAGCCTGCTGCAGCCTCTGGATATGATGATTTTTTTCCAATGAAAAACTTGCAACGACGCTTTACAAAAGGAAAACCTGTACTTACTCTTAGTGTTTGTGTTGCTTATTTTTCATTCCTTATAACAATCTTGAGACCCAAAAGAAATCTCCATAATGTATTTCCTTCTCAGTCCCATTCGAGACCACTTCATATGGTGTAAACTCTGATTAACGTTATGATTAGATTGTGATTGACTTTCACACCTAGCCTAGCACTTTAATGATTTTATCAATCTCTACTTTCCATATAAATCTGAATTCGGTTGCGTTTGTATTGTATATTTATTTTGCTGAATATTCTGCAGAGAAATGTACCCGAGGCTCTTGTTCCGTCAGTGTTGCATACGATTGGCCTGGAGTTACAAGCCCCTTTCAGGTGGGCAAACCCTGGGTTAAGTGAGTCGGTTGATTATCAGCTTAATGAGATCCAACATGTTAATGTTCAGCTGCCTGAGGTGGTACAGGCCCTTTTGCCTCAGTTCCCGTTCCGAACTCAAAATAGCCTCAGTAAAGATCGAGTGTGTTGTTTTCCTGTTGCAGATTTTGCTAAAGCTATTCTGACAATTGACACAAAGTGAAACGGTGACGTACCAACCACAAAGTCCTGGGGAGTGATGAGCAGAACACAGGGCGAAATAAACCAAGTTAATTGCTTCCCTGAAGGGATGGAGGCCGTGCCTGTGATTGTATTATTAAACGGGAAAAAAAAATAATGTCTAATTTCTCTTAGGATAAAGTTGGTGTCATGAATACTGTGTGTCATTGCTCCATTCAGCTGATTGAGCGCAGTCCCAGGGCGCTGCCTCGCTCAGCGGTCTACCTCTGCATCATCACCTTTGTGATGGGAGCCAGCATCCACCTGGTGGGAGACTCCATCAACCATCGGCTCATCCTGAGTGGCTACCAGCTCCACCTGTCAGTCAGAGAGAACCCCATCATCAAAGACCTCAAACCTGCCTCTCTGGTGAGTATCTATTGTGTTTTAAGTAGAGTAGGGTCCAGTTTTATTCTATGATGGGCGTACTGGGAACACTGGAATACCCTGAGAAGATTATCTTCAACAAGAAGGTTGACAAAACTCCTGGTCCCTATACTCCTCTACAGAATCGATTCATATATTTTGTCACCTGTCATAATGTCATACAACAACAAAAAAATCTGTTTGTGCCGCTTGCCACGACTCTCCAGAGAATACTCAGTGACTTAAAAGTAAAAGAGCTTTTCTTGCCCACCTATGACACATCAGTATTTTCACACCTGTGTGATCCAGCAGAGGTTTTCTCGCTGTGTAGGAGTGCAGCTTATTTTCTCTCTCTGCTCTGTCGTTGCTATCACATCTTTTTTATTTTTCTTCCCGCACTTAGCACGGAGTGTCATACTTTTGACAATAACGTGGTTGGGTTGTCAACAAGATATGAAAAGGTTGATGTTTAGCTGGTATAGACAGAAGGAGGCAGGAGTATAGTATAAGTAATGGATGTTGTTCATGTTCAGACTGGCACTGGCTAGATTTATGTACAAACATAAAGCTACAAGAAGTCCTTTCATCCCACCACTCTGCTGATTCTTTCCCTGTGCGGTGTCTTTGTCAGGATATTGCAGACGTAACGTAATGTCTGCTAACCCATTGATACCGGAACAAAACATGTATAAGGTCCATTAGGTGTCCTTGCATTCTGCGTACACACACACACACACACACACACACACACACACACACACACACACACACACACACACACACACACACACACACACACACACACACACACACACACACACACACACACACACACACACACACACACACACACACACACACACACACACACACACACACACACACACACACACACACACTGATTCATGTGGAAAAGCAATGAATATTTGCAATGCATCTTTTAACTTGGAAGTTTGTCGAGTACATTGCCGATTGAATCTCTTTAAATGGATTAAACGCCACATCATGAAAGCTGCATGAAGTCTTTAGAATCAATAGATTAGCGCATTCACCTTTTCATGAGGATTTACGGAAGAGGAAGTAATACAAGAAGAGTGATTGCACACGGCGTTAACAGAAAACGTAGCTTTTCACACTAAAATAATGCTGTAGATGTAGAACGATGTGACACGGCATAAGATAGTGAACAGGAGAATGTGCTCAAAGCCGAGAGGGTTTGCCGAGCGCTTGAGTGCAATTTTAAACGTCTAAGTAGTGCAAAAGGCAGGAGAATACAAACCACATAATGTAGGAGACGATCAATATATTCTACATGGGTCAAATGTAGATGGGGGACGAATTAAAAGGGAAAAACCAATAAAAAACTGTCTTCAACTGCCCTAAGCATAAGATATTCCCTCTATACCATCTAACAAGTTGCTCTACTGGGTGGAGATGTGGCGATGTGAAGGCCATATCATATTCATACTTACACCATTCAGGGTCCATTCATGTTCTGTGTAGAAGCACCTGCATTTGTTAGGTTTCTCTGCCCATTTATTCAGGCTTTTCCCTCTTAATTTGCAACCTTTCTGTGGATGTGTTTCCTCCTTAATAGCCATAATGAAGTGTAACTGGTACTAGAACAGTAGGTGGCACTGTGGCATAGGACCAAGACGCAGAATAACATCCAGTGTATTAAAGTGCCATTAAAACGTCCTGTTAATGTTGTAATGAGAACATTTCATTTCTCTTTGTCCTTCCTACCCAGATTGACTCCTTTGAGCTGCTGTATTATTACGACGAACACCTGGGACACCTGATGTGGTACGTTTTGTTGTGTCTTTTGAAAACGCATGGATGCGAGGAAAACCACTGAAAGCGTAGATTCAGAGAATTTGAACACAAGCTGAGACAATAACCTCTGCAGCGTGCTGGAATATGTGGCTTTGTTTTTCCCCCATCTCTATTGACAAAACAGATTTTAGGATGAGCAGACTGAGCAGGTCTGTTGTGACCGTTAACACCAGCTGAGTCCAACAACATGCAGGAAAAGAGGGGCAGAATCAGAGAAATGTCTGAAAACTAGATTTATTGTTAAAGAATATAAAAAAAAATCTTTTTTTTATATGAACACATGAATTGATAAGAATCCCTTTTGAATTTGTCTTTCTTTCCTAAATTGTGGCACTGATATTTTACAGTTACCAGACTAGTTGTAAAGCAGCTGTGTGCACGAGTTGACTGGTTTACTAACTGAATTAGTTTGACAACCTTTCAATCGGAAACAATCATTTGATTATGAAAATAGTCACAGATAATCTTTTTCATTTCAGCTCTAGTTGGTTTATTCTGTTTTACAATATGACGGGTAATAAAGAGTTTGGTAGAAGCAGTGTTCCTGTGCTTCAGGTGTCCTGAAATGACGATTTGAACTGAAACCTGCCGGCCAGTTTTCTGCGGCCATGGTACAATATTCATCCCTTATTCTCAACAGATACCAGTAAAACTCTTTTTTTCTGACCAAAACTTTGAATGACACTGAGTCACAGTCGAACTTGTTCTTTTTTCTTCACTCAGCCCTGCCAGGTTTGCATCATCCCTTTACAAAGAAACACTTGAATGTAACCTGGGACCAGTCGACTATACAGTTTCTGCCTCTTGTATTATTCTAGGTATATTCCTTTCTTCATCATTCTGTTCATCTACTTCACCGGCTGCTTCACCAAGGCTGAAGAACAGAAGAGGCTGCCCGCCTCTGGTTGTCTGTTGCTGGGACCCAGCTCTCTCTACTATTGGTCAGTGGCCTCCCCCGCGTCTTTGAAGAGCTTCTGTGCCCAGTGTCCGTGAATACGTGGTTTTCCTTAAAGGCCACCTTTTCAGTACACTGAATGCTAAGGACATTGTTAAGGAACAGTGGAATCTGATAATGGTCTTTACTAAATCCACACTTTAGAGCCTTCCCTGTCAATGACATAACAAATGCTTTGTTCAGGATTTCAGTAACAGTTCGGAGGTTGGTCTGCAGCGCTTCAGTAGCATTAGATATCCTTTCCACAGAGTTTGCAAAAACTTGTACATAATGACAAAAAAGAAAGTTTGACAAAAACCAATTAAAGTCGCTGACTGGAACAATTGGAAACTGTATTTCAGCACCATATGGCTTCTTTTGGAGGGATGAACACATTTACTTCCATCTTCATTTGGTGCAGAAATTCAAATTCAAGCTGCTCTCCTCAAAATGTCTTTTTTTTGTTGAAATTTAACTGCCAATATAATAAGTGAACATTTTCATTGTCTAAAGTTTCCCAAAACAATGAAACAGCCGCATTGTGTGCTCATTGCAAAGGTTACTGTTGTAATTAAAAGTGTTGCTGAATTTCTTCCAGGTACCTGGTCACTGAAGGGCAAATCACTGAACTCTTCCTCCTCACCTTCCTCGCCATGGTTATCACGGTGATACATCAACATCGTAAAGGCCTCAGTCCAGACAGCAATGGCCTGTTCCTGTTCTGCAGTTTCAGTGTTACTGTGCTCCTGGTTGCCCTGTGGGTGGTCTATCTGTGGAACGATCCGGTGTTACGCAACAAGTACCCCGGGCTCATTTATGTGCCAGAACCTTGGTCCTACTATACCTTACATATCA
The DNA here is from genome assembly GCA_032191485.1 of Leptoclinus maculatus. Lineage (NCBI taxonomy): Eukaryota > Metazoa > Chordata > Actinopteri > Perciformes > Stichaeidae > Leptoclinus > Leptoclinus maculatus. The sequence continues at coordinate 23,407,425 of JAVDOI010000001.1, read as the reverse complement.
AGCAGAACCACTGAGTTACATCAGTCCAGGTCTGTAGAGCTCTGTGTCTAAAGAAAACATATTTCTCAATCAGACGTACATTTGTATCAACTGACTGACGCGTACCTCTTCTTTCTTCAGCGGACTTCCTGTGACGGAGGTAGTGTGGCTTCACTCGGATGACGATGACAATCGCTGAAGGTTGTTGATGTGCACCGACCTCACTGTGAAACACAAAGTGCTGCTGGCTTCAGCCATACGTCCAGAAGGGGATTCGTCTCCTCCGGTTTCGTTCTATATCGTTGTTAAAAAGACTTTTAACGGGTTTGAATTGTGATGTTCGGTCTGAATTTGTAACCGTTTGGATCTCGTGACATCTGGGACTAAGAAAGATAAACTTAAGTAGATGCACCACGTGAGTAATGTCAACAGATACTTACACAGGGCCCGGACAAGAGAGGGCCTCAAGATTATGTAAAAATACAGCAGCCAATGTAGGGCCCTTTAACATGTCAGTTTTAATTGAGCTATAGTCTTATTTGCATATTACTAACAACCCTGAGGGTTTGGGAACCAGCAGCAGGTTTGCTCTCTCTTTGGTAATCCAGCGTCAAATGTTCTTAGCATTTAACAAAACAAATGGGCGACCGTGGCTAAGTGGAGAGCAGGGCCGTCCTTCAATCAGAGTGGTTCGATCTTTAAAAGTGTCATCAAGGTTGTTCATCAGATGTACTGCCAGTTACAGGTGCTGGCTTCCATGAATTAAAAGAATAATAATAATACATTTAAGTTACATAGCACTTGGCAAGAGATTCACAAACCGCAGTAAAAAGATCGGCTACCATTTTACCAACAGCTTGAAAGTAGTAAAAAATTACAATTTAGATACAAAAAAACAAAAATAAATATAATAACACAAAGACAAAAGATTAAAAGAGGAAACAGGATGTTACAAAAGTATTACTCTATGTGAACATGTGTTGGTGAGTCAGAAAGGCAAGTGTATAAAAACGTGATTTTAAAAACAGAATCTAACTAGAAAACTTAAAAAAGAATAGATTGTCTCAGGTATTTAAAGTTTCACACTTTTACTGATTAAGTGAAATTGATATTGTCAATCATTTAGACATGAGAGCTGTGAACTATTACATTTCCCTATGTGATCATAGTGTTATATTATAATCCAGCCCTACTGCCAACATGCAACATATTGTTCTTCTATCGCAGTATTCATGACATTATGTGCGTAAGTTATGTACAATAACACGACATAACAAGTCTCTTGTACAGTTGCTTTTATTATTCAAAAGGTCAAGGATGAAAAATGAAAAGATGTTTTATGAACTGAACTGATTATTTTTTACATGTTATTGTTCTTAATGTAAAATTGTAACTGTTATTGGGTATTTGGTACTGTATTGTTCTTTTGCTTAAGATCACTTTGTTGCTGGTAAAATACTGTTTAGTTACTGGTCCCTCATTGGTTAGATTTACATTTATCTTAAATAAAATGTTGAAATTGACCTCTAATTGCTGGTTATTACTCACATGTCTCTTAACTTACCTTATTAGACCCTGGATGTGCTTTAAATCATTTATCTTGAAAAAAAAAAAAAGAGCAAATTTCACATAATTTCCACGATTCAACGCCACAAGTAGCACACGCCCTCTGAACACGGTTAAAGTTATGATGCTCGTCAGCAGAGGAAATGCCAAACCCAGATTCACATCCATTTGTGATGTTTTGTATGGAAGCCCATTCCTGCAAGCAAAAAAAAAAATAAGATCACAAAAAAAAAAATCCACCCACAAAATAAATAATAATAATTCTAATAATTTTTTTGTTTTTTTTATTTTACTTTTTTTCCACCAGCAAAAACTGTTGGTGCATCCATCTGTAACCATAACACTGACCAGATTTTTCCAGTTGCTATAGAAAGTCGAAATTATGAGATACTTTAACACAACAGTCATAGAAGCAGCTATGACATATGAATGGATTGTGAGTACATTGAAGACTTCTTTAAAACGCGGCTTTACAACACATGAAATACAGATGATGTTTCACATGGATTGTACTGAGCAAACGCACCCTTGAATAGAATGTTAAGCAAGAAGCAGCTCTGGAGTATAAAGAATGAAACCAATGTGGCTGAGGTGGCGACCAATAAACAGCAACTGGAAACATCTTTTTTTTTTTCTTTTTTGCTGACAGAGAAAAAGTAAAAAAAAAAAAATATATATATATATATATATATTTTTTGTGAATTAATTATTATTATTTTTTTTTGTGAATTCATTTTTCTTTTTTGTGAATTCATTTTTCTTTTTTTTTTTGGTGATCTTATTTCAATTTTTTTTGCTGGCGTGAATGGGCTTCCATAGTTTATTGGTCGCCACCTCAGCCACATTGGTTTCATTCTTTATACTCCAGAGCTTCAAGGGTGCGTTTGCTCAGTACAATCCATGTGAAACATCATCTGTATTTCATGTGTTGTAAAGCCACGTTTTAAAGAAGTCTTCAATGTACTTAAAAAAAAAAAAAAAAAATGTGATTCACAAACATTTTTTTTATTTCATTTAACTTTTTTTTTTTTCCACCAGCAAAAAAAAAAAAAACTTTTGGTGCATCCATCTGTAACCATAACACTGACCAGATTTTTCCAGTTGCTATAGAAAGTCGAAATTATGAGATACTTTAACACAACAGTCATAGAAGCAGCTATGACATATGAATGGATTGTGAGTTACTATTTTTTTTTTTGTGATCTTATTTATTTATTTATTTTTTTAGTGATCTTATTTTTTTTTTGCTGGCGGGAATGGGCTTCCATAGTTTTGCCCTCACTTTGCTAAATTTGCACTTTTTTCAGCATGGTGACTGCCATTTTCGTAGCTCCTACTTAGATGCATGCTTACAACCGACACCTGGTCTCTATTTAGAGGTTGACTAAAAATGTCCCGGACACATCAAAAAAAAAGAAAAAAGAAAATCAATCAATATTGTGTTGTCTAAGGAGAATCCTACTCATTCTGCCATTAAAATGATTTAAAATCTTGCTATTTATGTGGTTACAAACCCTCATTTCATTATCAGACACTGTAGTATCATATGATGACTGATAATTATTGGTCCCTTGCTATTGCTGGAGTGGTGGTGGTGGTGGTGGTGGGGGGGGGGGGAAGGGAAAGGACAATGCAGCCCCGTGGATCTGGTATCTGCGTTCCCACAGCAACGCATATTAAATTACGTGGAGGCTTTCAGGTGGTGGACTTTAAACAGAGGTGGAGTGACGGGTGACGCAGACCACAGGCAACTCTTCTTCCTGGAAAGAAACACAGCAACTGCAAAAATGGTAAGAGCAAGAAATTCTTTCCATGAAAGCTTTCTTTCGTGTATTATCTCAACAGTGTCTTTTGTGTACTTACCTGCCAAGTGACACCATTCTGTCGTCACTTTGCAGGCTAAATTCTTCACACCAGTTCAAATCAACGGTAAGAGTATTACTCCACAGCACCACATGTTTCACTATTATTAACGGATGTTTGAAATGCTCTATTTGCCATTCTGTCTTTTCCAAAAGTACTGCACGTGTATCTTTTAATAACCAGTACATGTTGAAAAAGAAATAAGGAAGCACTGAAGGAACAAAGGCCGACCTTAGTCTGATTAGTTCCTGTGACGTAAACCTAACCTTTCTAAGTTAACCTGCTGCTGAATGATGAATAAACTATACTTACTAAATACTAAAATGAAATAAACTAAGCTGATGTGCTCCAACACTTGTTTTCATTTCCTTTGCAGAGTTCAAAGAGTGCTTCTCCTTGTACGACAAGAAACAAAAGGGCAAGATCGTTGTCAAAGACCTGATCACAGTTATGCGCTGCCTGGGTACAAGCCCCACGTTCGGGGAAATCGAAAGACATCTACAAGTTCACAAAATCGGTAAAGTACAACATACAGTAAATCTGCTGTTTGTGGGCCGGTCAATGGTTTCAAAAAGCTGTTCAGGGTGACCGTGGTTTAAGAAGTCAGAAACGGACACTAAAACTCTGAGGTGGAGTCTGTTTGTCTATGAGTATGGTTACTTTGGGCGGGGCTTTATATCCATGATATGTTATTATTATTGGGTTATTGTAAAAGGTTGAGTTCAAGGCTTTTATAAGGAAATGATACATTGACAAATAGAGAAATAAATGGGTGATAACAATCATCTCTTTCATTTACATAGCTCCAACTCTGGACAACATACAGAAAGATGTACTCTATGGAAAAACTCCGCTCCAGACCTTAAATAGAATGAAGGGAGAAGTCTGAGGAAGAGCATCAGTTTATAAAAACACCTGCTTTTTCTCTAATTGACATTCCCAATTTGTTGTACCCCTTAATTGAATATATTGCACATGTTAAATAATATACTTTTCAACTCGTTCATCATCTTTGGTTATTATTTGACACGGACCGTACATTTGTTTGACATTCACATTCAGAAAAGACCGGTGAGCTGGACTTCTCTACGTTTCTGACGATGATGCACAGACAGATGCAACAGGAGGACCCCAAGACAGAAATCCTGGAGGCCTTGAGGATGACGGACAAACAGAAGAAAGGATACATCCAGGCGTCGGAGCTCCGGGCCAAGCTCACCTTGTTGGGGGAGAAACTCACGAACAAAGAAGGTAAAGTAAATGCTGATTCTAATAAATGAGCAACCTCAAGTCTGGTAAGTGTTGATAGGGAGTTACAGTAAAACTTTGTTATATATTCACAGTAAACATGTGAATGTATGGTTCTGAGTTACAGTGCAATCTGTAAATGTTTGGACAGTTTATAGATGGCTGCAAGAATGAGTCCTAAAACCCAGAAATGAGTTTCAGTTACCCTCCTCATCATTCGTTAGATGGCTGAAATAAAGACTGATGTTAACACAAGCTAAGAGGTTTTAAAACTCTGTTTTACAGCATGAAATACGTTAGTAGATACCCCACTGGTACATTTTGAAGCTTTTGTGTGTTTTAAAAAAGGCGGTTGGTAACAAGTGTCTAACTAAGACTACAAGACGCCATCTCTTGAACACTAGTCCGCCTTTAGCTTAGCGGTGGTGATTTTAAGTCGTATTTTTTGCAATAATCGAAAATGGGAACTAGTGCGATGCCAACTTCCGGTTTGGCCTACAAAAAAATACATCATCCCTCTATTTGGCTCTGTAATAGAACACACACTGGATTTTACATCAAATTATAAGGTTACATTTTGAAGGTATCAAAAGCAACAACCAATGAACCATGTTGGATTTGTAGCACTTTCTATACATTCCCATAAGGAATGAAAAAAAGAGGTAAAAGTCCTACACTGTTGAAACAATATGAATGTGAACACCTCAAAATACCCTTCAGCTTGAATGTCAGACTCATTGTTTCATTCAAAATTCAGCGGAGAGCCAAAAATAAAGTGACAGATTTCTGTCCTAATACTTTATGACTGCAGTGAATGTCAAACTTCAACTGGGATTTGTATGAGAGAGAAACTGTAACCGATGTTTGTACTCATGAGATGACAAGAATCAATACATATTTCAGTCAAAAGAATGGCCTGCTCTCCCCCTCCTCACCTGACAATGTTTACAGAGTACTTTGCTCTCATGTGTCACATTTACTTCATCTTCGTGTGGCCCCGTAAGCCCCACACAGACAACAATCCATTGGAACTCTTTGCTTTAGACTTAGCTCATCATCTCCCTGGGAATTTCAAAACCGCTTCTATAATCCGCAAAACAATTTGCCCCATTCATAGCTTTCCTATATCAACCTTACTATCTTTGTGTCTGCTGGTTGTATCTTCAGGTGTATCCTCCTGAATATATACTCACAATGCTGCCAGGCTGTGGTGGAATGCTGGAGCCAAACTAAATATCTAAAAAATAAATACAAATTAAATCTGTAATTCTATAAATTAAGATGAATCACTGTTGTTTTTTTTTGGATAATTCAAGAACAGCAGTTTCTTTGTTTAGTGTTTTTTTAAATGTAATTTAATTTAAGGACCCAGTGGATTCTGTACTTCTGACACGTCAACACTGAAGTTTTGTTTCATATGTAAAGTGACGATCGTAGAGCCAAACCATCAAAAGTTGTCCAGTTTTGATGCCATTTGCTTTTTTCACTGGCTGGGCTCCATCATTTAAACCGTTACTGGCTTCAAAGCAACATAAAGATTTAATTCAAATTGTCAGTGTACCCCCTGTGGATGGGTGCGGTGCACAGAAAGCAGTTCATATTCAAATGAAGCTCAGCGGGTTAGTAGGGGAGACATCCATCAAGTCGTTGGATTCCCCAACTACTGAAGCAGCTCCTGAAGGTCAACTACAGAAGAACTGCAATCAAAATTAATTGAAATTAGATAGGAAATACATTTATAGGATGTATTATTACATATATTACCTTTCAGTTGGATAAATGTAAATATAAAACCAATCAGTGGGGGAAGTATTCATGCCTTTTACTTGAGTAGCAATTGAACAGTGTAAAAGTAATACATTATAAGTAAAAGTCCTGCATTCAAGGTTTGAACTCAAAAGTAACAAAAAGCACAGACTTACCAACAGCAAAATGTACAAAAGGTATCAAAAGTAAAAATACATTTACAGCGGAAAAAATGCCATCACTACGCAAGCAGTAAAGTACAAGTAACTCAAAATTGTAGTACAGTGAGTAAATATGCTTAGTTACTCTCCCAAGAAACAACACCAATACTACTTATAATAGGTTTATAGTACATTTTGGTTCTCCGAGGGTTTTTGCAAAGGTGCAAGATCCGAGATTGGGAGCATTTTGATTGCCTCTCAGAGGCTCTCAACATGTCGACGGGTAACCCGCGGCTCATAGCTAATGGTGCTAACAGTGCTAACAACGCAAACAGTGGCAGAGCTAACAGTGACAGAGCTAACAGTGTTTACACGAGGGGGAACCGGAGGGTGGGGTGCTACGCTTCCGCGATGCCGCTGTCGGTCACAAGGAGGATATTGGCTGTAAGCACCGTATGAGAGCAGAGCAAAGCAGCAACCAGCCAGTGGGGAACGCTCACGTGCACTAAAATGCATAAATTCTGCAGGAGAAACCAAGATAACAACACACATTGAGGGACAGCAACTTCATTCTCTGTTCGGGGAGACATTACTGCACTGTATTTTTACTTGGCAAACAGTTTGCTGCTATATTAATGTTGAGAATGTTTTATACAGCTCCTTTTATAATTTATTCACCGCATTGAAAACATTTGAGAGCCTTTCAATTGAGTAGAAATTGCCAATAATAAAAGGTGAACTATTTTAGTTTTTCCGCTGATGACTCCAGGAACAACAAACGCACTCACAGTCTGGCTCAGCTCACGGGTTATGGTTGTTGGCAGCTCCACTCTTTGAAGGAGTTGTCAGACGGTCAAAAAAAACTCCCACAGGCAAAAGACCAGCAGAGACTTTCCAAGTTGTGATCAATCGTGGCAGACAAATGGGTTTTCAAGCAGCGCTCTCAATTCCACCCACAAAGCTGTTTTCTCTTTCTTCTTCTTCTAGTGGATGAACTCTTCAAAGAGGCAAACGTCAAAGCAAACGGGGCCGTCAACTATGAAGAGTTCACGCAGATGGTGACGCTGCCACCTGTCGATTACTGACTTTCCAAACTGACTGTACATACGTTTAACTTGATGGTTTGCAGAACTCACACGATGTTGAAACTGGCAATTCTGTACTGACAAGACGATTGAGACTGAAAGCATCCTTCCTTCTCATGAATATTCTATGATCATTTAATTAAACCTCTTTCCAAAGGTTTCCTCTATGACTGAACACATTGTGAATGCTGTTATACTGTAATGTAACTAACAATATATATGATTTGGCATGTCATCCTTTGATGGGATCAAATTAAATTCTCTTTCCACTTTTTTGTCAAACCCGACCCTCCACCCAATCAAATGTAATATCCAGTTTGATATTTTGTGCATGTACTTCCGCTTGCTTATGAGTGATATATTAAAACCCTTCATTTCATGATGTAGATTTTCTTCACAGTCAGCTGTCAACTTTCCACACATCAGTATTAAACTGCATTATCCTCCAACGTGTGTGATTAAAGCTGTTCCGTTGAAATGTGGATTTTAAACCCTCATCCATATCTTTTTCATTCTCTCGGACGGTTTCAGCTGTTTTCTGTCATCTCAAGTCACACATGCGTAACTGTCATGTAAATTAAATGTTCACAAATGTCAAATGCCTAAGTGACTTGTAATTTGCATTTCTTCCCCCCCCCCACAAGTTTTATTTTGCAGTATAAAGCACAGTATATAAATATCCATATGTAATAATAACACATCACTGATTAATACCATTCTTTTTTCCAAAACATGTAATTATTGTACGGGATGTTTATAATGGGATTTTGTTAAGAGATTGTAATTAGCCAACTGATTGCTTTGAAAATGTGTTTAGTTGCTTTGATTGCCATTTGGCTCGAGTCTTGATGTTGTGATTGGAAACCGACAATCATTAAATGTACAATCTTTAAAAACAGAAAAAGAGCAGAAACAAATCAGTCCAACAAACTAAATTGAGAGGAAGAAAAAGTGAAAGGCTTGCATTATCCCTGCAATACGCTTGTAGATGGAATTCCTATGAAAGTTTCTCAGTTTGACTTCAGAGTATAAAAACATTGCAGTGCATCAGTGGGGGCCAAAGAGCTAAAATGACCCGCCAGACGGGTTTATACACAGATCCATCTCAGAAACTCTCATTGGAAACTGTTTGGAAAACATTGGGCACTTTAAAAAGAAATACTTGGTAAGTGATCGCATGAACCATCTGTCAATCAAACTCTTGCTGAAGCCAATCGGGAGAAGAGCTAAAACATCTTTTCTGTTGAGGAAAAAAAAGCCTTCAGTGCCCTTCTTTGCTCGCTTGTTCCGATATAGCTCCAGTAGCTCCTCACTGGATGCTGATTGGTCCCTGCACCGGCTCACAGGGCACAAATTACTTCAAGCATATCAAGCTGGATTACATGGTGTAGAGTTAGCATGCATCATCATCATCATCATCATCATCATCATCATCATCATCATCATCATCATCATCATCGTTATCATGTAGCTTAGCTCCATCTGTGACCTCAGTAGTCCATACATTACTCATTGATTCAGTCACATAACGGTCCCTACAGGGGGAAAAATCGTTGTTAAGTGCAGCATAACAGTGGAAGATTTAAGGCACTTTGCACACCAAGTATGTATTATTCGTAAGCACAAAAACATTGTCCGATGGGGTTTATTCTATTTGTTAATTGGAAATGCTAGTCCCAAACGGGGCTACTGAATGAAAGACATTAGCAAGATGTACGTTTATCTGCATCAAGCACAATCACTACACTTGTCTAACAGTAACTAAGGAGGGAGGGGCCTATCGTATGAGAATTTCAAATGGATGTGATGGATTACTTTCAACAAATGCCTCATACTGTCATGATTATCTTCCACTCCTCCAGCTAAGAAATGTCAAGCTGCAGCACTCCAACAACTCCACACCCTTACCTCAGTTTATAGTAGTTAACAAAAGCATTAATTCTTTTACATTCTTCACCCACAGAGGGACAATGTGTAAAAGAATTACTCAAGTGTTACCTTGAATTCAACATAAAGAAATACAGGAGGATACGATGGCAGCAGCTGCTTGAGCTGAACTGCTATTGTTAAGACTGAGCTGATTTTCAATTCCTGCTTTAAAAGACTACATAACTGCAGCCTACGTATGTACGCGGCAGTGCCAACAACTGATTGTGAACGCAGGAACGAGCAGAAAGGATGACGGAGTGAAGTATTCGGGACGGTTCAGTTGCTAAACTAAAAACCACAGTTGCAAAAGTATAAAATAGTATATTTAAAGCTAATTCCTTAATACACCACACAACCCAACTTCATGAGTTCCTCCAATTTTAATAATTTCACAATCACTTAAAAAACAAAACATGTATTCTGAAATGCTGAATTTCACATTTCAATGAAGTGGTTAATACAAAAAACGATCCATTAAGTAGATAAGGCACTGGGCCCGCCGATACCTGACCTGAAATGTTTGGAGCCCGTGTGGCCTCTAGCACCGAGTATTTCCTGCAGCTCCACTTTTCACATTTACATTTGACTTTGTGACTTAAAAAAAAAAATGTGTGGCGAAACCAAAAGTGTGACATTACATTTTGTATGACATTAAACATTCCAACTGACCGTTTCCTAAATCCCTCCTCCGAACAGCGATTGCCCAATAATAGCTTAGCCACTGTAACTATAGGCGCCGCAGGCCTGTCAAGCCTTTGGATCTCTCCACATGTTTAAGCGGTGCGAATAGAGTGCTGCAGGAAGGAGTCCAAAAGTAAGGAAATTAGTTGGCATTTTTGCACTCTCTCGGTTTTTGGAATAGGATTTTGGTTCGATTCCTAAATAAGGGTCTGTGGTTTTCACGTTTTGTTTGACATAAGATGCATCAGTAAACACCCCACTCGTGAATTTTGTCTTCAAAGAGGCTGTTAGGGTTACAGAGGTTGTCGAATAACAAGCAGGTGGTGACGTGAAGTCACCAGACGGTGTAGTTTGTTTTTTATTCTAACATTACGTTAACATGGCAATTGCATTTACGCTTAAAAAAAAAAAAAAAAAAAAAAGTTCTAGGGCTTACGTGCTCAACAAGAAAAATGTTTCTTTATTACATGAAATATCAACTTAGCGAGGATGCTAACTTTTTCTTGCCTGGGACATGCACGTATGTAACCATCAAGTGCATATTTAAAACCTTCTTTGCCACAGTTGCCACTTCAGTTGGGAAAACTGACGCGAACAGACAAGAAATGAGAGGCTGCTTTTATCTTCTTCGGTCTGAAGGCATGGTAAATCTGTGAGATCGAAAAGCTTGACAGGTGTCGCAAACAATGACTGGAAGGGGGGGGGGGGGGGGCTTAGCAAACGGCCAATTATTTATAAATGTCACATGAAGAATTTATGCATCATAACATTTGTACCACATTATACAAAAAAACAAAACAAAAAAAAAAACCACATTGCAAATTGCATAGGCCTACCTATCTGTTTTAATCTGTTCAGTTTCTGCTGCTGTCAATAAAATGAAAGCGTTGTACCAACCATAAAGGTTAATGAGTTATCTACATGTGTAATGATGCATTAGTAAGCTGGCTACATTGATAGAAAAGCCCCATCTGTTACAAAGATGAATGAAATGAAATGACATTCTGGTCAAACTGTATCATATAAAAACTGCAAACGAATATTTACATTCTCATTATTTTGCAAAGAGAGAGGCACTGCTGTGTTATTTTTTCCAATTAATGTCAGACCACCATAATAATACCACCAGCACACACGCGCAGAGTTTTTGAAGTGGCACTAATTCATAATTAGTCTGTGGCGGTGTGGAAATCAGTAAAGGGCTCAGATTGTTGGTTTATATTTCATCAGTGTTCCCGTTAATGAGCGGTTACTTTGTTGCAGCTCAGCGGCGAGACGTGCTGCTGGAGCGGGAACGCTGGCTGCAGGCTTTGCAACACTGTGCTCGTACGTTGGGCAAGTGGCAACGGCCGAGCCAGCGGAGAGTCCGACAGAAACGAAACGTTAGCCGGTCGCGAAGGCAAACTGCTCCTGTGCGGGCGACAGAGAGAGAGAGAGAGAGAAAGAAAGAGAGAGGAAAAAAAAAGAGAGAGGTGACACACAGAGGTTAGATGCGTTCTGTTGCATCATTACAGAATGAATTACAGGCACAATGTGAGAGCTGTAAGCCTCTTAACGTCATAAGATCTGTTCTTATATTCGGTTGTGTGCATTCTTTTAAAATGACTGACGGCACAACGAGCAGACAACCTGAAACCTTCAAACAGGACACTGCTCAGAGGTGGGAAAAAAAAACACAAAAGATCGAATCAGCCAAAACACAGATTATTGGACTGGATTGTTTAAAATTTGCCATTTAGTGCTGCAAAATATAGTCAGACCATGATTCAGAATCAATACCGAAAAACAGTTGTGATGAGCAGCATTGTGAACGGTTTGCTGTTGCAGTGGTTTGTGGCGTCTATCAGTCATTGTGATCGCATGACTCCCATATTATAATTATAAGCAAAAGGCTAACACTAGGTCAACAGCAGATGTCTGCAATTAAATCTGAATCATGCAATTACAATGGATTATCGGCCAGACATGACTGACCCACGTTTTAATACAGTTTATTTGTTAATGTCATTATTGATTGCTTCCGCTATCAGCGACATTAGTTCAGTCACGGTGGGCCACTTACTCACTTTAAGCGTCACAGCATCCCCGTGGAACATTTCCCTCGCATAAAATGTTCCCAATACGTTCCATGCAGCGAGACATACAGATTTTAAATGCGGCAGAGCAGTGGCATCGGATCGTTAGCGCAGGTATCGCAATCACGAAAGAATTGGTGCGTTCCTACTTTGACGCACACAAAATGTCCCGTTTGTGTAACTATCCCTCGACTGCAGCTCATTATGAAATGCCTCCGTTTGTTGACCCTGGAAGATACATTCTTGGTTTGTCTAACTCCGGCTGCTGAAGCTTCAAAATACACGTTTGCACTGAACGAGGAATCTGGATTTTGTCATTACATTGGAATTGCATTACGAAGTGATGTCTCGGAATAGACCAAAAAGCGTTGAACATGCAGGCATGTATGTGATGTTTTCAGCACACTTGAAAAATGTGAAATCTTTTACACTTCACATAGCACAGATATGTAACCCTGGGATCTGTGTCCTTGCAGAGCATGCCTGGCATATATGAAGTATGACATTAGTCCTGTTCTATTCTGCAGTCGTCAGGCTCTCGGGAGTACGTGCGCTCAGAGGCGGATGATCAGACGAAAAACAACGTACTCTCCTGCAGAGGCGGACCTTCCTATTTTGCGTGTGAACCAATTACAAAGAAAGAGCTTGCAGCGTCTAATCTAATCTATTTTGAAAAGGTTGTTTCTGGGTTTTCCCCACAAATGTACATCGAATGGACAATAAAACAGGACAACTCATCAAAACGTTCGGTTAAAGGGCAACCTACTATGAATACAAAAAAAAAAGGCATTTGTACATTTGTGTTCACAGGTTTTGTATCCGTCACCCAGAGCACACAGTCTGACTATCTACCGTCTGGTCTTTTAAATTGAAGCAGAAGCATGAAATTGAAAAAGCAGTCCAGACAAAGATTGGAGCGTGGGCTGTTATTGAATCGTCTCACTCCATCATCACGCTCACTGTTTCAGGGCCCGATATTGTTTTTGTATTTATCTTCTCGTCTTCTCACTTAGGAGCAGCTACGTCGGCAGGAATCGGAGGTCCTTCAGGGATTAAGTAAACTTTACCACCTGTCCTTACATTCCAACAAAGCACTTCTCTGGAGTAACTGTCAAAGCAAAAAAACATTTATATAACCCCCATCAACCCACACTTTCCTGCTGGAATCTCGGCTGATGGCCTTAACAGACAACTTAAGTAGGCCTATTACAGGTCCGCTATAAACCTCCTGCAACTTTTCAACGCCTCAATGCCAGAGAAACATTTGAGAAGAAAAACATTTTCTCTCTCAAAGTTGTCTGAGACCTGCAAACCCTCAACTCAAAGTCCTTCAAATCAAGTTGAATCTTTACCTATCGGGGTACACACAGTCTGCATATATGAAGTGTGACATTATGATTATCAGATTAGATCATTTAAATGCTTTTGCATCAGGAGCCCCGAAGCTGTGGGTGACTGCAGGCAGCAGATGGCTACTAAAAAGCAAAGTGAAACAGTTATGTAAATGGAAAAAAAAGACAAATAAAGCAACACTTGATGAAGATTCAAGACAGGAAGCACAAAAAGACATTTGACTTTTCAAGATGACTTTTGTCATCCGATCGTGTCAGGACGCATGGACTGTGGAGTATGTACACTCCGAGATGGGATCGTGCTCGCATTGGGATCCGATCCGCCAGATGACATGCCGAGGTGTCCTGGCTCACTTTGAGTTTGGCTCTCAGTGGAGGAGTGGAGAGCATGTGGGCACAATCCAGACAATTTATCAAACGTAGGACTCCCATCATCTTCCCCCCCCCCCACATGGGAGTTCCTGTCCCGAGGAGAGCAAAGGGAAGAGAAGAGGAAAACCAGGGCTGGATTACAGCGGAGACCCGCGGTCTGAGTCGTGTTACTGAAGCTGAAAACCCAACAATTCCTGGTTTTGTTACTTCAAGACAAAAGCTTTTAAACAACAAAATAACGAGGGACTTTTATTGTGAGAGCTTTGTTAGCGGCTATTCTTCAATAAAGCAGGTAAACTGCGGGGAGGAACAGCAAGCAGAACAAATAACGAGGGACTTTTATTGGGAAGAATTTATAGGAAAGACTGACTGACCTACAGATTCTTCTGTGTCTAGAAAATCTTTAACACAACAGTCTTAGTTTCGTGGAAAATAACATTCAACAGTTCTTTTCACACGACAATCACCAACAAGAAGCCACATGCATTCAGCTCAACAGCCGTGTTTCAAGCTGCAATGATGCAATTACAGAGGCGTGCGCTTGAGCACTTGAACCAGCAGAAAAGGTTCGTATGTAGTGGCATTAAAGTGCTCAATCAATTTAATAACAATTCACAGATATATCTCGGTAAATATCAGCTGAATGTATATGTGACAAACATTTATCTTTTCAAGAACCAAAGTCACAAATAAATTGTCGTGTCATGGACACGAAGCAAAGTCAGGGTTTCCTCCGAATGATTAGAAATCATATCGTGGGGACGATGAATAAAAGATTCACACGAAAGCACAAATAACAGACTTAAAAACAAAAACAGCTAAAAGAACATGTTCAGTAACAGGACATTCAGTGTTCAATAGTCCTTCTAAAATAATCTAGTTCAAAATATCTCTGTAGCTCACACCAAGATGAGGGTTCAAACACTTTAAAAGCACTTTCACCAAAGACTGTGCCAGTTCTAGGAATAACGGACATCATCTGTCCTCATGACCGAAGGCTGCAGCTTCTGGGAGTCGGTAGAGAACTTGAATATGGAGGCAGTTTGGTGTAATATATATAGTCTTATAAAGAAACATGTACCAGTGTTCTATTCCACGGTTGTATAAGAAAGAAAAAACAATTCTCTCAAACAAACTGCAACGCTGCATACGGAAACCTAGATCAGAGACAAATCGTAACGCAGCATGGTAATAACAGAATCTACACACCGCACTACTGAACCCACTGCTATTGTGTTAAAGCAATTCTCTGTCAAGAACATGTCCAATACCACACAGATCAGAGAAGCTCCATGACATCAATGGAGTACAAAGACCACAGCTGCCTCTCAATACATAGCATTTCCTGTCTTCTACACTCCCCCCCCATTCGCTATCTTTGACCCACTCAACAACATGCCTTATAAAAGAGCAGTAACACGCAGAGGCAGTGGCACTTCCGCAGTATTATTATTACTTTTCTTTCACAACTACAGAATACAGATCATTTGTTTGGGTGAAACCTATTCACCCTATACATCTGAATGTGGCTTTGTGTTTGTTTTCATCAAATGGTTATGGTCCAAGGGTGACAAGAGGGTTGATTATAGCGCCATAAAAGAACGAGCCAGGGAACAAATGAGCTGAATACGGAATAGAGTGAAGGGCTTCTGAATGACCTACAGTAGCAAACACGTAGAATGGAAATAACAAACCAGACCAACATGAAACTCTGTACAAGTACAACAGATATCACCTTGATATGAGCAGTGTATATTAAAAACTATCCAGCATGACCCTTATGTCGTCACTTTCCATTATAGGTACAAAACATAAGATAGGTAGAGGTGTTTATTGAGCAGTATTGCTGCTGAACTCTTAATCATATAAATATTCTGCCACTTACTGACGAATATTAATATGTGTTTTTTATATACTTAAACAGGCAATAATAAACAAATTGTGAACACAATATTTCCTTATTGTCACCTTTGAAGTTGATATGGTGAACTTCTGAGTCTTGTTTGTGTCTTACCTGGTCAAAGAAAGTCCAATATTCACTCTACTTTTAGCTCCGTTTTTGGTCTCCACCATCTCCTGAGAGACACACCTGGCTCTTTATCTTCCTTTTTTTAGAGCTCTTTCGATGGAAACAAGGGAACTGCTGTGGCCGAAAAACAATGCTATGAGAGCATATTGCCAGTGTGGAATATAGCTGCTCAGCGTCAGGGTGGATCTCTAATGTCCAGAGATTTGTGATATGGATTCTGAAACCGAGCCTCAATGATTGAGGATTCACCTCTTTATCTTTTCATCTGCCCACAAAAACCACACAATGTAGCTCATTAGCTCCCAGATAGACCTCCAAAGCTCATTCGTCTATCTGACCTTCTTCCACTCTCCCTTCAGCTTTCCCCCCCCCCCGGGCACCTCAGGTCCTCACACTGAATGCAGATCATAGACTGTATATGTTAGACATTATTCAGAGGTGCCATAAATCATAACTTATCCCATAATGTTAGCATACAGTGCGCAATAACAAATAGCCTCTTATTAACAGAGAAGCACAATCGTAAATGTATGCGTAATGCAGCACATCGAGGTCAGAAGACACCGTCAGTGTTGTGCACAAGGCAGAGCTGTAGTCAAGAGCAAACCGCTAGTCCAAGAAGCTACACAACTTAAAAAGGACTGTTGGGAGGTTTTCCCATGCCTGTCTTATTAGTATAATTGATTATTGTCTTAATGAATTGGCTGCTTTTTGTCTCAATTAGCGGAAATTAGGGATTAAGCTATGAGAAAAGAAAGCCCAAATCAAATATCTTTCAAGGCCAAACAAAGTGCACAATGTAACAAAAAAATAAAACAATATGTTTTTTTGACATTTTGTGTGAAAAGGAGGATAAATGATTGATGGATTCAAAATATGGTTTCCTGGGAACAGCACACCACAGTTAAATGGCTGGATGCAGTCGCTAGTGTCAAAACCAACGAAATAACTCCTCAAGAGTGACGTGCATTTCCTAAAGAATCATATATGGATGAGCAAACTCTCCTGGTTTTTTGAAACTAAACTTCAGACTGCAGTTTCAAAATATTTCTTGAGTGCTCAGAGGTCAGGACAAGGGAGATCAATTCCGCCGCTGCAGTTGAGGTTGTAAGGGGTCGATGGCCCAGTGAGCACTGAAGAGAGCATCATCAGCACTTCTGAATAGAGAAAATTCCAGATTTGGCTCAATATGTCTTTTTTTTCTGATAAGTAGATCTCCTGCTCCTGTTGGACTCACATCGACATCTCATTATCCTCCTACTGCTGCTAAGAAAGCCAACCTCGGCTTCCTAGTGGGATAATAATGACCTGCCCCGCGCTCACACAGCTGCACACGAGGTCTTACACATGGCTGCAGTGGTTTTACACTAAACCGATGAAAGTCACAGCTTTTGTGTGCAGCTTTCAGTACGCGTTTGATGGAAGGCTACTACCCAACAGGCTCGGACGAAAGAATGGAGAAACAACAAAGAGCAGTTGTTTTTTTTATCACGTCTCGTCTCCATTAACTCTTAAGAGATGTTTCTGAGCTGCGTCCAATTACAGTCATAATCGCTCTTGGTTCAATGCAGCATCAGAATGGCTATGAATACATTTAGACCTGATGTGGAGGGATACTTAAAGAGATTCGCCTGGAATGCTGCTGTCTGACGGCTTTGTGTTGAAGTGAGGTACAATCCAAGACACAGTATTTCAAGGAGACGTCTTCGGGATTTGGCTGCAATTTAAGATTATTTTCACTATCGATTAATCGATTGGTCTATAAAATGTCCATCCCAGTTGTAAATGTCTTGTTTTGTCAGTCCAAAACCCAAAGATATTCAGTTTGATATGATATTAAACAGATGAAAGCAGGAAATATCCATATTTCAAAACAGCATTAAACATTACTTTATAATTAATAGATTATAAAAATAGTCGGGGATTCATTTTATGTCAATGGACTAATCAATTAGTTGACTAATCGTTGCAGCTGTACTTCGAGGAACTACAAGACAATTACTTGGAGAAGGATTGACAGAGGGAGACAGATCCAATTAGGTGAGCAGGTTCTCTTGGAAGAGGTACACAATGCAAGGTCGGATCGAACTGTTGTGTAATTCTTCACTAATGGCAGTAATGCTTCCTGAGGAAGGGTGGCTCACCTTGCAGCAAACTAAAGAGTCACACAATGAGAACAAGCATCACCTTTGTTACTGTGAGAGGTGATACATTTTAATGGAACAGATTTCATATTTTGTAAAGGAAAACCGTGCTGACGAAGACAAAGATGTCTTTCATCTAGGAGGTGTTGAATGTTTTAGTTTGAGGCAGCGGGTCATACATCATGGAACATCACGTTCTAACACTACTGAAACCACGATGAGGGTATTAGTCAACCTTACGTTCTCTGAAATTCATTAGATTTAATTTCATGATTCTGATGCACGGTATTGTTTAACCAAATTCAGTCTTTTGAAATCAGTCTGCTTGATTCTTTGTCTTCTCAACGAACGGGATTTGTGTAAAACAGTTTTTCCACATGTGAAAACATGAATTTACCCAGGCTTTCCTTAGCAACAGGGAGGAGAAGAGAATATTTGCAACCGTCCAGACTGGAGCAAAACACAGAAACAACTTATTAACCCAGCTGGAAAAGTGATCAATAGATCATTTGTTTGTACTTAATTCACAATGGGGATGAAGTTATACAAGTGTTCCGTATGCTGATCAACTTAACAAAAGCTATCAGACAACAGACAACATGCGCCTTCAAGTGGAGCAAAAAAAATACACCTCTTTGTGCAATCATCTTCGAAGACTCATGCACAGATACAACTTTGATCGACTGTAGGTAAAACGTTTCGGGGTACAGTCTGACAGAGAACCAAAATATGGGAATGTCAAGCCATGAATGATGCGTTTCAAGCAAAGGAAGACGTGCAGCATATAATTGTCCTGGTCTGAATAGTTGCTTTGATTGCAAATATCTTCTATCCAAGTTGGGACTTTTTTTTCTTCTTTTTTACACTCCCTGGTTAACAAAGAAGACTTTTGAGGCGACTCTCGTCAGCCTTTCCACTGGTCTTGGCATGTGGCATCATTAGGAGGAAGAGCTGGTAGATTCCCAGCGACATCAATGCTGCCGTTGATGAACGGCAAAGCGGAATGCTGCATTTGGTTTAAAAAATATCTCGTCGACATAGAACATTTTCTTCTCCTTTGTGACGATAAAGGTTCGATGAAGAAATCAGTCAGTAATCGAGGCTGTAATGTGGATTCGCCTTGCTGTATTTTGTACATTCGGTGTGTTCCTCAAGTTAATTTTGTCCGAACTCCTTCAAGAATCACAACCAATAATAATGTTGGAGGTCTTCGTAATTGCTCTCGGTTGACATTTCACTCAATATCTCCTTTCCTCTTGTGTAAATTGCACAATCAGATGCCATACAGGATTTAATGGCTGCAAGCCAAAGCAATCATATAGGCCTAAATGCTTTGCACACACACACACACACACAACTGTTAGGCTATTATCGTTACCAATGAGGCCACTCACTCGACTACACAACCACACAACAACTATGCCCTGCAACAGAATCCACACCACACACTCACCTCTCTCTCTCTCTCCATCACCAAACACACTCCCTGTAACTGTCATTTTAAAACAGAGTGTAAGCATGATGTCGAAGCAGAAAAAAAAAAAAAAATCTACAGCTTTTCAGGTTTTCCGGGGTAACGTTTTCTAAAGGTTTTCTGAGCTACACACCATTTGCATGGTGGACCGTTTGCAACAGCATCACCCATGGGAGAAGGCCTTAATATAGAGAGAAGCACCACAACAATATTCTTTCTGTGGTCATATTTGTGAATAAATGTTTTGCAATTTGAATAATCAATACTGCTGGAAAAAGTGAGATTTAACAGACGTTTTTAGTGACAATTGTAAGTGACTTTTTAAAGATTTTTTCCAAAGATCCCACAAAATGTTGCTGTTGAGGCTTTCAAGTGTCAATCAAGGGGTCTCAAACCCCTCAGCACACCTTGTATTTCGGACACTGATCAATCCCCTTTTTCCCATATCGCAGTCAAAGTCATAACTCAGATCAGTGGGTTCGATGGATCCGACGAGAGGAAATTCAAACACTGATCTCAGACTATTTCCTGTGCTTCTGTAATAAAAAACAAGTAAAGGAAAGATCTTCACTGTACGAGGTATACGGTAGAATAAAATCCATTGAGACGTTTTGGGCAGCACGTAAAAACAAACCACAGACCGGTGATCCCCATTTAAACACAACGGTCTCCGGCAGGGGGAGTCTAATTATACCACAAAGAAGACCGACAGTCTACAGCCATGCTAGCAGGTCTGTGTCGGCTCCACTTTTGCTCTAAATAACGTCAGCATGCTAACATGCTCACAATGCGATGCCAGCATGCTAATGTTTAGCAGGTATCATTTTTACCGTGTTCAGCATGTTGCTTTTCTCACCAGAGGGGGCGCTCTCGCACTCCTGTAGGTTACACTTCTGGGCTCTCTCAGGGTGCAGCTCATCATGGTCACATTGAGCTTGATCCACCTCTTCGTCCGTCTCAGCCTTCGTGTTCACACATTTGATGAGTCGACGCTGAACTCCGCCACCGCAAGAAGCCGAACACTGCAGAGAAAGTTTAGCAAAATGTTCAAAAGTCTTGCATGCCACACATTTCAATGGGTGGTACTTCTTGCTGCAAAAAAATGTCTTTTATGTCAGGATTTCCAATACCGTCACCGTAGTTTTAGATTGTCAAAATATTTCTTTTGAAATCTTGAAACTTAATCGGCCAAGAATTCCTTTGATATGCGCTGCTCATTGTTTACAGTCCGACTAGCAACTTGAGATGCAAGACTGGAGTTGGAGTTGAGAGACAACGTGTATGACCAGATTGTTTCACAAATAGCCAGTTTACAAGATAATTGTTAAACCGCTGACTGTTTACCTGCTCTAAGTTAGCGGTGTCAGTCAAATCCAGCTGTTGAAATCTTATTTCAACAGATTTCAAGTAGTAAGAAGACAGTTTGATAGCAATTGCTTTTGTGAGTATCACACCGTGCTTGTGTTTGAATGTGTTCAATGATGATCAATAGTAATCACAGTATAAATATGATGCTGTGGGCATGTTTTTTTGATTGACTGTGTGCAGAGTAAAGACTTTTAGACCCCTGAGGGGGTGCTTTGTCACTGCCAATATAGTTCAATGATTACAAATATTAAAAGACTCGTCTTTGTTGACTGGAGTCATGTGTAACAGACAGAGGGAGGGACAGAAATTGTGGGTCGCGCATGAAACATCTGCATGCAGCTGTTTGACTGTGTATAAACCACGGATCATAAGTGATGTAATGTGGATTTTGGGAGAAAGAATTGCAACTCCCAATTAAGTTATATACCGGTATTATCATCTTTTGAATTTTTTAAATACAGCTGCCACTAACTCAATGTGACAAATGGTAAGAATACTACAGGATGAGTAAGATTTCAATACGAACTTTTCTCTCTGCACTCTTCTTGTATGGAGATAAAAAAAAAAATGCAGTTGGTTGTTTGGAGAAGCTGGCTGTTGTACGAGCAGGTGTACCTGATGGAGTAGCTAGTGTGTGTGTGTGTGTGTGTGTGTGTGTGTGTGTGTGTACCTGTCCCCATGATCCAGTAAGCCACTGAGCACATGGCTGGCTATTACATGATTGGATGTTGCTGGGCTGAAGGTTGTCATCGCATCGTTCCTCCTCTGGACAGGTTACCATACGCTGCTGCTCACCTCCCCCACACACCTCAGAGCACTGAACAACACAACACAACACAACACACACACACACACACACACGACAGAAATGATTCGATCTATGCGGTTGGGTGCATACAGCCTTGTACTGAGTTGATTGCTGAGCATGGATGCTCCGCAATCAACTCAGTACGCATAAAGAGGTTCAGGCGGGTGTTCTCATTTACTGTAGACAGTGCACAGTTAGAGGATCATAGTCCCATTTATTTTACCATTGCACTGCAAATTATGACTGAACTTCCACTTTTTGCTCATTTCAGTACAGCATTAAAATCAAGATGCAGAGACGTGGCGTTTGTTCCAAATAGATAATCCATCAATTAAAAAAATCATAATTATTGCGTGGTTGAAATTCCACTTGTTGGAGATTTCAGATACTGGTGAGAAGCTACGAAGTCTTTGCAAGTGGATTTTCTTTTTGCTCGGAAATGAATACAAGGATGTCTACCAGGAAGATAGGAAGACATGCATTCATCTATAAAAATACCCTGCGAAGTATGGTATGCTTTGAAAGATGAGTGCAGGAATACAAAGAAAATGCACTTGGGGTATAATCCTTTAAGAGCATGTTATCTCGTTTCTGCTTTGAAATGTTCTCACTGTTTTTTATTACTCTCATTTGAAAAAACACAAGGCATGCTTTGAGTGGAATTACGCCTTTCTAGCAGACAACCAGAGAACACTCCACTGCGGGTTTTTTTTTCTCACAATGACTCTCATTGTTCGCTTTAAATTACTCACCTGTCCCCAGGAGGAGGCGTACCAGTCGAGACAGGGCTGAAGGTTACAGGTCACTTGGGTGTGTGGCCTGGAGGACATGGCCCGGCAGTGGAAAGGTCGTAGGGGCCTGTGGTCCCGCAAGTCAAAACACTGGACCTCTCGTGATTTGATACCACCTTCACAATTCTTGGAGCACTGGGAGAAGAAGGGGCATGATTGTTATTCAAACAGCAGGAGCTGCTGGAGCTTGTAAGTATGAGTAGTGTGTGTAGTAGTAGTAACAGTAGTAGTGTGTCTGAGGCAACTGGTTTTATTTGGGTTACATCACTCATCCAAAACGCTCAGCTGAAGTGATGGATGGATGCCTTCAAGACCAAACAGCAGGTCCAGTTTTTCTGTATCCTAATTTGGGCTCATTATTCTCAGTTTTATACAAAACAATCGTATCAGTATATATATATATATTGTGAATATTTACCAAGAGTCCACAAATGTCAATCTCACAGTGGCGTTCGATGAACGCAGGTCATTAGGATTTATCCTCTGTGGACTACGAATGTCTGTGCCAAATTTCACGAGCAATTCATTTGATAGTTGATATTTCAGTCGGGACTAACGTGTTGGACCAACAAACATTGCTATTCCCAACAGCCACAGCATGGTGCTACTAAATAAATAAATACATCTCATTATATGATTTAGAAAAATACCTTGTGCAGTGCATATACACCAATCTAAAAGAATTTCAGGGTAAACATGTAAAAACCAGTAAACAATAACCATATTGATGTTAATGCAACCGATCATCTGTGGACCGCTTTAAAATACATCTTAGACTGATGTGACAATGTGCATATGATAATGTTTCTCCTGCTTAAACAGTATTTTTATTTCAATTTATTTTGTATCATTTATTTTTTTACATACATTTTCTTTTCTTTTCTTACTGTTCTGTCTAAAAGGGGTCTCACCTCACTCCATTCCTCTACTTTCCATGTGGAACAGGGTCGCAGGTAACATCGCTGGGCTGGCGCAGGCCTCTTAGCAGGATCGCAGTCAGAGTCAGAGCCAGTACTGCAAGCCAAAGGCCTCCAGATGGCACCCAGACCACAGCTGGTGGAGCACTATCCAAAAAATGTTAGTAACACATGAGTACACTACAGGTTTGGATGCACGAACAGCTCCAGCGTGCACAAGAGACCTCACTGATAACAATGCAAATCATGGGAAATTCAGAGACGTTTGTCGCTTTCAGTTATTTTCCTTCCAATCAAATAAATGCAAATTCTTTAAATTGTATGTACAGCACAACAGGGGTTAAATGGAGAAGCATAATGTTCCATAAAAATCCATTACATAAATTCGCTGAATAACCTTTACGTCAAACGGTGTCTCCAAAGAATACAAATGTGTGCAGGGACCAAAACTAGACGCCGTGTCTGCATTATAAAAGCAGACGGAGATAAAAAAAATAACGGGACACAGCTGTGCTTCGTCCCACAGTATAAGTGGAACACCAGAATGTGTGGATTAATGCAGACTCACAGCGCTCCAGTTGCCGGTGACCCAGTAGGCAGCGGTAGTGATTTGTGTGGAGGCTGAAGTTGGGGCAGACGTGAGGACTGGAAGCGGCCACAGAATAGGTGGATGGGTTGGCAAAATGGGCCCAACAGTTGTTGGTGCTTCCATGTGTCGTACTGGTGTAGTGCCACTCTGAGGAGTGGTTGCCGCGTTTGCCGGAAGCCGGTACGAGGGGCCCGGATCAGTGCTACCGCCGCCCCTCACCAACGAGGGAACGACTATTTCGTTGTAGTCAAAATCAGCTGAATCCGACGATGGCGCTCGGGATGCGGAATTCGTTCCAGTTCTTCCGGTGAAGGTGGGTTGTGTCGGTATCCGTTTCACCGTAGCTGGCAGGTCATCAGCTGGAGCGGGCCGAGTGGCTCCCTCCAGGTTTGTGGGAGGTATGATTTCTGTTCCAGTTGAAGGCGTAGAGTCATCAGAGGCCTCTCGGTTTCCTGAGATTTGCGGAAAGGGAACAGGGAGAGGAGTGGATTTCTCAGAGGCAGGAAGTGAGGTTGTACCGAGGTCAAGGTCTGTATCCCATGAATCACCCTCCCTAGTGGCATAAACTGTATCAAAATCAGTCTGATCCAAGTCCAGATCCTCCAAGGTGAAGGCAGTTCTTGATTGAGGTATTTCCGAGGCACTTTCATCCAGCTGGACTTCAGTCTGAACCTGAATTATAGTTGCTGGCGTGGGAGAGCCAACAGGTTCTGGACTCTCTACATCTTCCTGGTCTGCAGAGATATCCGGACCTAGAGTGAAATGTTCATTGTAGCTGTAATCATCATGTTCCTCTGTCTCCTGAGCACTCACGGTTGTAGCGACAGTGGCATTGATATTGGTTTGGTGTGCGAGGGCGGAAGCGGCACGTTTGGGAATGACAGTGACATCCTCAGTGAAAATATCATAGTTACTTTCAGCTTCCTCTCCATAATGCTCCCATTTCACATCATGTCTGGGCTCCTCTGTAGTGGAAACCAGACTAGGCATTGTGCTAATGTTTTCAGGCCACGACACATCCTCCTCACGCGTCTCTTTAAGTGTTTGTGAACGAGGCGTAGACGACAGCGGTGAGCGAGTGGCAGACACGGGCAGAAGAGAATCCTCAGACAGAAGGTCATTCAAATTTTTGAAATGCGTTTGCATCGACTCCTTTGTTGGTGCATTTCCATTGTCCTTTGTATTATCCAGATCTGTGTTCTGTGGCTCTTCAGTTTGCAAAGTGTAGGCGGTGGAATTTGGCGATGTAAAAATGTCTGAAGGAGCTTCTGTAGTTTCACTTTCTTTCACTCTGCGGGTTGGCTTGGTCTCCGGCGGAGCCTCGAATCCGTGACTGTCCACTAAAACCTTTCCATCGCTGTCAAAGTCATCCGACAAGTCTTCATGGAAGTTGATGAAATTATAGTCATAGTAAAAATCATCAACTTGAACACCGTTTTCCGGAGGGTGGTCGATATTTTCAAGATTATTGTGATAGTGAAAATTCCCCTGGACAATGTTGTCGAGGTGATTATTATTGCTTCTTGGCTGGGCTCTGGTGGTGCTGTATTTGGGAGGGGGTTTGACTTCAGGTATGGAGTTAATTTCATTGAGCACTTCTTTGCTCAACCAGCCACTTCCAGACCAGTCGACGCCTCCAAAATTATCCACCACTTGTGGACAGTCCTGGACGTAGCAGGTAGTCACAGCAAGGGGCTTCTTCTGAGGGTCGCAGTCAACACCGGTGTTTCTAGAGCAGGTGACGTTACGGCGACGTACTCCGCTTCCACAAGTCAGCGAACACTGCACGGGAGAAAATACACAACATCAGATCATGATTAGGCCAAGCTTTTACTTTTAAAATGTTCTTTAAAAATTGAGGGTATAACTACAATATAAAAGTACATCTTGTAAATGCAAGAAAAAAGTAGCTAAATTGGATTCTTGTAGCCGAGACAGCTGAGACGGAGCCAGGACTGAAACAATTTATCATTTGCTAATTAGCACCAAACACAAAATACATTGATAAAGTTTTCATTTATTTCTAAAACATTTCTTAAAAGTGTGCGAAAAAAAAAGAAAAGAAATAGGATATGACAAAGGATATGACAAAAACAATACAAAGGAAATTACCTTTGTGTAGTTACTCACTATCTGATCAATATGGGTCTGTCTGTGTATGTCAGTCAACTTTCACTTTAGTATTTTGAAAAAGCTTGAGATGGAAAAATGTCTTGTGGCACACGCTGCCAGAATGACTACAGAAGAACTAGACAACCACAGCATGAACCACTTTCTCCAAGATCACTAAATAATCTAACATTATCTTTCACAGAAAGACCATATCAGAAAATATGAAAGCATCTGTAAGAATTGATGTTCATGACACTTTGAAGCAGCACAGTTGCGGAGACACCAGAACCCCCCATACTCTCATTTGAGACTCACCTTTGACCAGCTGCCCGTGGTCCAGTCTGCTGGGCAGGGGAGGTGCGTGTTGCAGGAGGATAGGGACTCAGGTTTGGGTATGTGTTCACATGCACTGGGCTGCAGGGCCTCCTGCTCCTCAGCACTTACTGCCTGGATGCAGAGCACTGTCCTTTTAGTCAGGCCCAAGCTCCCACAGCTCGCCGAGCATTTCTGCCACTCCCCAACCCACCATCTACACACACACACACACACACACACACACACACAAAAAGGTGCAAATATTTACAATTTAATGGCACACTTTACAGCTGTGCTGCCAGCTCAGTGAGTTAAATTGTATCACCCTCAAGCACACAATTTCCATGTTGTTTTTTTGTGTGTCAAAAAAAACAATACTGAAGTCCAAATAAAAAGGGGAATCCACATCTCCCTGTATGTGCTCGGGATGCTAGGTGTGTGTTTTGTTTTAAGAGCATGAGGAGCAGATTATGTCTCACGTCTTGCTTCAATTTAACGGTGAGATTTCTGCTAGTCAAAACTTTCAGTCCCTGTCTCACAATTGTTAACTACATTATTAAAAGCAAAAAGCTAAAATTATTAATTGCTTGCGTTGTAAGATGGTGATAGAAACACAGGGTTTAATCAGTGACAGTTCATCCATCACTGATTAATGTCTTTGCCCATCACTGATTAATGTCTTTGCCCATCACTGATTAATGTCTTTGCCCATCACTGATTAATGTCTTTGCCCTTCATCATGCAAAGAACTTTCAACACAAATGTTGTCCTTCATTGTAATTGTAACGTCCACAGAATCAGTGGTCGATGGCTCCTACATCATCTGTAGCAAAGGGACTGGGTGCTGCTGATCCATTTGAACAAGAGAGGAAACGGAGTCGTTTTGTTGCTGATGCTGCCGCACGTTAACAAGCTGCGGTTTGGTGCAATAAAGTGTGTGGGAGGAAAACTGTGAGTGGTGATTCTCAGTGAAACCAGCCAGCTGTGTCCAGACACTTATTCCATCTGTTGTGTCTCATGTTTTCAAGCACACTCTAGTGTATATATGTATATATATATATATATATATATATATATATTTTTTTTTTCTCTGTGCCCTTTGAAAGGCTACACTGTTACCACTGTTATTTATTTTATGTACATTGTCATAAATCATATTTTGCCAATCTGCAATGGCAAACCCCTTTTGAACTTTTACATTTTGATCGTTGTACGCTGTGTTAAGATATGATTAAAGTAGCACAATGGCACCCGGCCTTCCATGTATCTGACATTTGGAGTAATCAAGGGGAAGCAGACAGGCGAGTTAAACTGTTCATGTGAAGCCCAAGTTGACAGAAACAACAACGTACGTAATCTTTGTTATCAAAACAGCTTTCACACGGACACGATTATTGGAGATACAGTTTCTTTTACATTATTCCGTTACAATCACCAAATCATATTTTTTTCCCGCTGTACAAAAATACTAAACGTGAGACTGAAGCAGCAACTTTGGATTTGGTAGCTTGAATTATTTTCTCCCATGCACACCACAAAGCTCCTGCAAAGGTTGAAAGACAAGTGTCTTATCTCTGAGTGTGTGTGTGTGTGACTGTGAATACTGCTGGTGTCATTTTGTATACAATGTCCAGAGGGTAAACTCACATGGCTGGACATGGATCCTTGTTACAGCTGGTTTGGTTATCGTCAGGCCGGGTTAAAGGGTCACAGAAGTGCTCCTCCACTATCCCAGTTGTCCTTTCCACACAGTGAACAATCTGCCTCTGAACACCTGGAATACCAGTGGGAGGGGAGATACACTTTTATGACTAGACATACACGCACAAACACATTTTGGCTATTCAACGTCACAAATCAATCTCCTCTCCAGACAGTGTTGCACAAAGCAGTACATTAATTAAAGGACTGGTCTTCTAAAGCCGCAATACCTCTTTCCATCATCACTATTTCCACCCCGCCAGAGCAGGCGACACCTCTCACCTCCCCCCTGTGGCCTCTGCTCGATTCAATTTAAATCTTCAAAGACGCCTCTTGAAGGACAAGACAGCTACGTCAGATTGAAGCCCAGATGGAGGCGGAAAGAAACAAGCACGGATTCACAGTAGCTGCAACGAGGCACACGTGTCCACATCATCACACACAACCAACGGTACGTGATTGATTAAAAAGGGGCGGGGCTAAAGTGTAGGGGGGTGGGGCAAACCGTCACTAATGGGAAAGGAACTCTGCAGAGTGCAAAGTCTACGACAAAAAGTTCATGGTACATGAACCCGTTTAGAAGTAAAGCACCTTTTTTAAAATGAACATAAAACATTTTAATCGTCGCATACATGAAATTTGACGTCTGCATTTAACCAATCCTGAGCATTTAGGAGCAGTGGGCTGCTGTAAAGTGCACAGGAAACAACTTGGGTTCAGTGTCTGGCTCAACGACCCTTCTACATGAGGACAGGAGCGGCTAAAGATCAAACTGCCAACCTTGTGATTAAGGACTACCAGCTCTAACTACCGAGCCAAAGCCGCCCCATTCTTGTCATAGGCCACTGTCACTGCCAAACCCCATTTTGCCATTTGCCATGAACAGAAACACACCTTCACACCCACAAACTTGAACTCTATGCCACATTTCAGCCTATTAGGACGGAAACTGTGCGCCAAAGTGGAGGGAAACTTCTGTGGATAGACTGACCGACAGACCGCTATAGAGCTGCTGGTTGCAACCAAAGAAGAAATAACAGAAAGCTGTAAGCCATGTTGATGACACTGCCTTTTTCTTCTAAATTCAACATCCACTTGAATGAATAATGTTCTGTGATCTCACACTGCGATAGATATTTTGGTCTAATGCATTTGAAACGTTGGTAAAACCCCGTTCCTGCCACACAGAACAAGGACAAGTATTGTTGCTCGATGTGCTGAATTTAAATGATGTCGGAAAGTGGACATGGAAACAAGAATCTGATGTCATATACAGATAAAAAAGGAGGCAGCTATTTCCTGTACAGTACCAATTAAAGTACTAAAGCCAGTGTGAGTTGCTTGATTCTAAACATGTATACATATATATATATATATATATATACACACATATATATATATATATATACATATATATATATATATATATATACATACACACATATATATATATATATATATATATATATATATATATATATATATATATATACACACACACACACAGTATATAGAATACACAGTACTTACTGCATTAAGCCCAAAAGGCAGTTCTATTTAATCTGTTTTATGCCACGCTTGTTTCAAAAGGTTTACTGTTCAGCCACATGGGCTGACACGCTTTCAAATCCTTTATTCGTCCCACACACTGCGAGGCGCCTAATTGATCATCAACGCCCATCACGCTAGTCAAAACCAGCAGCTCTTCTGGTAAATCAGTGAAAAACAAATCCTCCCACGCTGACAAATGGCTTCACACAGATTTGTAGGACGCACAAATGAAATAAGTCTACTGCTGCTGACTTTATAACTGGCACGTCCTTTGTTCTGCTCAGTAGAGTTTGTACAGTACCTTTATCTAATCTTAACTTGCATATTAATACAATGCACATATTTGAGCAATACTGGAATTGCTCAGAATGTAACCAACGTATGTTCAGAGTCAGCTGCCAAGGATTTCTTTTCTTTATAAACTCTTCAATATAACACAACGTTTCTATAGTAATGTAATGGAAAAAGATAAATGCTAATTAATGATATTTATGTGAATAGTTGTCTGTCAAGCTTTGTTTACAGAGTATACAATTCAAACATAAAGGGTTTGACCTGCCTAGTTAGAGAATGTTAAATAGCTGAACGTTTGTATATGTGGTGAACCCTCACAAACAGGATGAACGCCAGCGGGTTTGAGGTTTAAAGTTGGATTGAGAAATGAGCAGCAACAGTCAAGCAGGGACTTATTTCTGGTCTGATCTTTACTGGTGACCACAAACGCCATGAGAATACACGCGCCCCCAAGAAGTAGAGCTCAAATTAGTCGGAGTTCCCCAAATTGGTTCATATACACAAGGTAAACTGGCCATATCTCATACTGTGGATGTTCACAAGTCTAATGGCTTCTGTAATGAAACCAAACTTCCTTCTATTTGTTTTATATAGAAGAGATCTAAAACACACTCCTGATGGCAGCAGCTTAAAGCAGTCACAGAGGACATGTGAGAGATCTTATACGTAATCTTTCTTTACGTAGACACTTAGTCGTCAGATGTTCTGTCATCTCATTTTGGTGAAATGTCTTTCCTGTTGAACCTCTCTTCCCACCGCACAGCACATTCAGAACTAGGAGCAAAACATGTACCAGCCTCTCTCTCTCTCTCTCGCTCTCTCTGCCTCAGTCTACCTACAAACCTATCGATAGCAAAAAAAATCAAGTTGGTTCTCTTACCTGTTCCACAGGTCACACTGCATTCAGTCCATGAACCGTATTTCCAGAAGAAAACGGATGCAGAGGTGTCGTTGTCCACATTTCTATTAATTGTGTACTCGTACCGAACTCCTGGATTGCTCTCCTGAAAGAGAAGCTGTAACATACAAGACATTATCAAACCAAACTAGAATTACCACCAAAATGGTGTCTAAAATGTCATCACACCACCACATCTGGCATACTAGGTTTGGCTTTCTGGTCTTAGTATTGTAAACGCAAAACATTCAATTCAGACGTTAGTCCGACCTGAATCCACAGTGGCTCCATGGTGGGCCCAGGAGACGTCAGGTTCTCCAGGTGTCCCGTCCTCTTGTAGGTGAACACGGTCCCGGCTGCCTTGTACTCTCCATTCCACTGAATCGTCCAGCCACCATTCAGAAAATACTTGTTGGGGTTGTCACTTCGTAGCGCCAAGAAATTCTCAGCTGCAGCCACTTCCTCGATGCGGATGTCCCAGGCTGCCTCTGGGATCAGTCCGATGTCTACGTAGCCTAAAGGGCATTACATTTGCAGTAAGTTACCCGATACACAGTTGACAAATGGTGGAGAAGACGGAGGAGAAAAATGCCACCTTGGAGAGTTTTAGGCTTTTACCAAAAAGAGTTTTGTTTTAAATTGTCACTCATGTCAAAAAAATCTTCCACGAAGTGGTCCATTGCTAAAACACAGTTATTAGGAAACATACCAAGTCCTTCAGTCTCCTCAAATGTTCTCCTCACAGTTGTACAGGTGGAGCCGTTACCATGACACACTCCACAGCGATCCTCGACAGCACGGGAGTCGATCACATGGTCACAGCCTAAATTCTATAACACATGTGCATCAAAATGAACTCCACAATGCATTATCTAGAACAAACTTCAAAGTGAATACACAACAAAAGGTGAAATTAGATAACAGGCATAATGCTGCAATTAGGGGACTGCATATTAAAGACTTGATCAGCCCTACAGGATCTGTTCATTAGTGCACAGAACACAACCCTGCCTCATCTCATCTCATCTCATCCCTGACTTGTTCAGATAAGACAGGAGATGTAAGTGAAGATCCAATTCTCCACTCCTGACTCCATTAATCCACTTTATCTTTACATATTGTGGCAAATAGTTGCTTTCTGATGTATTTTTTCTCCCAATTTTTAACTAAGCACCTTTAAGGACGATCAATTTCAGAAATACTGATTTGGCATCCAATGTTACAGCGACCCTTCAAAACTCCAAATGGTTTCCAGGTAAAAAAAGGTGGAAGACATGTTGCTTCCTGACATAAATGTCACAAAATGTCATGAAATCAGAGCCACAAAGTCTGTTATTGCTGTCCACTGAGTATCAAAACAACGTCTCTATCAGTGGACTGGCATTTTGGCCCCCGGGTGATAGGCAAGAGCAGTGCGATAACAGCCACGACGTCTTTCTATCAACAAGCTCATTTTCATGCAGAATGTCAAATGTACAACACTGGCTTGCAGAGAAAACCAACTAAATATACTGCATGACTAACGAAGCAGAAACTCAGACATGAATGAGGAATTCAAGGATGAAACAATCAAGTGAATGTCAAAAGCTGACGAGGAGACGACGAAAAACACTTTTGTGAAAGAATATGTGGAATAGTAGGAACAGTGTCGATACCTTACAGATGCCATTCACGCACACATCTCTGCTTTTGTTGCCTTGGTAGCACGGCGTCCCATCAGCGACGACCTCCTGCATCTTGTCAGAAAAATGTTCATCCAGTGGCCGGCAGTGCAGCTCACAAGGGCTGACTGAAAAGAGTATTCAGGAGAGACACAACGTTGTGGCGAGTATTGCACAACAACCAAAAGGTGCCGTTTTAACTTTGCCTGAATACCGTCGCAGCCGAAATGAAGTTCGTCCTGCTCACCTCGGTTGATGACGGCCTCCCACTTGTAGAACCGGCCCTTGTACGGCACGGTGTTGAAGTGAGCACACTGGATGTCTCTGAAGGTGGGCAGTTCATGAGGACACGGTGTGGTGTTGCAGATCTTGTACCTCCGTCTCTCTCCCAAACAGTACTTCCCTCTGTACTTCGGACTGTTGGATCGTCAAAGACAGTATTTCAGTTCTGCTCATTGACTCTTACTTTCAAATATTTGTGATATGGTGGAGTGAAGAGGAGACGTTTTAGATCTGTATTTTCACATTGTGCATTAAATCATTTGTTTCATTCAACAAATTAAAAGCAATGTCAAATATATAAACAAATCCAGGCCATTTTGTCATTAAAAAAACGGTTCTGTGATATCTCTGTGATTTCTTTGCTTATAACATCATCCCTGTTGTTTATAGATTACACAATAACTTCTACCATCTCTCACTGGCAATCTAAAGATAGACGAAATGTGCGAATTACGTTACTGCCCGATGCTCCTTTCATTATCCAAATGTCAATCATTATCCGACCACGTATTACACAATAACTTCTACCGTCTCTCACTGGCAATCTAAAGATGAAATGTGCGAATTAAGTTACTGCCCGATGCTCCTTTCATTATCCAAATGTCAATCATTATCTGACCATGTATTGCCCCAAAAAAAGCTTAATCTCTCCATGTTCTTATGAAGAGACTCCATTACACAGCCTGGTGTAAGTACAGTTAAACAGCCTTTTACCAATGGCTCTGTGTTTAAACTGTATATTTAAAGGATTCGTATTAGCTCATAAATAAGCCTCATCATTCGCAGAAAAGGGATTGCAATACTAATTTAATTGTAAAACAATAGTTAAAAACAAGGAAACTTTCTGAAGTATTTGTGGCTGAAGAGTAAAACTTACACTGGGTTATCACATTCTCTATGGGCGCTCTGGACTCCGGCCTCGCACGTCCTCGAACAGGCCGACCACTCGCTCCACGATGCCCAGCCACCATTTACACTCTCTGGCTGATATCCAACCACCACACACTCTCCACTGAAACACCACTAGTGGAAAAAAAACAGCAAAGCTTAAATTATTAAATACATTTACACAAACTGTGAGCTTCATCTTCTTGTTCTTTTAAGGTTTACATTCACCATGTTGTCTGAAATACAGACAGAACAGTTTGTACTCCATTCTGATACATTACGTTTGTCTAAATATCACCACATGTAGATTTTCTCATTCTGCCAACCTGCTGCCACGAGGCATCTGGTTCAAGTTCTTTACTGTCATATGCACAACAACAGTGAAGACATTGATGGAAATGAAATTCTTAGTTCTCTCAGTTAAAAAAAACAAACACTGCAAATAGGAAAGACTCCCACGATAAAGCCCCTTCCCTTTAGAGACTGCACACTGATGGTTGTCAACAACAAATCCATAATGCATGTCTCATTCGTTTTATATGCTCATGAAATGAAATGACTCACCTTGTCCTCTCCACAACTGGTCCCATCCACAGCCCCGTCCAGCTTTGAGTGGCAGGTTGTTCCCACAGTGCACCACAGAGTGCTGCATACATTCTAGGAAAGCAGAGAGGGATTTGTGTCTTTTAGTACCACAGCATGTTTAGCTTGTGTACTTATGATAAATTAATAGCAAACAAAAGAATGTTTCAAATGCAGATTTTGTGTGAACGCAATCAATCTGGATTTGCAGATGTGTTGAAGATGTTTCTCCTCTTTTGATTGGGTTTTGTATATTTGCACTTATTTTCTTCGGCCACTGTGAAAAGCACATTGAGAATATAAAAATAACTTTTACGTCAACAACAGTCCTGTATCCGCAACAATAATGAATCAAAAAGATCAATAAGAAGCAGTTATTTCCCACATTGGTAAAATCTGCATGTGAAGACTGATAACACCAAAAGGTGAAACGTACGGTTTGTTAAGAAGTTCCTTGGCTCATTGCTCCAATTATCTGAGCCCATTCTTGTTGCCGTTGCTTGACATTTGTGTTGAATGTGTTTGCATTTGGCCCAAAGCGTCACACTGAAGATTAGGATGTGAGATTTGAACCTTCAGAATGCAACAAGTTACAGTGATCTGTGAGCAATATTTATCTTATTTTTCCAATTAATAATGTTCCAACTATCTTCTGACTGATAACACAAAGATAAAGGCTGGGAAAGACCGTGTCGATTCTCAATGTAGAGATTACACATCCAAAAGAAATGGATTGATCATCTGAATCCATTAGGAACTTCTCAATCAAAACACAACACTGTTTTGCGTGTACAGTGCATCCAGGAAGCTGAACTACAAAGCATACGGTCAACGTAACCGTGTGTTGAAAATAAAACACGGCACTACAGCAGCACGTTATTGAAGGCCAGAATTCACAACTAAAGACATTGGACAGTAAACAGGTGTGTGCTGCAAGGACAGAGAGACATGTCAGTGTTTCCCCTACCATTAACACACACACACACACACACACACACACACACACACACACACACACACACACACACACACACACACACACACACACACACACACACACACACACACACACACACACACACACACACACACACACACACACACACACACACACACACACACACACACACACACACACACACACACACACACACACACACACACACACACACACCTCGCGGGTCGTAAAATATGACTCGTCAACCACCTGAAGAGCAGACAACAATATCTGCGTTTTTTTCAAACGCTTCCCATGTGGTGAAGAGAGCGAGTGTTGACTGCTGTCATTACAAGAAACACATGAACACCATGATTCCTTTGAGTGTTTGTGTCGGTGCTGAATGAAACTAAATCAAACCCGTCACATCCATTTCATCAAGCTGCAGTCAGAGACAGCGGAGTTTGGGACTGAAGGGCAGCACTGTGTGAGGGAGATGATCATCATTAAAGTGAGTGTTGCCAATCCCTGAACTCCGGTTTGTGCTCCGTGCGATTATGGTGATAGATGCTGAAGTAAAGCTTCAGTTAAGACTGATTTTCACGTGAAGATTATTAATGTGTAGAATGAATGGATGACTTCAGAATCAAGTGAGAGGGACAGAACTCTGCACTCTATTCAGTCTCTAAAGGGATTATATTTAATGACATTTTGTTTCAAATAAAAGATTTTTTTAATGGGAATCCATCTTAAACATGTTCTGTTCATTCGTTAACAAATGTGTTTGCTTTGTTTTGCATTTAAATCCAAGTGAAACGGAAGTTAGAGAGTTTTAAGCTTGTGTACTGTGACGTATGCGAAACATGATATTTTGTAAACATTGTTATTTAGGTACACATGATGATCTAAACAGGTTAAAAGACATTGTTTATTTCATCTCTTTAACTTAAACCTACTATATATCCTGATGTCTGTTACAGTACGTCTGCGTACAGCCTAAAACTATTCTTACCGTTGAAATCTTCTAAGTTTCTACATTTGTCAACATGAAAATCTATAATTCTATCAAAAGTATCTCTTTATTCATGCTGCACTACCATGCGGTTGATGATGAGGTACACATTCAAGCCAACTACATGAAAGGTAAAAGAAGCGGTTGTGTCAATCAAATTATTGTATTATGTCCTCCGGTTTCATGAAGGAAGAAGACGGCTAGCTAATGCGGATGCTCCCAATCTCTTGTATCGCACCTTTACAGACACACTGAATGTCAACGCGACTACGTTTGTATACAAGAAAACTCCACAGGGTACCTTATTAAAACGTAAAGGTTGGTAAGCATGCTATAAAAAGAAACGGGCGCCACTCAAATTTTAACTCAAGGAAATTGACTGGGAATTTGTTACTGGATTGGATTTAGCTTGAATGGTGTTGTAATTCTGTCAGCATTTGTGTGCGGTGCTTGTAAAAACTGCACATGTAGAGACACCATGTTGTTACTTTTGAGGAATTGGTGGAAAAATGCATGTGTGTGGTCTCCGCCCGTCCATCCTTTTGCTATTACTGCTGCTCTGGCCGGATGAGCTGCGTATAAAATCATTCAGATCTGCTTCCGGCCATAACACACAGGAGTCTTACAAAGCTTTAAGACGGACAGCTTTAATGGCAGACAGGATTTATATCAAATCTGCAATACATCTACTCAAACACGCACAACGCAGGAAATACTCTTAATTAGTCCATTCATGGAAATCCTGTGTCAAAAATCTTTACTATACTTCAATCACGTCAAGTCCATTAGATTCTTCAGCAGTGAGTTTGAATAATGAGACCGCTTCATGCCTCGTCGCCCATCGGCTTGTTAACCTTCCCAAAATCTCAACCGGTCACTCTAATTTCCTCATGCCACATGTGACTCATGTTACCACGACCGGCTACACGGTAAGATGAGCGTTTTGCTTGTGTAGCGAGTTTAAAATCCAGCTCGCGTCCTAAATCTGGGATTGATGAATGCGGAGAGGGGAGTTTCCCCGTGCTAAAAAGCAACATTTGGCAGTTCTGTACGGCCATGTTGAGCTGCTTACAGATACAGAACATAACATGAAACCAGCAGGGCCCTTCAAGCTCCAGTGTGCTCCATCTGAGCCGCTTGTCAGACGGTTGAATAGCTTCTGAAACCTCCTCCCTCAACAGCTTTCTCATGTTGGATTATAAACATCCAACGGTGCCCCATTTGTAAGGAACATGCATTTGTGGGATGAGCAGCACAGCTGAGCATGTGGGGCACCGTTGAAAAGGGAACTAAACAGGCTTTCCAACGGTATAAGATGTATTGCCAGGAAGCATCGTTACAACAGAGAAATAATCTACCAAACACAAATTTCCGAACTTTTTGTTCGATGTTTAGAAGGCGACGCGTCTGATCATATTACACAACCAAGTTTTCATCAAGGTCTCTTTCTCTTTTCATGTGATCAACAGAGTGCAACACTATGAATGTCTCCCAGGAGTGACCTTTTGAAAAGGTGCCCACGCTATCCCCACAGTCAAACCACATCGCGTCTCCCTTCTCTTTGACGGTCGGCCTTCCAGTCGGCTTTCGAGTGTGGCTGTTCAGAACAACTATAATCACTTCCAGCGAGGTCGAACAACATGTCATGCAAACTACTTCTTTTAAAGCATAACCTGTAGAGTTTTTTTATCCATAATGATTGTATTGTATTCTTTTACTGATATATCTTGCTGCACTGTCCACTTTGCTGCTGTAATCCTGCAAATGTCCCCGCTGTGGGACTAATGAAGGATTATTTTATTTTACCTTAATCTGTAATCTTCAATCAGTAATGTTATTGAATCGTGTCAAATGTGCCATTTATAATCAAGATGAAAAGATGGAAGAACACATTCAAGTCTGCCGAAGACTGAGGGACAGTATAAAGAAAAGCTAAAATGATGCTGGCTATCAACTGTGGTATCCCTCAGTGCTGCCTACATTTGAGCATTTACAAATATCCTGCAGTTGGGACTTTTGACCACCATGTCTGGTGTTAAGCCGGAGTTACTCACTTTGAAATTCCTGAGTTTGAAACTTAAGCCGTAAACTTTTTTTTTTTTTTTTTACTAGTACCTGTAGAAATGCATATACAGCTTCCCTTGGGGTCTTTTAATCCAACGCTTCCTCCAGACTTAATGCGGCCTGAGACACAGTGTTAACTAAAGGTCAGTGCTATTACAGCTCCTCGTCTAGTCTGGGTTATTTAAAATAGGATAGGTTACGTCTCAGTGGTGAGACACTGGGACGAGATCATCACTTATAGATCGACATTTGAAAGATTACGCTCCGCTGTTGACGTGTCATCTAAATTAACATTCTTTTAAATTGTTAATGGAACAATAGCACAGAGTGACTTAATGTCAACTCTACAATTTGTAAAAACGATTGTAAGATGAGGATCGAGCCAACGCACGAGTAACAGGCTGTTGGTTCGATCTATTGACACTGATTAAGAAGGATCTGTAAGTCCCAGTCTGGATTCAAAACTTTCAGTACAGTCGCTAT
This sequence comes from Leptoclinus maculatus, assembly GCA_032191485.1. Classification (NCBI taxonomy): domain Eukaryota; kingdom Metazoa; phylum Chordata; class Actinopteri; order Perciformes; family Stichaeidae; genus Leptoclinus; species Leptoclinus maculatus. Next base: position 23,368,468 of record JAVDOI010000001.1, on the reverse strand, counting down.
AGTAGAGGCTCAAACCTTGGAGACATAATTCACTGTCGAGCTTGCCACAGCAGGCGTGTGCAAGTGTTGATAATGACCACATGATACATCAAAGTGCAGATGGTTGTGGAAGCTGCACAGCAGGTTTACCGACACCGTTCCTGTTGTCCATCAAGAATAAAAAAAAAAAAAAAAAAAAGATGCCCTCAATCCCAGAACATTTTAAAAGGGCACATACTTTTACTTTGAGTTTCTACTAGAACAAAAAAAAAAGCTCAGTTTAAGCACCTTTCTCTTTAAGCCCCACTCTCAGCCGTGGGTGGTATACTCAGATGGGGGTGGGGGGGGGGGGGGTTGCAGGTTTGGAGTTTTTCATGCAGTGTCCCCTTTACATAATCCATATAGCACATGTTGTGCACACAGGAGATTGAAGAAGCCGTGTGTAAAAAAAGACTCATTACGATAGTGAAGTGACCTATACTGCAGACACGTGTCCTGATTTCCTATATAATAATATAAGGATATTGAAAATGTTGATAACTCAGTAACTCTGATTGCTCCTTCAGGCTATAATAAATAAAATAATATGACTGAAATGATTTCATTATTGTTTTTTTTCCAGTGAAATATGACCAAACGACAACTATATATAGTATATAGTATGCTACTCTACTTTATTGGTGAAGGTTATTAGTTATATATCCAATATCCAATCAATCAGAAACTAAAAAAAGTTAAAGTAGGTTCAATGTATTAATAATAAGTACACATGATGTACTTATTGTAGTTATTGTTGTTGTGACGAATATGATACAATAATTAAATGGTAAAGTTTGAACAGCACACACTGTACTGAAAACACAAAGGATCAGGGACGAATGGAGGAGACAGAGAGCACAAAGAAAAACATATTTCTACGAGCACTTGAAGAGTAGAAGAGCGAGTCAAATCAGAAGCAAACCGACGTCGTTGCAATAATAGACATGAAAACAAAAAGAGACAGGCCAAGGCCGAGCAAAGTAGAGAGAATAGTAGAGAAAGGAAAGAATGAGAATACAAGAGACCCCCCCCATTCTTTCCATAAAACTGCACATGGCTTTGTATGGATTCATTTTGATGTGTTTGAGCCTTACGTCCATGTCATCGCAGAGCAGGGACCCAGATCCGTACTGCAGCCGACACTGATGGGCAGAGCTGTACAGAACCCCAGGAAGCACCGAGTTCAGAGACAGCTTCTCCTTTACCGGGGCATCATCGAGGCACCAGCCCCAGCCGCGACTGTGAGGGATGGCAAGGAGGGAGGTGGATGATTACAAAAAGAAACAGGGTCTGGTAAGCACAGTTCAAAAATAACAGACACGAAGAATCTTCTTCGACAATCCGAGAAATGCCGACCGTGTTGCGTTGTTAGTGTTCGACTACAAAATAATACCCGGGAACTGCAATGGACCAACACTTCAGCAATGACCTCTTAACTACCACTTCTACACCAAATTATTTCACTAATCCTTGTAGTAAATATGTGTACGCTCAGTTCTAGCACTGCATATTCATTAAGTTAAAACAAATCAACCAAGATCTTATCTTAAGACAACTAGAATTATGGCAGGGGAAAGAATTGTGTGAGGCTTGTGGCACATTCTGCCTTAAACACACGCGCAGTGTTTATCAAGCGGACGCAACAGGCCGGAGTTGCAGTTTGTGTTTCATTTGTGAAGAGCGTTCAATTAAAAAGTATTGGTCCAATTAAAACTTGCAGATTAAAAACCAATTAAAACAGTTGAAGAAGTAATGTGTGTTACATGTAAAAAGAAAGAAGCTAATATTGACCTTTAATTTGCTTCTCCAGTTGTTGTTTTTTGTACTGTACATATTGTGATGTTGCAATTTTAGTTTGAGATGCATCTATTTTTTATTTTGTCTTGTATCGACTTTTGCTGCCTTTTTTGGCCAGGTCGTCGTAAATGAGAACTGGTTCTCAGTTGACTTTAAAGGGAAATAATAATAATAATAATAATAATAATAATAATAATAATAATAATAATAGTCTGCTATTTGATTTATGTCTTGGGCTCTATAGTGAAGCAGCCATTAGTGTAGCAGCACAGTTGAGCTGAACAAAAAAGCAGTGCCATTACCACTTTTAAATGACTTCCAGAGGAGGAAGCACAGCAAAGGGCATCGCTTGCTTAATACTTTGTTAGGCGTCTCATTATAGCTCACCATTACCATAGCCAATTACACTTAATTCTGTCAGTCACAATAATGAGTATTTTGTTCAAATATATTATTTAAATTTAAGCTAGGGGGTTGGTAATCTTTTTCAAAAACATTTTAGTTATGTTTGTTGTAATTGTCTTTATACCACACCAGCAATCAAATAAATCAAATACTTTGACGAAAGGAAAGGAAACAAAACCAAAACGAGTCTTCTTCTCTCCCTTTAAATATGTTCTCCTCTTGCCAGAGTTACCCGACTGAACTGTATTCTCTTCATTTATTTATCGTTTCTCTGTACATGTTTTGAAGTAAATACTTGAATAAATTACTCGCTGTGATTTTGTCGCAGTGGCGTGGCGAGTGTGAAACTCGAACACTGAGCTGAAATGAAATGAGTGCACATAAATAATATAAATAAACATTCTCATACTGCGCTTGGCTGTAGTTCATAGTTTGTAGTGTTTTGCCGTGGCTCACACACACACACACACGCACACGCACGCACGCACGGCGCTCGGCTGAGTGGAGGTGAGACTGACAGTGAAGATTTGGAGGCTTGAAGGCAGCTGCACCTGTTGATGTGCATGACAGCGTCACCTGTGTGACAGCTGACATGAAATCAAGGATTCACTCAGGCTCAATAGCTCTATATAGCCGATACCGATCAGTTTAAAATAGACTTTGATCAGCCCCGATACCAGTTTTTGAGATCGGATCCGGACATCCAAAGTTAATACCAACATATGATTGAAGCAGCTTTAAAGGAGCAGGTACTGTATAAATAGTACATGTTCTAAAATGTAGAACAAAGTCTTTTGTCCAAATTTTTGTCCAAATGTGACAATTTGTATATAGAAAATGTTTTACTCTCATGAGTTAACCCAAATTAAAAAAACAATAGATAAATAGGATTTAAAGAAACCTAAGGCTGATTGTTTGGCACTAAACCACAAATCTGAGATGATTTGTGGCTCACGCCAACTGTTGAACAGCAGCAATTAAAATGTTCTCCATCAGTGCCTCCGGGAAATTAGGTTCTACTGCGACCTTTGTCAAAGCCGGCTTTCCTGGAATGTTTGTCAATTAATAAACTCCTGAATCTATATACATCTCAAGAATAAATGATGTTGTAACATATGAGATCTGATGAAGTATGCTACGTAATGTGTGAGATATCTCTTTGCGTCCGTGGTTCCTCTATAGAGCAATTAAATTAACTTTTTTTTTTTTTTTTTGCAACTTGGCCTCTGTGGCCTTTCAGGAATTCTCCCCATGACATTTAAGGGGGTCTCTGTTTAGGAGTAGCCAATCTTTGTGATAATATCTAAACCACTCAGCTCAGTGTGACCTTTCACATTCCACATAAAACAACACCTACGGACCAAACCTCTGCAGCAGCACAGAGCAGTGGAGGCCTGCGGGACAACTAAAGCCATACACAATAGGAGCCTTGTCCTGCAGTCAGTGAAAGAGATAAAAACAGAGAAAAAGGGGGGCGCTGGCATTTAGAGCAATGAGACGGGAGAGACAAATATCAGTGAAATGATCAATGCAGATTTAGTGGTTTTGGAGTGGCTAGCTGACGTGGAGGTCAAAAGACGTGGACGCGACAGCTGGGAGGGGGGGGGGGGGGGAAGTGGGCTTTATCTCTCTGTCACAGTAAAGGGGCTACTCTTTATCTTTTAGACCATTGTGAATGCTTTTTACCTTAATGTAACACAAGTTATTATGGATCACATAAAAGAAAAATGACTGGTATCTGTTCTCTTTAGCAGCACTGTGGCCTCACAGAACAACCTCGTGTCCTAAAGAATTACAGCAACATACAACTTGAGGTGCAACGTATTCTCTCCACGTCATCATTGAGGGAGAAGATACGTTTTCCTTGAAACATAATTGAAAATGCAGTTTGAATTGAATTGTCGAATGGGAACATTCTTTTTTGGAGACAAATTTCAATTGTCTTTTTTTTCCCCCCAACCAGCATGCGACTCCAGCAGACTTATTAGCAGTAATAAACTGAAAACCACATAAGTGAAACTTCAAAAAGGGCGAGAGGGCAAGTCAATTAATTCCGATTAATAATAGAGTCAGACCAATTCAAATGTCACAATTGCACTGATATAAACTTTTAACAAAAAAAATGTGGGGGAAATGGTGCTTTTAAGTGCTGAGACAACTCACTCGTCTCCTTTTTAATTACCATGGGCCAGACACATAAACACATAAACCAGTGGCCTTTGTGAATCAACCTCCCACAAGACTAAATATCGCCCCACGGCCCTTTTTTTTTTTTCCACAGTTGAGTCAAGAAGCCACAACGCTGTCAAACACCCACTAAATGAATTCCAGATGCTTGGACCTATAGAACTGGGGCAACTACTGTGAAATATCTCAGACGTTCAACACATATCCTTTTGATGAATCACAGTGGAAGTCTTTGGAAGCAGCAGCTGGCATTTCCTTAATGATTAGCTCCTTGTTACCATGCTAATACTTTTAGTCTGGATGATGACCGAATGTAGCACATGGCCAATTGTTTGAAATTAAAAAAAAACAGTATATTTAATATAGTTTAGCAGGCCTGTTTTGATTTCTGAGGAAATACAAGTATACACAGTATACTTATAGTACATTATGTACAGGTAAAGTGGTCAAATGAAGAGCTGAAGAAACATGGAATTAAACCACGGTGGGTCTAAACGCCGCTGTTCACAGCAGCTCAACAAAATTAAACTAGGATAAGCACACCCCTTAAAAGAGTGATCGCTTCATAAACATTACACTACTTGTAGTTAATAACTAATGTTACAGCTTCATGTTACCTTACATAAGAATTGATTTGATCTTATTTTATATGACTTGGACAAATCTCATTGTGAACTGTGAATATGAATTATCATCTAGACCAGATATACAAAATGGATGTACACCACGTACTGATATCAGCTCCTTTTACTCCCTTACATATAGTGTATATATATATTTAACGGATGGCCTTCGACAGGTTAACAGCACATGAATGCATCTAAAAAGAAGTGGGTACAGGAAACCTTGAACGCTGAAAACACACAAACTCAGTCATATATATATATATATATATATATAGTTAGCAGTGCAGTCACATAGGACGTGTGGCACTCACTCTAGGAAGCGGGTGATATACTGGCGACTGCAGCGTGACCACCTGGGCAGGGAGGTGCCGTACAGGAGCTGTGGAGACATGACGAAAGGTCGTTTCCCAATTGGTTCACAGTCATTACCGTTGCCATCATGCTGAATCCCAAAGCTGTGACATAGAAGCACATCCCACAGAGAGGGCAATTAAAGTGAGTGGGTACAACATGAAACACGTACTTCAAGGTAAAGTTATGACAAAGCAAAAATACATGCATCCGTCTATGGAGCGCAATTGTTGTACATGCTTATATTACAATATTTAACATTTATATATTTTGCTGTGGGTGCAACAGTAGCGAGCCACGAACAAAAGGCTGTGCACGGCTGTGATAAAAGAAAACAAACGTGAACAAACTTTTGATGCTATTTTGAAGGGTAACTTTGTTATTTTGTGTCCAAGTGACAAATATAATTTTTTTTATAATTTGGTTCAGTAATGAGGGAGATGCGCAAACGCGCTGCAATGTAGCGTAATTGTTTCGGGGCAATCCACTTAGTCTTCCATTTAACAGAAAACACAACGCACATACACCAAGGACGACCTACCAATCATAGAGTCTATAATAATAAAGTAAGTAATTAAGTCATTTTAAAGGTATACTTAAGGCTCAGCTGGACCACAACAATCAAGATGAACAAACAGAGTGAAGCTACCGTATACTGTTCTCATTACTTGGAGACGAGGTGAGTCAGTCTGAAGATAATGGGTTTATGATTGCAAACTGACCGAAGCATTGTTAAATGGATCGATGGAGTAGGCCTAAAGGAGACAATGTGACGTAAAACTATTTTCGCTGCTGATGGTTTGTCCGTTTGACTTCTGTATGTGCCTCTTACAGTTTGTGTTACTCCGCTCTGTACGTGTGTGTGTGTGTGTGTGTGTGTGTGTGTGTGTGTGTGTGTGTGTGTGTGTGTGTGTGTGTGTGTGTGTGTGTGTGTGTGTGTGTGTGTGTGTGTGTGTGTGTGTGTGTGTGTGTGTGTGTGTGTGCGGGCAGTGAAACCTTACTTGTGTCCCAGCTCGTGAGCTACAGTGAAGGCCAACGGGAGGCCGGTGTCCTCGCTAATGCTGCAGCTGCGATGCGACTGACATATCCCCGCCACATGGGACAGACCCAGCGTCTCGCACGGCATGTTGATGGCTGCACAGATGTCCTTCCTGTGAAAAGTGTGGTCAGATGTCGGTCGGTTCAACATGAAAAGACAACACTATCTATTTTCATTGTGAATTAGAAAACGGTCGGAGTGAGTCGAGTGGCACTGGATGGGGTATATCAATACGGGCAATAATGTACACGCTAAAAGAACATTTAAATGGAATAAACAACAAAATGCACCCTGGTTAAGGAACTTGTCTGAAACGAGTGATGTAACTATGAGTTTGTAGATATTATTTTTAAGCAATAAGAATGATATTCAAGATTCAAGAGGTAAAAAGGCTAAATTTAGTTTTTTCACTGACAGTCATTTCTTTTATAATCTATCAAAGAAGAATTGTCTACTTGTGCCCACAGAAGAGCTGCCCCTTCATACTGAAACAGATCGGTACGCTGCTTTGGAAGAAGGAACATGGCATTTGTCAAGTGTCTTGAGAGAAGTGCTATTTTATCCATGACAGCCCTTTGTGCTGGAAACCGTGTGATGGTTTTTAAAATGGTTTGAAGGATACAAGTGCGTCGCTGTGAACCGTACGAATGACTCATGTCTGAAACGGTTGTTTGTCAAACTGGCGGCTTATTATTCAGTGAATGCATGAGAGTTCAAGAAGAAAACCCTGAATCAGTCAGGGGTGGACCGATGTTTCCTTTTTATTATACCTGCTGTTCATCTATTGAGGCATTTGGGATTTAATTATTATTCTGTTAACTGCAGTGTTCACAGCTGGTGACCTAACCTCTGTTAAATATCAAAATGAAAAAGACAACAATATATGATGCTTTGATTGTTCTCTCTGCAACCACTTCAATCAGTGAATCAATAACTTTTCAATTACGAATTGAATCCCTTTGGAGACGGGATTATGTGCGGCTGAGAGAGTATTTATTTACCTGGTGAGCAGAACGGCCACGTCGTGGTGCAGCGGGTGTTCCTCTCCTTTCATGTTGAGTTTCTTCTGCCACTTACAGAAGCTGTTCAAGCTGTTGTCAGCATGGTGTGTAATCTTCAAGTCATCCTGTCACATCCACATGTCACATTAAGTTAAAGGGAGGAGAGCGTGACACAAACAGATACAGCTAGCAGCTAGTGTCCCATACGTTTTTAGGTAATGGGACGTTCACAGTGCACAGCAAAGAGACACATACAGGCTCTATTTGACAGAAAATGCTGTTAAACAAGTACTCTAGGTGCAGCTAAATTTCACCATCTAAGCTTGCAGCATTCATTGCAGCCTTTTAATTGGCCCTAATAACAGTCATTCATACAAAAGTCAGGCAATGGTACAGTATGTAAACATGATTATCGGGATAACTAAAGATGCATAAAACCACTTCTTATTTCTAGCCTGATACCGGACAGTATTATCAATCGTATAACTTGTTACAGTTGTATTCGCTTTAGTTCTGTTCATTTGCTCCATTCACATCTGTAACTTATTGTCGGCAGCTGCTAAGGACAGCACAGGAAAGATTTACGTTCCATCTGATAAGTGTTGACTGCTGCCAACAATGCAAAAGCAGAACATATTTTGAACTAGAATAACCTTAGTATACTTTATTATGAATGTGATTTTGCAAACAGAAAGCCCCGTGTATACATAATATAGCTGCTGGTATTGTGGAAAGAATGAGATGATTTAATTGTGACTTAAGTGACAGCCCTGCTATGCATGCCCCTTACGTTATTGTGCACAGTATGCCTTTGAGGTGTAAAACCTATTCCCCGTTGTTGTTTTTCTTCCTTAAAATGAACCACATTTCATTATCATAAACAAATTGGTTTTAACCTCGTCCTGCTCCAGTAGGATGAGTCGAACAACCACAATGTTGATTGCGTTTCCAATACTGGCATCCAGGAACAGACCCGCCACCTGGAAAACACAGAAACTGCATCAAACATTTGGACCTCACATGATTCCTAACTACCATGGCATTGGGTATATAACATCATCCTAATGAGACACTTTATGCAGTATTTAGGCAGTTGATATATAATTGTTATATACTGTATTATTATTATTATTGATGGATAATTAGCTCCATACAATTAGCCTCTTTATAAACCACGGCTAGTCAGTCATGTGGTATAACTTTGGGATATAAATCTACAAAAACAATCAAATGAATTCCTTTGATAACTCCCAACAATCTGATCTTGAAATTATGTTTATATTTTACTCTGGATCATGTCAAAACTGTTGACAATAAATGAAACATTTCCCTTTTCAGGAACATCTTGTCCCGTGTATATTTTGCTTCCTTTGATTTGTTGATTCCTTTCAAGCTTCAATTTACAAGTTGATCCGAGTCATTCAGAGGAATCCTTTTATTCGGTGATTCAAACCATAAACAACCTCACAGGTTTGACATCAAAAGCTTTTAGAGCTTCACTTCATTTATTCCACTTGTTCTTACTCATTATTGAGCATTTAAATGCCTACACCAATTAAAGGGCTGGACAAACTATAATTATAGCTTTTACTAGTTTAAACATTTACATGTTTGTTGTTCGTACACGACACAAATGTCAACACGTGTTATATGCAAATAACCTTTCAGTCAGTTTACTTCGAGTCACTGCAGTTTCTCTGTGCTCAAGAAACGGGAACAATGTAACTGGCCCCATAAACCCTGAAATATTTCCATATTTTAAAATAAGATGGTTTACTCGGATGGTTTTAACACTTGGAAAATTGTGAAAAACAATTGCGTCTAAAATATCCCATTGTTTTGACAGTGACTCGTGACAATTTAGAGCTCTGCTTTATTAAGGGCACGAGGCAGCGCGGGGGTTATTACTGGAGGACAGGGTCAAGGTTTGGAGAGGCGAGAACCGTGAAAGGAACGGATGAGATTCAAGACTGTGAGCGTCATTAACACCGAACCTTAAAGGTCTCATTATATACCGATTATAGCCTGAATCACACCAGCTGCTGCAGATAAAAGCACCACTTCGCTTTGATTTCGAGAGCACAGAGGTAGTATGTTGGATTTATTTTCTTATATTCCAACTAGAACAGCATTTGTTCACAACACGTTGTTGTATGAAGACAGACAGTAATGAGCCTCTGATCGGTTTAACATAGTCAAGTCACAGAAAACTGCACAACTGCAAATGTAAAGATGCTTAGAAAGAGGACGACTCTCAAGGCGTCAGTATGCTTCAAACAAAATGCTTGTCAAATTGTTAGAAAGTGTCTGGAACTCCAACTTTTATTATTTAGTGTTTAAGTTTAAGTTAAACCCCGACACACATTTAGGAAATTTCGGCCTGCCTTTGAGCGAGGCAGACACGTTGGCCTTCAAACGTGTTCAAACATCTCTTGCTAGTTCTTTTCAAGCACTCGTGGACGCTTGACGCTCGTCAATAACAACGCAATATTTCTTTTCAATAGCCCAATTCTATGTTATAATTCATGCACAGGCAGGCGTTCATTTTCAAAGTCATTCATTCACTAAGCATGCTTCATAATGCATGCGGCTCCAGCCTTCCAACTAGATTTCAACACAACAAATGCCTTGTTCAATGAGACAACAACAAGTATTTCACTGTTCTGCCGACACGACGCTGAAGTTTGAGAAACTCAAATATACAATTTAGAAACTGCAACAGATTGTTGCCGAGGAGTAAGAGAGAGCATCTTATTCTGCGATAAAAAGTGCATTTGTAAATAACCACTTGAGTCTGAACAGTTCGGTTACTACACAGAGTAACACTGGCGTTTTTGTTTCCATTGTTCTTGTTGTCGGGTAAAGATTTCTTCTGTACAAGTTGTGTAACTGAGGCACTTCAGACAGAACAGCTTCGACACATAAAGGACTTAATTCATCAAGATGTTTTGTCTCTCATAGTGGCACTCCTTCACTTAAACTTGTGGTGCACATCTTATAGCTGAATAAACACATTTTTACAGCAACAATCCATTTTTTTTTGTCCATGTTTCTCTATTGTTTACCTCGTGAATAAAAATAGAGCTGCAGCTATTTAAAGCAACAATGTGCTGTTGATGCGACACGTTTCCTCTCAACCCACATGCTGCACATTTGCACCCAGTCTTGAAGGGTAAACGGTGCTTTAATGGATTTCTACGGCATCTTTCTTTATGTCCATGTGACGTTTGTTTGGAGTCATATGGCTGTAATAAATATCACAAATAAAATACCATTAATAACCATGTGAAAGGAAGTTGGGAGCTATTTTTGTAAAAGGGCTTTTTTTTTTCCTGTCGAGATTGATTATCCTGGCTGTTACACACAGTACAGCAGAATACAAAAATATGAACCTCTTGTGAAGTTGACAACTTCACGACGGCGTCAGTGGCGAGACAATGGAGCAGTCGGTGGCTGAGGAAGATGATGCCATTAGTTATGATTTGGAGGTTGTAAGAGGTTGTTTCCCTTGATCCGGTGAGAGATTGTTTTCACAAAACGGAATCATTCCGAGATTTAAAGTTCAAAGCTGGAGTCTAGAAGACCCCCCCCCCCCCCCCCCCCCAAAAAAAAACCAGAGAGGATGTGAGGAATAATGGCCGCTTCCTCTGTGTTTATTGTCTGTAAAGCCTGTAAATCCGCAGGCTTCTCTGTCAGTGAATTCCCTTTCCTGATGTTCTGTCCTCAGATAGCACTTTCAGTAGCTGCGGTGAGACCAGACATGACTTTATTTTGGAGAAACCCTCTTACGCGCTAATCAATAACAGACAAGGAGTCAGTTTGCTTAACCCCTAACTAGGTGGCAGTAACAACATTAATTGTGAACGGCTAAATGAGAGGAGTTTCATCCATCCATTGTGCTACCTGATACAAGGATGGGAAAACTGAAAACAGCATCTGGTCATTCAAAACATCTGGAAGATGTTCAAACATCCTGTAAACTCTGCATTCAAAATATCTCTTTATAAAAATCTTTCTGGAATGTTAACGGTGTAATTCAGCTACTCGTAATAATATCTACTAATAACGACCAACTTGAACCTGAATGAGATTTAACAGGTTATTCCACGTAACCATATTCCTGTACAGGAAGATTGTTAATCCTGCTACAAAACTAAAATGTTGTCGACAGCTTCACATTCATTACTATTTCCTATGATACGGCCTCATTATCGGACATAAAAAGCGTTTGTTTGTAGCATTTAGAAAATAGAAAACCTGAAGAAGAAGTTACTAGAAGACACTGATAAACAAATTAACAAGTCTTAGACAGTGATCGCACTTTTGCAGATCACGCATTCAGGCACGTGCATCATCGCTTCCAGTAGGGCTGCCCCCTCCTAGTCGATCGGTCATTTTCTCTTAGTCAACATGGATTTCTTTAGTCAATTACTCGTTTTTTTTATGCTTTCTTCAATAATGAATGACTTATTTTTTAAGAAACTTATGAACACATCTCTTGTAAACACAGGATTTTACAGATGTGTTGATTAAATCAACTAATAAGTTAGTTGACAAAATCGTACGAGTGTTCGTCTACTTCTTCAAGAGCAGATTTGAAATGAATAATGAAACTATAATTCGTACAACGTGGATTTTAATGCATGGAAATGTTAATCTCACATACTTACAATGTTCATGACAGCCAGGACGTAACTTTCCACAGCTTTGCTCCCATGATGCTCCACCATTTTAGCGTCGGCCACCACCAGCGTTTCCACCCACTTCTCTTTGCTGACTGAGCGTTGACGAATTCTCCTTCTTCTCTGCTGCCGGTGCTCCCACCGCTCCCGTTGCCTCTCAATGTCCTCAAAACTTTGATGGGAATCTGGAGATTGGAGACAGAAATGGACATTTTAAAACTTTCTTACTGAGGCACATTGTGCGCCAACATAGGAAACCAACTACGACTTTTAACGTGATGAAACGGTTTGTCTTGGAACCCAAAACCTGCTAATAGCCTCTCTGCCTTCAGCATTATTCTTCCTCTTCTTTAAATATGAAGTTAATACAGTAGGTGTGAGAATTAATCAATTTAACTTAAAATGGTGTTCTTCCCCGTTTCTGAAGGAAGAACACAAGCAGAACCAACATCCTTTGACAAGTTAGCCAACATCAGTCTCATGGAATAAATGATGGGATAATCTGCCTAAAACGACCTAAACATCGACACAACAATAAATGTCTGTAGCTTTAAAATAGTTCTCATTAATCTCAACACTAATAACTGTCTGTACCTGTACTGAACTGTCCTCCTGCCTTTGCTTTAGTTCCTGCTGAACTTATTTGTCTGTTATTCTTTTCGTGTATATATATATATATATATATATATATATATATATAATGATTTGATTTTATCATAACAGTACATTGCTGTAAAAGAGCACGAGTGTTCAGCTAGGTGTGGGCAGACCACTGTGTACATAACTACATGAGTCATAGTCCATCAATCTATCTATGTACGGAAATAACGCAGATACTTTGTACTTCTATTTCTTTCTGTGAGCAGTGTCATTTACATCAGCAGGTGCCTGAATAGAAAAAAATAATAAATCTGATACCTGAGCCTGATTTGTTCTGTAAAGTATTAAAACTTAGTATCACACACACTCTCCCGCATTGACGTCAGGAAGAGAAAGGAAAGTTTTGTTTTAGTTTTTACTGATTCATGTGGCAAACGCTGTGCAAAATCCTAATTATTCACAAACTCAAATCACAGCACATTTTCTCTGCAGGATGCTCCAATTATTTTCAGGGTCAGAATTTAAAGAAGCAGAATTATGAGCTCTGCTCTGCAGATTATCAGCCGGAGACGGACTAAAGATAGCGGGATGTGGTCAACCATCAGCTTCATTCTCATCAGTCAGTGCTCTGATTGAGTCTCACGTCTGACTGGATTGTATTAGTTCATTTCAAGGAATGAACAACAAGTGAATGGTACAAACATGTTTGTGTGTGGTGAAAATAAAAGTGACTTACTTGTGATTCCACAGGTACCGTTGAGAGGTTGTGTCCCTGAGATGGGCTGTACGACTGGACTCCGGGAGGGAGGGGACGCTTGGCGCTTGTAGATGGCGTGGGACTGTGGGCCTGAGGCGCCATCGCTCGACTTCTCCAGAGGGTGAATGAAGAACTCTTCATCGGACAACTTGAACAGTCCTGTCTGATGTAAAAGAAGGGCTGTAGGTCAATTCTCCTCATCTCTTTTTAACGGCGCTATTGAACAATAATATCTTGAACAATGTGCTTTGTGTATTTTATTTGATCTTCTGCAACAATAGACATTAACTACCAAACTATTATGATGAGCAATTAATTGTTATACATCATTATTTAAAGCAAAACTCCCAAAACATTTGTAGTTCTCGGTTCTTAAAATGTGAGAGTTTGCCGTTTACATTGCAGCAAATTGAGTATTTCAGGGGTTTGGACTGTTGTTCGGACAAAGCTAGACATTTGAAGAAACCACCTTGTGCTTATTTTACACAAAATAACCAGCAGATTAATAGATAAAATAATTAACAGGCAACTATGGATCCCCACGGAGGCTTTACAACAAAATATCATAGAACAATATTCCCAAAACAAATACTTTAGCTACTTTTTTATTACTTTCTCAATCTAAATCTATCCAAATAAAACCACCGCAGCATTATTAGATTTAAAAAATGGGTGCACTTTTTTTGTTACTGTCAGTATGCATTTCTTAAATTTTTTTATTGCTGACTATTTTCATATTGAGTAGTTATGCTGTTACGCAAACTCATCACATCCTGCAGACGCTTCACAGTTTAAGCCTTCGAGGGAAAAGAAGCGTCCTTTATCCGTGAAGCGGTTGCAGGTAGTGTCGAGTGTTTTCAATCCTGAGAATTATACAAAACTGGGAAATCTTTCCATCTTTTTAAAACGGTAGTAATAGTATAGACGGGTTCGTCTCCAGTTACACAAAAACAAAACCAGGAAGCTTCCAGTGAAACCGTATAAACAGCCTGATGTCTTAAGTTAAATTTGCTGTAGACATCCAGGGCACGACTGACACAGGAGAAAGATCAAATGTCACATAAATTACCGCACACTAAACCACGCTGGCACGGTGCCAAAACCAAATTCCAGTAGCCCCACTCCTTTTTCTGTTGACCATCCTTGCCCCATATATATATATATAATATTCTTGTCCACCTTCTGCTCCCCATCAGCTTCACTGGGACTCTGGGACTCTGACAGACAGGAGGGCTGGTGCTAGAATACATGTAGAGGAACACATGGGGAAAGTCGAGTAAGGCGAGACTGCCGTGTCTCAATATGCGCTCTTCTGTCCTTACACTTTGCTATTTTGAGTGCATAACTATGGCAAAATGCAGTGCACTATGAGCAGTGTTGAGAAAGTTCACACTTCACAAGAGCTAGCTCAAAGTTCAGAGCACACAGATTCAAATGAACCAGTTCACCTTCATTGTTCACAATTTTGAGCTAAAGTTCAAAAAAAAAAACGAGCTAGTTCAAGTTAATTGCTTCAGTTTTTTTTCTTTTAAACTGGTCAGATGTGATGACATTTAATTAGTCTTTCATATAATAACATATACACGCACACACTGACAGTATAATGCTAGTTAAGAGTCATGAGCTTAAGACTACATTCAGTTTATTCATTTGAAAGACTGTTTTTATTTTAGATTTAATTACGTTTATATTTCAGCCCTATATTTGAAACAGCACTATTTCATATCTTAGATAGATATTTATAGAGCATTGTTGAAGGGAGGCTGAGATTCAAGATTTCTCAACATCTTCAACGACTGCTTCATTGTAATTGTGTGCATGTGATAACTAATAACTTCAAACCGTCTCAAAACCTGTGCACATAAAAACCTTTAGTAACCAGTAGTTTGTCTATTACATTCATTTGTACCCATGTTTTTTTTTTGTAATTTTGCAAGATTTCACAATATCTGCAAAACAGCATTACGTTTGTATTCATTATTTACTCCAGTTGACTCAAGCTTTTAGCTTAAATACACAGGAGAAATGCAAACAAGACATTCCCTGTTGTTAATAATCACACTGCACTATACACTGCTTTCCGTCATGTGCCCCTCTGCTCTGTAAATAACGGTCATCCTTGCGCCGTTTGTCCGTTTGTGCTGTGAATCTCTGTAAATACCAAGTAGTCTCTGCCCCGCTGTCACCAGCAAAACCTCGAAAACATTCACTCCACCAGTAGCTCATTGAGTTCTTACATTATTGTATTTTAAGAAAACCTTTAGTCTGGCACAATCCTGATATTTCCAAGAGGAAATATTAGGTCAACAATTTTTCCCCAGTAAGAAATAGAGAAGATATCTAGTTGACATTTTGAGTTCAGCAACAGAGAAAATTGCACAGGCTTTGTCCACCATCACATACATATGCACACGTTTGGATCAAAATGAGCAGACGTGCGTCCCAACAGCATGTCAGGTATAAGCTTTCTGATGAATGACAGTAGATGTACGTTCTGCTTTAACTGAAGTATGCAGATTATAATTATTCCAACTCAATGTTTTTCAAAAACTTATATAACATAGAAGTCCATTATTGCTTCTGTTGTTACACTGTGGCAGGAGTCATCACACCAATCAAATAACTACTTTAGCAGTTAATGGTCTAAAGAAATACTTATTTTATTTAATAACTAGTGATTACTGACATATCTGTGTGCAACTAAAGAAGCCTTGTAAGAGATAAAACACACCCTTGTTGATGAGTATTTGGCAGCACCTCCCATCCCAACCCTCTGTGGCTGATTACTGAGGAGGTTAGGAATCCATAGATCTAAACTGTTGCATGTGTGGCTGCAGAGTAAAACATGCTAATGCACTATATTTATTTTCATATGAAACGCTTGCATCATTGTTCTCTCTTGCAATTTACACACCGTCATGACAAACCCAAACTGCTTGATTTTCATTCGCACCATACACTCGTACTTTAAGTGCCTTTTGTCCCGATACAATAAAATGACCCCACTTACCGATTCATTTGTGAAAAGTGACATTTTTTACGACTTCAAAGATAAAGCAGATGGAGACCAGTACTAGAACATTAACACACACACACACGCGCCACTTCATCAAGAACACTTGCTCGTACAACAGCCAGCTTCTCCAAATAACCAACTTCATTTTTAAAAGTCCATACAAAAAAGGTGCAGAGAGAAACGACAAATGTCATTATTTAAAAAACGGCTCCAACAGCAGGACATAACTAGAACGCTGCATGTCCCCTCCAACCAGTCACGATGCAGTTTATATTACTCCTCCACCACAAGGACACGCATGCAATACTTGATTAATCACAGACAAAGATTAATGCTCGTCTCAGGTTTGCCAAAGGCGTTGGAAAATCTTTAGGACTAAAATAAACCCAAAATGTATAGAGAAGAAACCAAGGAGTCTTTTAGGACCGAACAGAAGAATGGTCATAACGGGCCACAGCAGTCAAGCTGACCTCAAACTAGCTGATGATCACTTGCTGTAGAACAGGCTGAAGCCAAAACGCCCCAAAAACGAGCAAGAAGCCAAGCTGGCTGCTGCACAGAGCTGGCAGAGCATCACCAATGTGGAAACCATGTGTCTGCTGATGTTTATGGGTTGCAAACTTTAGAAAAGTAAATGTCTGCAAAGGATTAACAATTAATTATCCATCGAAATGCCTTTGAAGTTCATTTTTGTGTGTCGGATTACTTTTTGGGTTTTTGACATCTAGCAGCGCCGTGGACACTTTTCTTATCAGCGGGTCCCCATTTTCTCTTTGGCACATGCGTCCTAGTACACAGTCCTGCCAATGGTTTCCTACTATTCCTCTAATCCACAGGTGAACTTAATGTACCATGAAGTGCGACGATGTGCCAGCAAAGACAGGAGAGTCGACCGAATAAAGTAAACACGGATATAAACAATGCAGGGTTTGAAATACCTTTAAAAAGAAAATGACATATGTTGTGACAGGAAGGAAATTAGACCCAAAGGATACATAGAATAAGTTTTGGTGAGAAACACCAAATATAAAAAGGTAACTTCTGTTTGTTTTACAGGAAACCTCCACCTTTACCTGTTCATTGCAACAGACAGCTACTGCAGTGAACCCTGCAGCTGTAGCTTTATATATGCCGACAGCGTGCAGACAAGGTCGAGATGTTCGGTTACTATTCAGCTCAACATTAGAGTTGGTAAGACGTGTGATCTGTAGAACTCCAATTGCAGATCAACTGGGTATGAACTAATGTGCAAGATGTGGTGATTCAAACTTCTCAAAAGCAGCTTTTGTTTTGAGATTTATTTTTGTGTGTGAAAGCATCTAAAGTAACAGAAGGGTGCAGTGAGCAAAAACATGCGGTCATCGATACCTTTGTTGGTGGAAAATGGTTTCTGAGAAGTTCACAAAGCAAAGTTAAGACACATGTTTCAACAGCGGTGAGCTGTAGAAAATCTCTGTGCACATAAAACCTTGTAGCAGAAGGAATATAGAGGCAGGAGGCCGCGTCTAGTTCTGACAGCTAAGATGAAAAACAGCACAGTGGGCAACGGATCACAAAAAAAAAAAAAAGGGATTAAAGACGAGAAAAGAATTTCCTTTGTCCAGGTCTTTAAGGCCAGATAACGCTTTGAACAACATGAATGCATGGATGGTGTCAAAGGTGGTGGTGCAGATGGTTGCTGCTGAGTGATTGCATCCCTGTACCCATTTCAAGTGGATCATTTCCAGCAAGCCAATGAAGAATGAGTGTGACACTAACATGAAAGCGACTCTACGTTCTCTAGATCTTAACCCGACAAAGCTTCGATCAGATGCAGGAGGATTTAATAATAAAGAGTGCAGGAAGCTCACGATGCTCTCGAGACAGAATCTCAAAGTAGTGTTTACCTCGAGCAATTCAGATTGTATTCACATGACAATTCAATTCCACAAAGACAACTTCCTCAGGTGCACTATGAAGCAGCCTCCGAGTTAATTAGAATTATGTTTTCGTGGAGAAAGGCATTGATGAAAGGCAAAACCTCAAGGACTTATTACCGACTAAAATGGCCCTTTCTTTTCTTACTCGCTGAAGGCAATCTTTGTTTACTTTAAGTGGAGGGTGCGAGTCTGGCGTTCGATACAATTCCCACCAGGGGTTGCCTCTCCGGCTGAATGAGGTCAAGCAGACCGAGTTTGAACAGAGAACTAAAAGGGTCGTCTCAGCGGGGATTCGGTGTGCTTGAAGCTATGTCTTTTGTTTTCCAGAAAAATCTTTAGAATCAATGTGCCATGTTCAGAGTGGCAATTAAAGGGCTAGTTCGGCTTTTTTGAACTAGGGTTGTACGAGGCATCTGTAGCGGGGAGCAAAGAGCTACGCTGTGGGTCGGGGGGGGGGGGGGGGGGGGCTGCGATATCAGAGGTAGCCGCGGTCTTAGCGCAGTGCGGCGGCCATTGACAAGCAGTGGGGAACAACAAAGAGACTCGCATGCACCAACATGCACGCACGGCCGTAATGGCTACGTAAGCAAAGAACAGAGAACCTCCTCTACATCTTTACATGGTAAATAGTTGTTTGCTGCTACATTAAAGCTCTGAATATTGTATATAGAACCTTTAAAAAAGAGGTTGCGATTAATAATTCATCATGATAACAGATGAATTATTCAATCTCTGTGATAATCGCATTCATTTGCCATTCAGACGAAGAAATGGCGAGTGCCATTGAGTGTTTGTGCTACAAGGAAATACGTTTGATAGTCATGGACCAGCCTACTAAGGAGCAGTTTTACTGCAGCATTTGGAAAAAATAGTCTGTTGTTCGATGTACAATCTCTGAATGCACCTATGATCGCGGACCACTCCCTTAGCGGTCTAAAAAACCGTGCTCCTTTATGAGCACACATCTGCTCGCTACATGAATGGCTCGCTGCAGTTTGAAGGAACAGTCTTTGAACAGAATCAATGCACTGAAGGGAGTGTCACTTTGTTCTTCAGCCTCAACAGATACACGGTGGATGTACAGTCAAGGTTTGCAGCAAAGCCCGAAGGTGGTTCTGCATGCGAGCGTTTGTACAGTATATGCTCCACCGCCTGCAAATATCATGTTTAACTGGAACAATTTGTGGTTTCAACTGTCAGACTGTGTACATCTTGAGGCTGAAATTCTGCTCTTAAGCTTCAAGTCTGGATAGCCGATAACTTCAGACACACATCCAGGGTGTGTAGCTGTCTAAAAGACCCTCAAGTTGTTCAGACCCTCAGGTCTGACCATCCTTCTGCAGTTTTGATATGAATTGCTCATAACAATCATTTAACTCAGCTCTGAATACAGCCCCCTGCTGTGGCTGACACCTTCGTGTTAAACTTGAAATGCATTTAGATACAACATCCAACTGGACTTCAAGCTTTTAAAAGTTACTCACCAGTCCATCACAGGTACTTATGGCTGCGCTTCCTTTACCGGTGGCCTCGTCCCACACCTCACCTAAGAAATGGCACTGGGAGGATCCAGCAGGATGGATCTTGGCCCCATCCAGGCCGCCATACCTCCTCTCCGTCAGGAAGCCCGGAGCCAGCAGGTGTGGGTTGAGGGTGAGGTTAAAGTGCAAACTGTGGCCGCCGTGCCACAGCTGGTAGAAGACTCGATCTACGGCCATTGGTCCCTCCGAGGCTTCCCGCCGCTGTACGCGGCGAGCATGGTGAGACAGGAAGTTGGACAGGAAGTGACCTCTGGCATCCACTCTAGTGGGGTGAACCACTTCATACTGAGGCAGATCCTGCTGAAAGCTCTCTGTGAAAACCATGGTGGGAAGAGAAGATGTGAGAGAAGGTGGGTTAATAAATCATGGGAAAGAGGAGGGTAATTAAATAATTAAAGTGGCTGTAAAGCCGTAAACAAAAGTGGGGAAGCTCTAAACAAACCCATATGGGTGTCTCATCTGTCATGGTTTCATGTTTGAATACAGCTGCAGTGTTTACAGAGCCTGTTAGAGGAACACTGGACTGGATTCATGTCCACTATCCTTCTCTGAATTTCTACTCTCATATGCAACTGGTTTGATAAGGTCGGGGAAATTCATTACCCTCATAAAAAAAATGCATGCTTAATTTGCTGTACTTAGGAGTATCTGAACTACCAAATTCCTGTCTGGGCAAAGAAAACGTGAGGGATTACAAGCAGTCTGCTCTTCTCAGTCTGGCTGCTGATGACACGTTTCTCCCATGAAACGCATTTGAATTCATCACATTAAACAATCAATGTCTAAAGCAGGTGAGGCGTGGCTTGAAAATGAAGTCGCAAACTTATGAAACTACAATTTAAAGTATCTTAGATGTTTTTAAAGAGATTGTGACCAGTGGTTTTTATTAAATAGGGGAAGCCAAAGGACTAAAATCCTGCAGCTGCACCACTTTTGTTGATACAAGGTTTGTTTACTGGATATATGAACAATTACATTCATGTACCATTTTTTTTTCCCCGTTGAAGTGCCCAAAATACCGAATGTAGAAATAACAAAGGTTGGTTTCACAGCCAAAGCAACATGAAGATACATATTGCATTAAAAAGGACATTTTAATGTTCAATTTCAATGCGTCCCTTCAGATGATTTTCACTAAGCGGTTGTCATATCATAGCATCATCATTTCCAGACACGCTGCCTTTGCATGTACGAAGGTAATCCGTCAGCGTACAAGGACCTCCTTAAACAGTACGCCATCATTAGCATAGTGTCACTCAAAGGAAATGAGCCGAAGGCAAACAGAGATCTCACACACAGATTTGTGATGAGGTAAAAATATGGTTTCACTCCTTGCATGGGATTATCTGCACAAATATTGTCAAGAATACATCAGTGCATGTGAGGTAAATGTGTTTGGCAACCAGCTGCTCGGAATGTTTCATTGAAGGAGGAAACCTCCATGTTTGAAAGTCTTACATTCAGTATGTCGGCTACAGCGCACAACAATCTTGATGGAATTTCGATTGCATAGTGTAACAGCTGCAGAATAACAACACCAATTGGTTCCCTATAAGCCCTGCTTTTACTACGCAATTCTGTCTACCACCCGGTACAATCTACCAGGAAAACGAAGGCTCCATTAACGGCACAACGGAAGTGCGTCAACCAAAACATGAAGAAGTTGGCGCTTTCGTTTCCCCCGGTAGCTATCCCCAATTACCAAAGAGCATCAACGGAAGTTCTTTGTAGTTACAATCCCCAGTAGCAGTACCCGAAGTAACAAAACGCAGTGTGTCCCATGTCGCTAGTCGTTGCGCTGAGGAAAACGGGAAAACGATCCGGTTGTCTTTGTGACAGCGGCGCCAACAATACCACTTGGAAACACTGGGGGGGGGGGGGGGGGGGGGGGGGCAGTTATTATCCCTGGACTGGAATGAGAAAATCAATTTAGAGAAACCATCAGACTTTCAAAAATAAGACACTGTGAAGAAAACGCAACACACTTATTTCACCAAGTTGGGTACAAAGGAGGCTAGAAATGATGACTGGTATTCGGATGGCTGTTTCCTCGCCCTACGTCTCCGTGTTTTGCTATAAGGAATACAATTATATATATATATATATATATATATATATATATATATCAAGAAAGAATAAAGAACTACCTCAAACATGTTAAAAAGGAAGCCTGTGTCCCAGTGCTTCTTCATTTTGGGTTTTTAGCAGTTTAGAGATAAACGTTAAGCTCCCTGTGCAAACATTTATCACCTGGAATCATTACCGTTTGATTTACACAGGATTAGACGGAGTGCATCCAGACTCTGTTCTGCTTGTACCTGGTATCTCAGGAGAACCTGCGACTGTTAACATCCAAACCACGAACTAGAGGGAAGACTGGGAGGTAGAACATGTTTGGAGTGAAGGCCAGCTGAGCGTTTCCTTCAAGACAATGGAGGGTTGATTCTCTGATGCGATGATACCCACTGGGCCTGAAAAGTGATACACTTTACAAAGCAGAATGGAAACCGGCTCCATTATGAGAATGATGGTGCATCCTGTAGATAGCCAAAGACAAATTCTGTTTCCTGACCTTCACCGGTGAGGTCAGAGTTCAGTGTCAGTTGCACTGAGAGTCTGTGCGTTGGCTCAAGGGCAGGGCAGATGCTTTCCTACGGCGGAGACTAAACCTCTGATGATTCAACGGAAAGAAGGTCTCTCCAGCTCCCAGACCGAGCTGCAAAAACCTTTGGTTTTAATTGCTATGGTCAGAACAAAACTTTGTAAACACAAGTCACAGCTGGCTTCCCCTCCACAGTGAGGACTGCTGGCCTGGTTCTGAGCTCAATTAGATGCGCTCTGAAACAAATGTGCACAACAGAGAGCAGCCAACACATTAGAGGACGTGGCGATATCCTGAGAAAGGTTTGACATGTTTAGCTTACTGACCTGGTTCATGCGATAGTCCCAGTGTTCTGCAGTTCTCCAGGACCGTCAGAAGTGCGATGAAGAGGTGAATGGGAGAGACTCCCTGTCCAGAAACGTGAAACCCGCAGTCCAAACGGGTCATTTTGTCAAGAAGGCAGACTGTATTTTGGGAACATTTATTAAGGCCTTTCTAACAGCGCGTCGATTGTCAATTCAAATCACTTCCATCTGGGCTGGGTGCGCTTTTTTCGCTTTGTTGCGACCATGCACTGAAACTGTGACAGTCCCAACAAACTTCTCCAATTCAGGCCCGGACATCGTCCGCCTCCACGCGCTGTCTTTGTTGCATCCTCGGTCTTTTCACACTCGTTTGGACGTCGGTGTTAATGTTTGCTTGCGAGTAGCTGCCCCTTCTGTCCTCCATCAGTCTCCTACCAGCAGCCAAGTGACAGCTTAAAAATGTTTCCCCCTGCAAACTTTCGCAGAGCCACCCCCACAGATGGGTGGACTTAAGACAATGGGCCATCTTTCAGCTGGTCTGCGGTTTTAAAGGGGAATGCTACTCCAAGAAATCGGATATAGCGCTTCAATCCAAATTGGCAGATCCCACAACTGAGGTCCTTCGGGTTTTCAGTAGGTCACATGAGGACCAGTTCCGATATTGTTGCGTTCACTTGAAGTCAGACAAATGATGACAGTGGCTTCGGTCTGAGCATTGTTACAAACCTTCTCGGAAGAAAGCACTTCAGTGAGGTTTCTGATGTGGAAAAATACAACAACTTTGCGGTCATGTATGTACTTGTTTTAAACTGGAATAAAGTCTGCTTTGAAAAAAAAAGACACACACACTCTACTTCATTGTATTACTTTGTTGTCATCAGTTTGAGTTCGCGCCCCCTCTAGCGGAGGAATGGAGGCACTGTGGACCACTGATGCAGGGAGAATACTTGTGCACATGTGTTTTAGAAGCTTGTCCATCAATTCCTATCATACCCCTCGGTTATAATAAGCATGTTAATAATGTAGCGCTTTAACGCACACTGATTTGGGAGATGATGCTCACAAAGGATTTCACTTTTTTCTTTTTGAAAAGTTGTCATGTATCCAGCATATCTTCACAGGCCTACTGCGCGCATCTGCTGTGAAATAGAAAAAGAAATTCATGGAGACCACTCAGCAAAGTCGTGTTCTTGTGTTTTCGGAATGCTTTGTGGCTCATTTCTGGGACTGTGGCTGTATGCTGCTGTCACGTCTTGTGCGACCAATCGCAGCTCAGCAGCGGAGCGACACACCTGTATAAAAGCAGACTCAGACACATGAGCATGGGGCACCTGTGTTGTGTTTACGTCTAACCTGTGCGCGCAGCAGAACGCCTGGTTGCGAGTCCGGGTCCCTAACTTTAAACATGGATGACATATTTAACAACAGCGGAGGACTTAACCGGAGTTCACCTGGCGATGAGAAATTCAGTTTCGAAGACATCGACGTGAGCGCGGATGGCACTCCCATCCTGAGGATACTCATCTCCGTGGTGTACTCTGTAGTTTGCGCAATGGGTTTGGTGGGGAATCTGCTCGTGTTTTTCCTCATGAGGTTACGACAAGGTCGGAAGAAGTCCACCATAAATGTTTTCATCATCAACTTGGCGGTGACGGACTTCCAGTTCGTGCTCACTCTGCCCTTCTGGGCCGTGGACACCGTGCTGGACTTCAGCTGGCCGTTTGGAGACGCCATGTGCAAAATCATCCTCTCGGTCACCGTGATGAACATGTACGCCAGCGTCTTTTTTCTCACTGCCATGAGTGTGACCCGCTACTGGTCAGTCACCTCGGCCCTGAGGAAAAAAGCGTACAGGAGGTCACGGCGCGTCAAGTGGGTGTGCGCGGTGCTGTGGGTGGCGGCGACGGTGGCCACGGCTCCGACGTCTATCTTCTCCACCGTGACTGTGGTTGCCGGAGAAAAACTCTGCCTCCTCAAGTTTCCCGATGGACACGACTGGCTCGCCCTCTATCACATCCAGAAAATATTGATAGCCTTCATCATCCCTATGCTCATAGTCTGTGTCAACTATGTGATGCTCCTGCGCTTCGTAAAACGGCGGAGCATGAGCACCAGCAACCCGAAACGGAGATCCAGAGTCACCAAGTCTGTCGCCATTGTGGTTTTGTCCTTCTTCTTCTGCTGGATGCCAAACCACGCCATCACGTTCTGGGGTGTCTTGGTCAAATTGAACGCGGTCGACTGGGATAACTCATATTACATGGTGCACACGTATGTGTTCCCGGTCACTGTGTGCTTGGCGCACGCAAACAGCTGCTTGAACCCGGTGCTTTACTGTCTGATGAGGCCAGAGATCAGGAAGATGCTCAGCGGTTTGTTTTGGAGAGTGTCCACTCCATCCATATCCAACAAGGGCAACGGGACGCGCTGTTTTACGCAGGGAGAAACGCAGGGAGTGCCTCTCCAGGTTTTGGACAATGGCCAGTCCTCGTTGTCCATCATAGACCGTAAAGGTTTACCAAGCTCAAGCATGATCCCACACAGCCGATAACTTCAGCCTGGTGAACATTAGACCTCGTGTAGCTGCTTTTTTCCTCTGGTTGTCCACCTGTAACCGTCATAACTCGTGCGTAATGCTTTCGTATTCCAAAATGTAAGATGTTTAGCTACAACTAACCGTGCACTTTATCAAGAGGTTGTCATAATGCCATGAACAATGTATGACAAGTGTAATGCGGACTTTATTGAATTCCTAAAACTGTCACAAAATATCTTGTTGAGTGACGAACAAGCCTACATTCCTCTCTCCTTTCTGTCTTTCTGTCCTTTGTAAGATTACATTTATGAAATGTTTGCCTTCTCTGGGCAGCGAAGAGCGACACGTCGAAACATGGCAACAGAGAGACGGGGACACGGGGGACAAACGTGTCCCGGCCGGAAACGCACTGGAGACTTTTTTTGGGAGATTTGCGGACTCTTAGACACGAGACCCTCGACAAAACATGGGATTATTTAATGAAGAAGGACCTACAATTAATTTGGAGATAATCACAAGTTTGCAATGTGTACTACCATGTAAAGTCTGTCTGTAAATAAATTTATTTTTCTAAGTGGCTTCACTGAGCATCTTTAATTCTCCGACTCGAACACCTCGAGCTTTGTGGCTACATTTTGAGATTCATCACAGTGACAAAATCTTTCCACAGAGATATAAACACCTAGCGAGACACACACACAGACTCACAAAAACAATACCAGCCACACGTGGACAGTTGCATTTCTAAAGGTCTTTCCTTTGACTTTCAACAATACAATAAATGTCACGTGTGCTTTGTTGAGTTTGACATTTGAGCAGTGTACAGATAAAGTGGGAGAGTCAGATAAGACAATACAATACTGCAGCTCCAAGCACCTGCATTATTTTGCAGCACTAGCTCTAGTCCAAGACAGAGGCTGTGTCGGGTGAGCCCAGGGGAGAGGTTGATGGTGTCTGCAGAGAGCTCAGATTCGGCATCGGAGCAGGTCCTCTTCAGGTGATTGAGTAAACTCAATGTTGGAGAGCCCGGAGCTGAGGGAGTCTCCTGGTTGCTGACGGGTTTGTGTACTAAAATCTGCCCCTGTCATTCTTTTCTCCTCTTTGTGCCCTGAGGCCTCTTTGTTTTGTGTGGCCTATCCATGATGCTGCAGGGACGGTGTGTGCAGTGATGATCACATAGTGTCCAAAATGCAGACTTTTCCCTCAAGCACCAAGTGTTTGGAATAAGTATCAGTCCCATATTATTCCTCTATCTGATCTCATTGGGCAATTTTCTTGATATAACCTAAAATCCAGATGCACCTCCTGGATCTGAAGGAAAAAATCCCCAAAAGGCGAAGGCGAAGAAAGCTCAGAGGAAGGTGCTGCGTACTGATTACTTGGTGTTTTTTGGCTTAATATCAGGAGCACTTTTATAATAGAGATACAGATAGAATATAAATAAATCAATATGTTCTGTATATAGTGCAACAATTTACCTGAGAGTAACTCTTTCATATACACTACCTTTCAAAAGTGTGTGGTCGCCTGCCACAAAGGCTTGATTCGTTACAGACAGATGGCTGAGAGGATACTCAAGTTCTTTGAAATATTCTTCATGCTTTACGGTTGTAGAAAGTCCTCTTTAGGAATAATGTTATTTTGTCTGAAGGGTTTGTAAAAATCATGTTTTGAATGAGAACAAAATGGTGTACAAATGGTTCAACCAGACAAGAAAAGAGACACAGATCCATCTGAGCAACAGTTGAATGAGATAAAAGTAATCACCAGTCTTTGGTAAAAAAATGAAAATTGTTCCAACTATATTCCCCACTCGCGTGTAACACTGTGGAGACGTTTTAATCATTACAATAAACTATTTAAAATGTAAATAATACAGTTGGTGTCTGACTTTTACTGTTGTTGTCTCTGTTAGAATATAAATTATTGAAGGGAAGAAGATTCTGCTGCATGTTTACATAACTTCAGTGTTTAATTTGATTACTTGACTAAATCTTTAATGCTGTTTGTGTGGCTGCATTATTTATCTTTTCCCTCTTGCTCAATCTTATCATTTGCCACTACAACAATCTATTTCCTCCCTCAGGGATCATTATGTTGTCACCGTAGCACTGTCAGCGGCAGATGGTTAGCGTGTGTAAACTGAATGGATCAAACCTGCATCCCTGACGTGAACACGAATGACAATTTTAATCAACCTCAGCTCGCAGCTCGACATGTTCGTTCATTATTTTGTAGGATAATAAAATGAGCTTTGATCGGCAGTCGGCTACACACTCGCTGTTGTGCTTGAAGGCAAGTTGTTCTTTGTGGTGCTCGGAGGAAACATGCTTGAATTAGAACACGACCCTTGATGCAAAACCTGTCAGTTTAATTGTCTACTAAAAACTGGCTTCAAGCCACATATTATTAAGTTACTTATCGTACACCCGAGCTTGGAAATTGGCACGCTAATCTTCTGTTGAGGCTGTTGACATTTTAGATTCAGGAGGAGTCAATCTTCAAAAACGTTTTCAATAAAAAAAAATGCCTTGGTTGTCTGTAGTAATATTCAAATATACCCACATTACAGATATTTATTATTGTATTTAGATTCAGACCATTCTATTTTAAACCCGATAAAGCATTTTACTTTTGTTAGTTTTAGAGAAATTGGAATAATTCTCTCTCTCTCTCTTTATATGTATATATATATATATATATATATATATATATATATATATATATATAGCCCTGGGTATCCCCCTCTCTCTGTTCACTGACATGATGTTAATTAATGAACAACACTCGTGGTTCTCCAGGCTTCGTTTGTGCAGTTGAAACTCCCCAGGTGTTCATTAAAAAGACATTCTCGGACAAATACACAGTTTTATTTGTAGGCTTATTACAGCACTTCACACCTCGTCAAACAGGACAAACTGACATTCGTTGGTATCACCAGGAGGGTGCTGACATACTGTAAGCAATGTGCATTTGCTGGACTCATCTTTATGGCATCTGATTGTGATTTAGTTCCAGTTCCTCATGAGAATTGCTTCGTTGAAATCCATGTTGCCTGCAGTATTTCCTGCACATCCTTTTGCGCTGATGCAGTGCATGTTAAAAGGCATGCAACGTCTTGTAACTGGGTCAGTGACACAAAGCCTTGTTGCTTAACTTATAAAGTAATGCCATTAACCATTATAATATTTGAAAGGGTATAAAAAGGTACTTGACTATTTACAAAATTCAAGTAAATTTTGTACAAAAGTGCATCAAATGTTTAATGTTTTCCAGGATGAAAATATTAAAAGAAAAGAAGTGAACTCTTAAGAGCAGATGCAGGTTAAGAAGATTCTTTAGATGAAGAAACGTCTCTGTAAGTTAAACATTATGAATCTCCTTTGTACTCTGGCAACTTTAGTTCAGTTTTGCTTTCTCATAAATTATTACGCAAGGGAGCTGAACATGTTGCAGATAAAATCTTTTAAACATCGAATTCAATATACAGTATAGTAACTTTACATTTGTGGTAGCTTTTTTGGGTGGCAAATCACCCTTTGAGGTTTTTCACGTGTTTCAAAATTGACCATAAGAGTTAAATAAATACACATCAGGAAGAGACAAAAGAGTGATTGGCTAACGCTTGCCTCGAGGGCAAATTGTGGTCTGAAATTCTTGGGACAGATCATTCAAAAGCTCGCTCTATTCTTCTTTTCAAACGACTGGCTTCCAGCCTGAAGCCAAGGAAACGAGAGCTCAAAGATCTGTGGAGGTACGACACGGAGGGCAGTGAATACACAGACGAAGAAGGCCCTAATGTCGCAACAGTGCAGGAACGCTAAGTGAGTGTGACAGTGCTGACTCTGGGGGTGGGGGGGGGGGGGGGGGGGGTCAGGGGTCGTGGCGTGGGACAGATCCAGTGCACTGAATAAGCCTTGCGTCGGCGGGCCATGCGGCGCTGTCTATGCGGTGCCACTGCGGTGTTGGGGAGCAGGGGGAGGTGGGTTGGTCCCTGAGTGTCGGATCCCCTGTGGAAAAAAAAAAGGTGTCTGCTGGGGGGGCCCTCAGCCTGCGTTACCGTTCTTCGGGCACTTTCCCGTTCGCCTCCTTCTCGTCCTCGTCTCTCCGCTTCTGCCTCCGGAAGAAGCCGATCTATCGAGAAGTCAGACAAGAGGTTTACGGCTAGTTCGTTGTTGAGCGTGGTATCAGTGCGTGTGATGAAATCATCTGGATTTAAGGTCCATTTAGCAGCTTTTTTTCTTGAGCTTTCAACTGCATCTTACAACCTTCATTTAGTGAATGGAACTGGTTCAGGTGTTATTACCTGACCAGTGTTTCACACTTAGTTCATGTGATGACATACATTCCATGTGATGAGATGAAATCAGGGTTAGATGTTTAGGCCAATATGATCTTTGGTCACCTAGAGTTAGATTGTGTGTTTCAGTCAATGGCTCCTGTGTTGACCAAGAATGTAAAGCTGCATTTGTTGATTGTTTGACCTCTTCCTTCAAAATAAGGTTCTACATAGCCTACACAGTATAGCTGTACCATTATTTCTCACATGTAGGGAATTCACTTGATGAATACAATGAAGTGTTCACTTCATTGTATTTTTACTCTAGACATTCTGTCGCAGCCAAACCTTCGTTTCAATACAAAAACATAACTATCCTAAGCTATTTAAACACAGTTTAACACTGACATTTTGTGATAGCCTCTTTATAATATCACCATCACCAGACCTTTTCTATATTTCAATACAGCCGTCGTTTCATTCTCTACCACAGGGTGGCAGCATAACCCTACACTGTGACGATGGTTCAGGTTTTAACACAGACTATGAAGACTTCAGATAACTTCAGGAGAGCAAAATTAATTTGAGTAATTAAAAAAACAAAAGCTATGAGGCACACGTGTTCGTTGGATATCTCAACTGATATATAGCAGGTCTTACTGTAATCACGCTCTAATAACTGTGCGTTATATGATGACTTACCTTCCATAGAGCGAGACTGAGCAGGGCTAACAATAAGAGTCCTCCCAGTGTGCTACCAATGATAATCCAGTTCGGGATTCTATAATCGCCCTCCTTCCTGATCTCCAGTATTATCTGTGGGCGAGACCATATTTGAATCATTAGATCTATATCTATTGTATAGTGTTATAATGCAGAGTTTATTTGTTCATCTTATACAAAACATATTGTACATTCAGTAGGTATGAGTGCCCCAGTGTACATGTATGATCATCTGCAATGGTTACAGTCACTGAAGATGAAACAGCTGTGACATTCACAGGCAATGATAATGCAGGGATGATGATGAATATACTGAATTGTAAGTTTACATCTTTGTTACTGTAGTTTTATTATTATTTATTTATTATTCTGCACATGGACACTCACAGGCCGAACGTGGGATATTTATTCAACATGAAACAATGGCAATATGTCAGAAATGTGATTGAAACAGTACCGAAAACTTTCTTTCTTAACATATTACACGTCAGAACCAGGTTTGCCACTAAATCCACTCCCCTTATAACATCAATAATAAATTTAGAGCTTACATCAGCTCAAAGGAATCAGTACATTATGCTTATACAAGCATTATAGAGAGACAATGTATGACAGTTTGTACTGGCCAATAGGTGGCAGCAAAGTTTAGTGTATGAGTCCAGACTGTTACATGTTGTGCCGCTGCTCCTTTCGGTCCCTAAGCACCACACTGCACGTGTGCTCTCCCAATACCAACCTTTACTGTCTGGTTCTTCACTGCTTTAGTTATGCAGAGCCAAGCTCCACCGATATATTTTATAAAGTAGTCACTGCAGCAAAATATGTTGTTGTTAAATGTTGCAGGTATCATTTTAATAGTTTCAGTCCATGATCTCCTGAAGCACAAATACCCGTATTCACCCTTTGGATATGTTAACGATCACATAAATCTGTTGACTGATTTATGGTGCTATTATGAGCTCAGATTTAAGTCAGGTCAAACCTGGGACAGAGGCAGTTGACAGCATTAGTCTGTGTTGACTTACATGTCTGACAGGCCTCTCTTCGTGTAAAAACATGGGGCTGGAGGAGGGAAGCTCCACTGATGCACTGGTTCCCAGTTCCAGGATTTTAAACTTCAGCTGGAGAGGAAATCAAAACACCAGCTGCCAGTTTTCACAAACATATCACACAACTGAAAGACAAAGCTGTCGTCGCTACAGAGTCAAAGCAGAATAACAGTGAGATAAACAGAGCATGCACGCAGCATGTGTGTTATTATAAAGCCGGGGATTTCAAACTTTTGTGCATGCATGTTTGGGGTTTTATACTCACTGCGTGTAAGGTGTCTATTCGTAGCGCTCCTGTGATTCGAACGGCAATTTCTCTGTAGGAGGCCACGTTGACGGTGCATTGGATCGGCAGAGTTAGAGTGTTGGACCGGTTCTGTGTGAAGAAACCAGACATCAGTCTTAGGTTTGATGAAATGAAAAATGATGATTATGAGCGATTGATTTTGGTTGGTTTGTACTTTACCAAGCGGGAGAAGCGTGAAAGGTCCTCAGGCGACGCCCTGCTCTGTGCCACATGCTGAGGCGGTAAACAGCGTGATCCATCTCTCTGAGGAGGGACATGAGAGTAAAATCACCTGCTAGTACGTTTCAACCTTTTGTCTGCAGAGAACGCATTCAATAATATCGTGATAAGTTGAGGTGAATTAGCATTAAATTACAGCCAAGAATTAATAATGGACTACATACACACACACACACACACACACACACACACACACACACACACACACACACACACACACACACACACACACACACACACACACACACACACACACACACACACTACAAACATACATGTATGCAATTTTCACTTTTCACTTTTATGTATTTAGATGAAAAAAAAACACCCAAAAAATACATATAAAACATATTGAAACACTTGAAAGATGATACACAATAAAAAAACATCCTTGTTTCCGTTAAAAGGAAGAATGACTTGATTTTTTAATATATATTTGTGACTTCTATACGTTTAAGAAGGCCGATAGGCATGCATACATCATTTGGAGGGTCTCTAAAATACAACGACAAAAAGCCGAGCCACGGTCTGTGTGTTGGGTTTGAGTGTGCGCATGTGTGTCGGGTTAAAGAGAGAGAGGCGAGCGTTGCGTGGTTGTTGTACGAGTGGCCGTATTGTTAACGCTGTTAGCCTTGGTGATGAGTGTGCTAAGCGGGTAGCCCATTGCCTCGTTGATTGTCTTGGCTTGCGTTGGTGTTATCATCTATAGTGCGTATTGTGTAAGTCTTCAGCATAACACTGGAGCACTAGGCAAGGGGGACCCCCCAGTTGCCATCAGGTATTTCACTGACTGAGACTAACTCACTTTTTAAGGCTCCACACTCACCTGGTCAATATTGAAGTAAGATATCTGCAGGAGTTGGTTCCCATTTTTCGTCATTTCAGGGATCTCAATGTTCAGCTGCAGATCCTTTACTGGAAAGTAGCCAAGGTTCTGGATCTGAGAGACAACAACAACAACAACGGGAAACAATGAACAAGCGCGTTTTTTCCTGTACAGTCAATTAACAATGGTGATGACGATGCTCTGCTCTCACCTGGAAAGTGAAGTTGAAAGGAGGACCGATAACTCCAGGCTCCTCCAGTGACAGCTCTGATTTGATATCATATCGGGTCGGATTTGAATCCCTTTGAAACAGAATAAGCACAAACAAGTATAATGTTAACTGCAAAGTCCCCATATTCCTGCTACAGTATCTGCAACTTATGCTCTGATTCAATGCCATTTGTAATAACACAATATCACTTTTGCTCCAGTTACATTGCCTCCACAATCGCCCCGAGAGCTTCAGCAGCATGCTTTGTCTGGTATGACATTCAGAAATTGACAAACCTAGTGAAGAGAAGGTCTCCCTCGTATTTCAGTGAGTAATAGATATCATTGAAATTATCAGCCGTGCTCATCTCCTCGCCATCGCTGTCGAGAGAACGGGATAAAGATATTCAAAGAACGTGAGCAATCATGTTACATCAAGACTCACCAGTTGAAATATTCATCCTTGTAGCTCAATTGCAGTTTCAGCTTTTGTTATCTCGAGCTTATCTCGAGCTTGTAACACGATACTGTATGTGCGTTAATCTTCTGTATCAGTAAGAACAGCTAAGGTCAGACTTCTCTCCATGCAAACAGGAAACACAATTAAAGGTTCACACACCTTCTGGCCTCCAGGGTAACCCGGACGTGCTCGAGGAAGACAGTACGACTGAACTCAAACTCCAGACGAAATGATACCTGCAGAGGAGAAAATAAAGTTGAGAAGAATAAATCAGTTTTTATCAGTGTGTCATCATACATTTTGACAACAAAAACACCAAAAGCACAGGTCAGAGGCTTCTTTTGACTCCATATGCTACTGTTTACATCCTCGCCAGCAACAAAGGCCCTGCATTATGGACTGAGGAGTAAAGCCTGCAATAACCTGCTGTAAGTACCGGGCTTTGACTCCAGGCAGCCGGCTGCACGGAGAGAGCCAGAGAATTTCCACTTAGTTGAGGACAAATATAGTAAATATAAATCAACATGACTACGTACACACATACAGCAAAATGAAAGCCCAGAGGCAGAAAAGAGAAGAGAGGAGACACAGACAGAAACAGAAGAGATGACGGGTGTGTAAGAAAATGCAAATCATTAGACAAAGTCCAAACAGAAAGAGAAGGAAAAGCCAAGTCTAGAGAGGAGAGGAGGATTGATTTGTAGCACACAGCAAACCGAGCTAAGCATTGTTTACAGTCCTCCATGTCGTAATAAAATCCCGACGGACTCCGTCTGACCAAAGAGGAATGCATACGGTTCACTAGCCTCCCTCCTCCATATAGTCTGACTCATCCTCGACAGACCACAGATAAAAAGCATTCATACAAAAGTTTAAGACCGATTTTCAGTGGTGGAAAATACATTTGCTAAAGTACCATATACTCAAATATGGGTTTTGAGGTACTTTATACTTCTACTCCACCAGATTTCAAAGAAAAATATTGTACATTTATTTGACAACTGGAGTTACGAGAACCTTTTCAGTTGAAGATTTGACATTAAAACCTTTGGATGGTTCGCAACCTTTTCAGTTTGTGACGCTGGAGGCTCAGAGAGGTAACAAAGAAGAAGTACTCTCAAATCTCAATTTGACTGATAATACTTATGTACTTTTACTTCAGCAGGAATTTGAATGGGATACTTTTTCTTTTAATGTAGTATGTTCAACTGCTGTATTGATACCTTTACTGAAGCAAATTATCTAAATACTTCTTCCACCACCGACTATTTTCATATAACCATGTCCTATTAGTGTCCTCTTTGTTTTTGTCTTTGTTATGAATGACCTGGAAAAGAAAATCCAAAATAATTGGATGAATCTATGTTGATGGTCATTTAGAAGAACGTTAGATGAAAACACAAAACACACACACACACACACACACACACACACACACACACACACACACACACACACACATAAAAGTGCACAGACACACACATGCATGCAAGTGGTATGGGTTTGGAAGCCATGATTGTCCGTGGCTAGACGATGTTCGTGCGCCAGCATAGTTGAACATGGAAATTCAGACGGAGCATGAAGATCCCCTTCCTCCTCTGGGCTGATGTAGTCCACCCGCATCCCTGAGCCACATTCACTGTCAATCGTCAAACAATTAATTTGCAGCAATAGTGTTCCTTGTCTCTGCGTACGCCCGCAAGACACAAAAACACAGTTGTCACCAGCAGTGTGTGATGTGTAGCCCTCACTCTGCTGCCGCAGTAGTAAAGTTTACAGTACATGCTACTTTTACGCAGGTCAAAACCAACCGGAAAAGTCAAAACAAGAGTGATGGCTGTTTTTAAAAGCCCTGAGGTTCTTGCTTTCCTTCATCTGAGCAGTGGTTTTTGGGCAGGCTTGGCAGCAGCACCGGCGTACAATCAGCCTTGTTTAAACTCAGTGCCGCATATTTAAAATGCTCCCGGACCAGAGCCCATCAGCCTTGTGGCTCTGGATGCTGTTCAGGCTGAAAGAGTGGGTATGAATCACTCGGTGAGTTTTAAAGAGTGACCAGAGTCCTCTTGGTTCAGTTGTTGGGGAGCGTTGCAGGGGAAATGCCGTGATATTTCCGTTGCCTTAGGAGACTATTGTTTATGATAATGACGTCGTGGTTAGGACATTTCATGAACTCTTTAAATCACCTTCATTACTTCATTCCTACGGTATTTGTCAGCAGACGTTTGATTAGACATCAATGGAAAAGATGACTTCGGTATAATCTGCTCAATGTTTAAATGGCTTTTAATTGCACGGCGCGATGTACCTTCAGTGTCATCCCGATCAAAGTTAATTCAAACATCACCCTCTTAAAAATAAAACTCGATGCTCTGCTGTAAAACACACCGGAGTCTCATAAATATTGTTGACATTACAAGCCTGTGGAAAGGCTTGAAACAGCAGAATTGAACGTGAGAATCAGTAACAGATGAGGACAAAACCTCTCAGTATCTTCAGTCTCACCTGGTGCACCAGGCTAAAGTGGGGAGAAAATGATCTTAGTAGCCGAGGGAGAAAGTGTTTTTTCTTCTATTTACCGTGTTGCTAAGATGAATCTTGGTAAAAAACCAAATGGAATGCTAATTAAAATTGTTACGGTGTATAGAGGAAGACAGTATTGCTTGACTGACATTTATAGGCGACCAGAATGTTAACTGTCATGAACTGAAAACACACGGTGAAAGGGTTAAAGATGAAAGCACTGACAACACCAAAATACGCTGAGGTAGCAACCTGTCAATCACAGGGTTTATATATATTTATATAAACACACATTGTATCAAGTTCAGGTATCGGAATCAGGAAGGATAACGTGGTATCAGAACATCTCTACTAGCGATTGAGACTCATGTTTACTATGTTTACTGAGGTAATAAATCAAATGAGAAGTAGAGTCATTTTCTAGACTTCTATACAATCCGACATCTTTTTGCAACTCGAGGATTAGTTTTTAAATCTCCTTTTCTTTTGCCTTATGTTTTGATGCTTTTAATGGTTTTATGTGAAGCACTTTGATTTGCCTTGTTGTTGAAATGTGCTATACAGATAAACTTGCCTTGCCTAGAGGACGCCTGCTGACTATATTAGAAATAATGCAACTTTCAGGCACTTCCGCATTGGCGTCACTTTTCAGACCGGGAGGTTGCTGACTTGCTGGAGGTTGCCGACTGAGCACGTTACATTCACTGAAGAAGGCCGTGGGTTACAGCCGAAAGCTCTGGAAAAAGCATGATCTTTGGCACATAAAAAAAATCTATAGTTAAAAAACAGTAAACAGCTTCCCAGTTTGGAAGAACGTCTCTCGAACAACCTACGGTCAGATTTATTAAGGTTTTCAGGCTTAAGAGTATGTCACTGCTCTGGGAAACTGAACAAAGTAGTACGTTTCAACATCGTAATGTGCTTTGTGGGGATCATCCTTTATGCATAGAACTGTAAATAATGTTGAGTCACAGTTATTAAAAAAAGTTTCGACACTCTGGACTTTCATGTCAGAATTTAGAAAGTCTAGTTCACAAACCAGAGCTGAACTGGGCTCTCCTGGTTGTCTTGTGGGTTTTACATTTACCAGCGTGGTCCGTCACCGTCATCTAAAGCCTGCAGCGTGTGTTTTGGGCGCCTGTGATCTAATGTGGCCCACGTTGGAAGCTTTTCATCACATTTACGTGCAGGCTGTGAGGTTGCTCTCTGATGGGGATTTTTTTATCTCAGTCAAAAGTGCCACCATCTGAACTGAGTTTTACTAAATCTGGGAATCAGTATAAAAATAATTTTTTTATGAATGGAAAAGACCAACTTTTACATCTGCTTTCCATTCAGTCAGATAAATACAGAAATAATGATTGTGACGTGAAACACATGACTTTCTTGGACTTTAAACACCCAGGAACAAAATGTCAGATATAATACAAAGAATAAGTGCAAAACCTGCTAAATCTGCCAATCCATCATTTTGATGGATTGGCAGATTGGCATAACATACACCCCCGTGTGTTTTAGTAGATTAGCAAACAGCGAATCCTA
The DNA here is from genome assembly GCA_032191485.1 of Leptoclinus maculatus. Classification (NCBI taxonomy): domain Eukaryota; kingdom Metazoa; phylum Chordata; class Actinopteri; order Perciformes; family Stichaeidae; genus Leptoclinus; species Leptoclinus maculatus. The sequence goes on along the minus strand of JAVDOI010000001.1, from coordinate 23,330,951 downwards.
AACAAAGTCACAACTCCACAATGAAAGCACACGTTTTTGGCATTTAAAAACAACAACTGGTGGATTATTAAATAATGCATAATTCCATGGATTCAGAGTGTGAAGTCTCACCTGAGTTTTGGCCCTCATGAACGGTGCACTGACGTTGCAGATCTTCTCATTCCTCAGTTTGTCCTCAACGAAACACTCTATTTTGATGTCAGAATTGTCCTGGATCAAAAATAACAACAAGTTTTTGGTAACACTTTCTACCACGTCCATGTCATTAATGCATTATAAACATACTCATAACGCATTATCATCTACAAATAGCACGGTATAACTATATTTATAAACATTTATAAATATGCATAATGCTTTATAACAGTAAATGCTTTAAAATAACACATTACAAAGCATTTTATAATGACTTATTAGTCAAACATCATAATAATACTTCATAATTGCTGGTCACTCAACAACATTTTCACTTTCGACAGGATCAGTGTATTATTATTCTCATCGTTGTAAGACGTTATAATTTCTATATTGCATTATAACGTGATTAACAGTTACTTTAAAGGATCATTGGGTGCTTTTAAGTGAAGTGATGAAGTTCCTGAGGTATAGGCAGATATCACACGTTAGGTTATAAGTCACTATAAGAGGTCATTGTTTGCTGATGGTAATGCACCTTGACTATGAGGCTAGAGAAGCGTAGATTGGGTGTGTAGGTGATATTTAGGCGAGCGCTGTAGGCGTTCTCTCCTTTGTTCTCCAATCGGACATCCACCACCATCCTCCTCCTGTTTCCCTCCAGAACACGCAGAGATCCCTCGCTCCCTCCTTCACTCAGATGGCGGCAGAAAGCACCGCGAGACTGTACAGGCTGCACACAGAACTGACTGAAAGGCGGGGGGGAGGGAAAGAAAAGTGAAATCATTAGTAACAGAGCAGCCGAGGATCGGTTTTACTTGGGCGTATTCTCATGTGCGAACCTACTTTCGAGTCATCAGGTCGGTCATGCTCTGCAGAGCCAGGTCAGGTATGCAGCGGTCGTCCTCGTCGCAGCCGTTCCAGAAGGGCAGCTGGACAAAGAGACAAAGAAACTACTAATCCTTTCCTTTCCAACAATTCATGGGAGTGTATTTCTAATAACTTGAAGGCAAAGAAAGGATAATCTGCAAGTGTCTCACCTCAGTCCTCACAACAGTAGGCCAGCTGTCATCTAGAACTGGTCCTTGGTCTGGATCTTGTAGCCCCACTTGAGCAGCGAACACTATGGGCCGTGCGTAGTCTGTGGTCTCCTAATATAAAACATCACGTTGAAAGATTAGCCTGTGGAGTTAGTCATTTATCAAGGCACTTTATCTATGGCACTCGAAATATGTGTTTACACAAAAGGTTTACGCAAATGTACAAGATGCAGTAAATACTCAAAAGATATGATTTTAATCTCATTTTAATGTGCGGTGTGTGTTGGTTTTGACCAAGATCAATAATGATGTTTTAAGACTGACGGATGATTTGCTGAAATGCAACATGTTGAAGTTTGACTCTTTATATTTAAAGAAAAATCCAGTGATTCTGCCAGAACTGAATTATTGTCAAAAAACATTTTAACTTCCACTTGATACTAAAACTACTACAGAATCCCACTTGTAAAATACATCTTCCAGACATCTCACCTATTCTATGAACACTGGGATACATTAGTCCTAGTATGAATTATCAGTTTAGGACATCAACAAACAAACAAAATGAAACAAACAAAAGCCAATCCTCTCATTGCCGTCTCGTGAGACTTTAGTCACCGACATCATGGGCCTCACCATGACGTGGAAGTAGATGTGTTCGCAGGCCTCTTCTCCAGGGAAGATGGTCAGGTTTTGAGGGTGCAGCTTGTTGGGGTTGTCCAGTATGACGCGAGGATTGAAACGTCTTTCAGCAAAGGAGACATTATATTTGATCCCTGGTGGGTCATAGGAAGAGTTAAAAACATCTCTCTGTGAAATCATAAAAAGTGTTCAAATGTTTCTAAGATAGACAGGCTTTTGTTTGTACTTGGGTTAGATGCAGACTAATTGACAAATGGCGGAATCAGGCTTTGGTAAATGACATCACTGACTCTGAACATCTGATGAATGTGTGACTAAGAATATACACAAATCCAAACCCTCTGGCTTCAGTACCGAGTCGTTTCCAAGCCACATTGTTTAAACGGCTTTCTATTTATTGCATCCTGTTTTCATGGCATGAAGAAACATCTACTAAGGGTGAACTTGTGCGTTTGGGGTCAACTAGAGAAAGGGATACATCTTACACGAACACATTATGGACATAATGGACATAATGGACATTGAATTGGAAGCTTTTCTCCACTTTTCACCCACCTTATCAAAAATGATCCGTATGAACTATTATATATTTTAAGTAAATAAGTTGGATCTGGCACTTCTCCATTTTAAAGAGCGATGTGGCCACACAGCAACTTCTGTCATCAGTATCTTACTTCAAATTCCCACAAAGGGCATCTTAAAATGAGTTACTTGAGTCTTTTCTCTCAAATACTGGAAATAGATATTTTGCATGAATAAGATGAACTTGACTAGGATAGAAAAAAAAAGAGTTCCTTTATTTTTGCAATAGACCACAGCAAACTTACAAACACCAGCACATCTGGCATGCGTTACCAGCCAGACACGACAAAGAGGGGCAAATTAAATAAAGGTGTTCCACTGTAAGTAACCAGCAAAAACACGATACGTCCCTCTCTTCTTCCTCTATACTCTGTTTTGCCACATCTTATAGATTTGATAAAGATGTCGTGGGGTCGAGAGGTTAACTCAGAACACGCTCCCCCGCACCTCTGCTTCCTCGGTGAAACCGGACCCGGCCGTCGTATCTCTTAAAACAAATTGCAGAGACACCCTGCGGTTACATGCAGGTGGGCTACTATCGGTGGCACCCGTCTGCCGGATTGAGTTGTCACCACCACCACCACCACCAAACAATTAGAAGCAACTCTCCTTTTTTCAGACGAATAAAACAGTGAATAGGAATAGGAACATTTGATAGCACCGGAGTGGTTCAGATATACCCGTTTTTGGAGGCAGCAGCATTAGCTTTGGCAGAGAACAGCAGTGAGATCAGAATTTCTTACTGCAAATAAAGAAACGCTTTGCTTTGGCGCCACTCTGAATGGAAGGAGCCATCGCAGATATTGCTAGAAAGTCTATTGGAGCCAGGAGGACATTATACATTGTGCCTTTTCTCACTTAAAGCCAGCCACGTTCCATCCTGTCTTGTATCACCATCCAAACAACAGCTGAACTATATTTCAAACACAGATCCAAAATATAAATGTCTCTGCTCAAGCGTAACGGTAAAAATGATCTGTTAAAGGTTTGACAATATCCAGAGATGCTGTCTCAGGAAATATATCTTTTTATCTTTTTCTTCAGACTTTTATCTATAGATTTGCTGTACCAATAGATTAAATGGAGGTTTTTATGAACCTCTGGACAAACATCAGGCAAAGACAAGAGGAGCGACGGGGGAAGATTTACCGAAAGGCTTCCACAGCAGTGGATTATTTTTGCTGGCTTACCAATTTCCTGTGTGGGAGGAATGGCTGTCCTGGCAGTGATGTTGAAACATACAATGGCCGACATACAGGTCACGTCTTTGCCACCCCTCTGACAGTCCTTCACAAAGATGTTGATCTTACTAGGCTCAAACCTGACAGTGGTATATATCCGGACAACGCTCTGTGACCTGCGAGGGCATACAGGTGTTTGAAAATGTGATTCTTTCTGAAAGCGTACATAAAAATCTCTATTCGAGGGTTTTGACAGTAAAAGTAACAGTGAGCAAATCATAGCAGGAATAAATTGGACGTCTTTAAAGAAACTGATGAAATGTATTTGGATAGTATTATTTACTGGGTGAAATACTAACCAAAGGAGAACAGCAGCACCAAGGGAACCTACTGCCACGTCCACTAAACCATCATTGTTCATGTCCATTGTGCCATGAATACTGCGGCCAAAGTACAGCAGGCCAGGAGCCAAATCTGCTGCTGCTATCCTCTGAGAAACAGACAAGAAGAGGAGATCTGAGCAAACAAGGATCATAACAACAACAACAACAACCAAAGTGAACTATGTTGAGATTAAAGCCATTACTGGAACAGTCACGTGTGCAATTAAACTGTGCAGTTACAAATACAGTATGTAGATTTAAATCTTGAATAACAAAAAAAAAGCTTCCTTCATCACTCCAAAATAGTATTTCTTAAAATATTATCTTCTGAGTGGTACTGTAAACTCATCTCAATTATCAATGACAAAGAGAAGACATGTAGAAGTGCTATACACGTGACATTACTTGACTTCATTTTATGAACTAAAGATCTTGAGGTCTGTGTTTTTCAACCATTCTGTGAAGCATAAAGGCTTGAATTGATCACCGCAGAGCTTCCTGCTTCGGTTTAAATCAGTATTGACACTCACAGTCCGCTGCCTCAGATCACTATATTTTGCACATTCCATCTGTTATTATTAGTAATCGTAATTTGTCCGTCGTTATTCTGCTTACTACTCATGTGTTGTAACTCTGTTATGTTGTTCTTTCTGTAGTTTTTCCAGATTGTAAAACCCTCTGGAGGCAAATTTAATCAGTTTCTCATGCCTGACATAATCCTGTCGTTGCAGAGCCTGTTATTGTCCACCTGTCGCAGTAGCTGCTCTCAGTGTGTTCCTAATCTACAGACACCTTTTCTCCACACCTCCCTGCACACCTGCCCCCTCATTCCTTCATATTCACTTGTAACCCGTCTGTAGGCTCATGACTACTGCCGGTTCCCTGCTGGCCCTCTTGTTCCTGGTCTGGTTTTATTTGCCCTCATTGACAGTTTGCCTCTTACTGACCTCGGCCTTTTAGAGCAAGTCACACATCTGGTACACTGACATTGTCTTTGAACAGTTCTCTTTGTCACACCTCCTACCTGTTTGTATTTGCGTATTATTCTGTTGTGCTGGCTGAAGAAAACATAAATGGCTCCTTTGTGGTCATCTTCCAGTGGGGCCCCCACCACCAAGTCATTGAAGCCATCACCGTTCAGATCGGGCACAGGAGCGAGCGATGAGCCAAAGCGAGCATTCTGGCCACCGTTGTGGATTTCCAAAGACCCCTCAAGGATGAAACGATTCTGAAGGGTGACGGGAAACATAATGATTCAGTTTTGCTGCGATCAGAGTGAATTGTTTTTCCCACTTCAATAATAACTCAAGGCAATCTCCCCTTAAGGGAAAGCTTGGATTTTTTTTGACTCTATATATCAGCTTTTGCATTGATGTTGATAAATAGACATTAGCTTTATCCACAGCTTTGTCCCACAGCAGGAGATCTGTCTGCACATCCCAAAATAAATCAACTGCAACAAAACAAGGTCAGTGAACAAAAACGTTTTTAAACCACAACACAAGATCGAAAAAAAATACTTTCATGTATTTGCAGAGCTTGATTCTCCTCCCAGACAGACATGTATATGAGTAACTGGACAATGCAGCATCGACATATTTTAGAGCCTATTGTTTTGGCTAATATACCAATATTGTGACATTGTGCTTACATGATTGCATTACAAGAAACCACAAGAAACATCGACCAGAACCAAAGAAATGTGATCTTTTAAGCTGTTCTTTAAACATTAAAAAAGTTATTTAAACTAACTACACAACATCTCATTTTGTTCAGCTTAGCACTTGCTCCCGTTAAGTCACTTCCCAAAATCCACCGTAAAGACAACAGCAGTGTGCATCTCAGACCGATGAGTTTGGTTATAACCGAGATAGTTCCCCTTTTTTTTTTAGGCCTCCCAAATAGGGTTTGGATTTGGCTGAGGTGTCTATTTCTCAAACCCAGCCAGGAAATTCAAGCAAAGACTGAAAACTCAGTTTCTGTTTAAGACCCCCCCCCATGTTCCACAGCCAAGATTTACCTCACTGCCTGCGAATAAATCAACATTATTACCAGCAAGTAACTCACTGCATCCTTTGTAAAAAAATACTGAATTATCAGAATTAGCTTTATTTGGACACGTATGAGTGCTGTTACAAGGCATTTAAATGACTTTTGCACCTCTCTCAATGTATTTACACATAAAACAACAGTAAAAGGACAACAAAGCCGGTCAGATAAAGGTAAATAATAGTCTAAAACATCTTATTACGAGTCAAGTGTATATACAATGTAAGTATATACAATGTAAAGATGTCTCTATAATAATGTGTGTAGGATTTATCTGTTTTGGGGTTAATGTTATAGGCAACTACAAAGCCTGGAAAATGACACTCTGAACATCCTAATGCATAAACAACACACAGACAGCCTTTACAGTACACATGTTGTTTCTATAATGTGGATACACTCTTTAATGGAAACAAAAGCATATGCCAAAAGGACATTTTTCAGAATAGCATATATGGTAAAGAAATTCTGTCTCCTCTAGTGGGCTGATCCATGCCTCCTGGCAGAGTTTATGTCAAAGGGCTGATCTGTTCTTCAAATGATCGCTCAGATGTCTCATAAAACCAAAGAAGAGATTGTTGTCCTCTCTGTCCTCAAATCCAGCTGGGTTTGTTGTTTCAATTATCTAAAAAAAACATCTTTGGTCGACTAATCATGTTGGAATTTATACACAAATAAAGTAACAAACAAGTTTCTTTTTCTAATCTTTCATCCGATGAAACGGAAGATAAAGTTTGGATCAGCTTCTGTGTTTTCGACATTATCCTTTAATTCCTCCTTTTTGAACTTGAATATCTAAAACATCTGGCAACAAAAAAAGTGAGGAATTTTACCTCTTGATCGTAAAAAGAACGGCGTATAGCTTTAGTGCATTTATTTGAAGTTCTATTCTTAGCGAGTGTAAAGTCAGATGGAAAATCTCCATGCCTTTGAAAGCAACTACCCGGGCAGGACATTTTTTTGTCTTTTTTTAAAAGACGAAATGGAGCCAAATACTCCCATACTTCCATTAGTGGCCATGCATATCATTGGTCCACTTGGCATCTCAGCTCATAATATATTTTTTGGGGTCGGCAGACGAAACATGAGATCACTTGTTATTTCTGTTGAATAAATGGGAAGGGAGATGATTTAGGAAGGTAGCTTTTACTTCTCCGCTACCTGATGTGTGCATGCGTGACAAAGAGGGAGATTGATGGAGAAATGGGGGGAAAAATATAGTCAGCAGTGTTTAAATTTGAAACATATGGTTTGTGAGGAGGCCATGAAGGGTCACAACCAGTGTGCAGTGAGCTCAGGAGTACGTTTAGCGTCAGAATGGAATCTTATTTTGGACCAGCTGCCAGACTCTAGGCGACTTCATTTAGTTCTGGACTTAGTAATTATTATCCTTTAAGTTTCGGTCAGAGGCAGCTCAGTATAATTCTTCTATCGTGTACCACCCATACACTTCTGATAAGTCAAGACATCCTACTCATAGAGTGTTAAAATGAAGAACAAACTAAATTAAGATTAAACAAGGCAAGAGTCTACAGCCACGCTGGCGACTCTGTGATGCTGTAGGATCCAGAAGATGATCCATTGTTGATGTAAAAATATTGATTAAAGCCGCTTCAACATTTCATCATCTCTCATTTCATGAGATTTTTACAGTAATGCACACTTATTCTACTGAGGTGCCGCCCTGCAGGCAGACATACGAAAGAAATATTTCAGTCTGGACCAGCATCGCCATATAAAGCCACGCTGCTAAGCATGGCAAAAAAAAAATCGTTGCATAAGTCTGCATAATCACATTGTGGATGTGTAATATTCACTGTAACCACACAGACACATTTCTGAACCAGGGTGTCCAACCTTAAATAGTTTTCCAGAACAATATCACCGTGAAGCATCTACAGCCACCACCTGGATCAACCACATCGTGATTATTATTGCTTGTCCTGATGTTGACGGGCGCTTTTTAAAAGAGGGATTTATCTCTGTTTGTGTTTTGTTTCTCACTGTTAAGCTTGGCCTGCCACCTGTGATGTGGTTTGGGCCAGACCAGACATTTAAATGCCTCGTCCATGCCTGTTCAATGGATTCAAAAACAGCTGAAGGCATTTATTATTCCAGAAATTTCCTTTCTAAAGAAAGTTCTCGCCTCCAAATGGTTTGCTGGAAATGATTTTTAGAAGGGGCAGAATACTTTCCTATTGAGTTCATTCTGCACATCTATTAAAATCTGCACACTGGCATGGAAGCATTTGATCTGCACATTTGATCTGGACAAGGTCATGTGTCAAATGTCTGCCTGCAGCATGTCAGTGTGCTAACTGTGGAGCTGGAATGCAACAGAGTCTGGTTTGTAAAGTGTTACCGGACACCTCTGGTGAGGCAGAAATGACTGGGAATGTCTGAAGTTTGAACAGGTGTTGACCCAATTCTGTGTTTTGTGTCAGAAATTGATTAATCCCTGCACGTGTCTCTGCATATGTTTACGTTTTTCAGAGTTTATACCCACCAGCTCTGTTACTCTGTAGATATAGACCTTTCCCTTCTCCAAGCCTCCACTGAAGAACATGGGCGCTGCCACCAAAAGGTTGTCAGTTATGCCGTCTCCATCAATATCCACAGGTGCAATCTCGCTGCCGTAGTAGGAGCCGATCTGAAAGAGACGTAAATGTTGTGTCGATCTTTGTTATTCATTCAACATGCTCTGAAATTCTTTGATTCTCCTCCACTGTTTGTTGATCCACATGTTGTTTTCTGATTTACTGATGATCTGGAGTTGCTTATGAACGTGAATATTGAAAGCAAATGGGGGTCTGCGTTCGAAGCAAGTGGTCAGAGTCGTAATGATTTTGTAATGAGAGCTTTTTTCGGAGGGAGACCGGATCAGTCACTGGCGTGGATGGAACATCATCTATTGGCTTTCAGATTAGAAACATCTGCCTATTAAAAAGCTCTTTGCTCAAGAGTTGTGAGATCCAGAAAGTTTTCTGCAAAAAAACATCTGCCGTTCTGGATGAGCTGCTGCTGACAAGGTACAATGTAAGCTGCTGCAGGATGACTTCTTCAGGCCCGCAGCCTGTGAAGGGTTGCCAGTTATGAGTGTAGCGGACATTAACACACAGAGCCACATCCCTTTGAACTGATGATTATTTTTAAACTGAACTTGACTCGGATGATTTCGAAGTACACTTAGAAGTTCTAAAATTAAACATCAACAATATTTATTTATAGCACCAAAATCAAACTTTATTGGTAATAGAGATTCACACATTCAGTGAATTTGTCTTCATGCCAACTTGCACAATCAGCACAGTTTGTCATGTTTATGACGTTTGGACAGTAGTTGTTGAGCAGTCATTTTATTGAGGTTGAATATTGAATGAAAATCCTTTTGACTATTGGCCTTTTCCTCTGAAAAATACTGCATGTCATGATGATTTTTTTCGACCATATTGTCTTATTTTATATGTTCATTGATTTCAATCATTTTAATGCTTTCAGAAGTTGAAAATACAGAATAAACTAGGTACTAGAATGACATAAACAGAGAGAAAGAGAAGATCTACTGCCAAATCTGGCTGAGTTAGTGTACTACACTGCCAGTAGTAATTACATTACAGTCATTTAGCAGATGCTTTTATCCAAAGCGACTTACAATTCAGTATCTATACACCGTAGGCACAGCTACGTGTCTTGCTCAAGGACACATTAACATGTGACTAGTGGAGCCGGGGATCGAACCGCCGATCCTCTGATTGCAGGACGGCCCTGCTCTCCACTTAGCCACGGTCACCCGTAATTCTGGTTTTGCTGTTAAATAAATAAAAGTGGATCGTGTGCAGCAGAGCTAATAAGCTACAATAGCTTCCTCTATTTTAGGCTATCCAGGTCACTGTTCCGCCAGAGTTTTGCACCGACAAAAAAATCTTGCTATTTATTTCACCAAAGTTCACCTAAATTGATCACATTAATCCAAAAAGGAGCAATAAAGACTCATAAAGACTGACCTGCTCTTTAATGACGGGGGTACAAGCAGAGTTTTATAACAATGTTTCATGACATTCCTTCCTTGTTGCACTGCGGCATTCTTTTAAAAGAAGACATAAGGAGAACCATCAGTGTGTAACTGATGTACTCCTGAAATCAAGTCGGTGAAGTGCTGGTTGCTACACTACCTGCTGGCCTTTGAGAGAGTGCAGGATGGTGAGGTTTCCCGAGTTCTTCAGAGTGAAGATGATGACTTTCCCGGTGTGGTTAAATCGCGGAGCTCCCGCTACGAGGAGACGACCGTTTCTGGCCGACACCACAGACGTCACGGTATAACCTGGTTATGTAAAACACACATAATAATTCTGCCTCAGTTCACAGGCAACAACATTCTGAAGTTAGTAGATTTAGAGACAAAATCAACCCAAGTAAGATATTACTTGTGATTTTAGTAATTGTGAATCTGTAAATGAAGTAAGCTGATTGAAGACTACAGGCACTATGTTTTGTTCCACTGTTTGAGTGCGCTGAGAGTGATTGAGCCTGACTTACAGCTTTAATTACATAGCAGTGATCTGCATGATGACTCGAGAAAAAAATAGTAAAACTCAGCAACTTGAGGAGTTGAAGCTCAGTGAGCTGCATTCAGTTACGCAGAACTGGCTGTTCTGGTTTCTCAGGTTTCTCCGATTTCTTCCTCTATTTCATCTTTTCCCACTAAAAATTCCACTCACTCCCAGTATACTTTTCCACCTTCATCTCACATCTTCATACCCCCTTTTTTTCCCCCAGCTTTAACTTTCTCCCTGCCTTTCCGAAATTATGCTTCCACCTCATATTACTATTGAGTCTAGAACTGCGTCCATTGGCAGCCTGGTGGATACGCTCAGAGACAAACCACTGATGGTAAAAGCAGAGATCTGTGGTGGTGGAGTGAGATGGGGTTGGATACAATATGAAGTACTAGGGCAATGGGTACACTTAATAGAGATGGGTTGCAGCTAATATAGGTAATGTTAATACAAGTACAAGGCTGGTGTTATGAACATTGTTCAAGCGTATCCTTCATTTCTTTTCACATTATAGACAGCAATCACAATCCAGTCATGATTTTTCCGCTCCATTCAAATAATTTCTAGGGTGTTACTCACCCAAGTAGGCACCATGGTTTTTAAGCTCTTCGGGGAACTCCTCTGTGTAAGAAGACTTGGGAGGGACCACCTTCCCCTGTCTCGTTTCCTTCAGCACTGCTCCGTTCCAATCGTAAGCGCCGACTGCACCGACCAGAATCCCGTCCTGTATGGAAGGAGGGGAATTGTTTTTTATTCTTCAAACAGCAGAATAGTAGAGAATGAACTGGTTGCACTGCCTGTGCTGCACATGTTTGCAACACGGTAATTACTGTATATGTTGATGATCCACTCATGGAACTTAACAGTGTGACCACTGTTTTGGAGCACACCGTGTGTGTTTGGCTGACTTCAGCTTCAGTCAGATTAATGACGGTGTGGTGAAACTGAATCTTGGTAACAATGATAAACACAAGGCAGGTTGTCATTACATATGTGGATACTTTAAAAGAATATGAAGGAAATAAAATGTAATATATCCCTCTTTCGCTTTCCCGCAGTACATCAGATCACTTGTAGATGCAGATGTTGCTACAACAAGAACATGTTGAAACTAATGGTCCATTTGCCCAGTCCTATTTAACATTGTGAATCATTTCTTCCCCTTTGAGATACAACATCAATCTCTCCCAGCTTACACATATCATACAAGTTACTTATCCAGGACTCATTTTGTTGTTTATTCTTTTGGTTTGTCTATTATTGTCCGTCGATATCACAACCATACTCAAATGTAACCGGGCAAATGTCTTGTGCTTGGTTTGGAATGAAGGATAACACAATAACACAAACATGTTACCCACAACTTTTACAGTTTCAGTCATGGTCATGGTCAGCACATTAGTATTTACTAGCAATGCAAGCTAACGAGGTAGTATGTATCATCCAGTTGTAGGACTGCAACTAATGAATATTTTCATTATTCATTAATCGTTTGTATATTTTCAAGATGAACCGTTTGGTCTATAAAATGTCTGAAATAAATTGGGAAATATGTCCATCCCAAGTCCAAGGTAACGTCTTTAAATGTCTTGTATTCCCAAACCCAAAGATATTAAAAACAGACAAAATCATATTCCATAGCCATGACAAATCTTCCACTGAAACTCCCAAAGATCCAACCACGTATTTGCTCTTATTGCTTAAGTTGGAGCATAACTATAAAAAGCAAAAAAATGAATGAAAACTTGAAGTCTGCTCATCTATATCTGAATTTAAGACTTTTTCTCACAAGGAAATAAAAAAAACTACTGGTGGAAATGAACTCATGACAGCTGTACAACATCAACAGTCACAGAAGCTACAGTGGAACGTTTTCACACAATCACAACCCACAGTGTGCAATGAAAGTAAGTCTGCTTTAAAGTCCATTATCAAATCGCTGCTGAATCTTGATCAGTGTGCAATTAACTGCAGATGCAAGGAGCGATTTTCTATCTTCCATGGTTCACCCTACATTGTATCACTGACACTGTAATTATAGGGTTGCTCAGCTTAATGAGCTATGCCTTTTTTTTTACCTCACACAAAATGCCGACAAAACATTTTCCAGTGTTTGAGCACATGCTGGAAGGCAGAATTGTGTGCTCACCACGCTCGCACTACGTCACTCTCTTGACAGCAGCGTTATGCCAATGTGGTTGTCTGTTTTGGTCAAATTGGTCTCCATGGCAAATGAATGAAACCCGAAAAACAGTTCAACCCAATAAACCGGTGACCTGTTTCAACTGCAGTTGCATGTACTGTGGTCAGGAAGTCAACTCTTCAATGCATCGGAGGGGGCCAGATTTGCGGTTGTACATAAATATACAGAAGTGTATAGAGGGTATATACACTTTATACCAGCTCAACTAACATGTGATGTACAGTAGATTCTATATTGTGTTAAATACAGAAATCGGTTTACCAAATATCACAGAGTCTTCAGATTGTTTTTGTTTAGTTACAGTTAACAAAACAAACAGCAGACAGAGAAACTACAACGTATGCTGATGCATGAATTCGTCTATATGGATATATGACATAAGCAGCCTTCAGAGTTGGCACATGTCACATTTAGCAAAACCATCTGGGCTTTTTAGGACTGTTTTTCTCTTTTACAGCCCCGGCATTCTTTCCAATAAGTTATCCTACTCTCAACACTCAGGTTGGTTTTGTCGAGCATCTCTGGAATCTGGCCTTGTAGACTGAATTTCCAGCAATTCTTACCACCCAGCTGCAAATTCTGCCCTATATTTATTTGTTTTATCCTGAATGGGATATATTTTTTCCTCCCTTGACTGATCACACTGTGAAGGGGAACTGGAAAAATCAAATGTAGTTGCATCAACAAATGTCTGGACGGAGCCAGGAATGGAAATCAATGAATTGGTATGAACTGCCGGTACAGTAGAGGAGATGTGTCTTATCTCTGTCCTCCTCCAGCTGCGTCAACTTTTAAAGCCAGCACACCTGCGACTATCTGCGTTCAGATACAATCAAAACCTCAGCGGAAAAACAACCCATCCTGCAGCTGAACTGTCTCAATCGTGCCTCAGCTTCTCACCAGTATGTTTCCCTTGGGAACAAGTGGTGTCTTATTACCCATCACCGCACGGTTGAAGTGGAAAAAGGCCTGTCTTTTCTGTCTGCGGCTCCTAAATCAGGATGAGCTAAACCACTGGGTCCACACAGCAGGCACCTCAGGGGGGAGGGGCTGGAAAGTGATGAATGGCAGGTTGTGGGGAGGAGTAATGAAGCGTCAGAAGAGACAATGTGCGTTAACAGATGATATGAGGCGACGTGGTGGCAGAAGTCAGACTCACCTCGACGTGGTGTGCGGAAAATCCAGCCTGAGACATCTGGAGGCCAAACGCTGTCCCGTTCTTGCTGGTTCCTGTGTACACAAGTCGGTCTTTTACAGTTCTGAACCGCTGCAGCAGCTCAGAAATGTAAGGTGCAAACCACAGTCAAAACCCTAGAAGAGCCATTGCAGTGGAGTTTCAATGTGGACGTCTCACATATAAGAGATAAGAGGCTTTGTTTGAGCATTCCCACAGCAATAATGATTACGTTCATGGCTGATTACTCTCTTAATCGCATTCATTGTTTATAAAATATAAGAAAATAACTTTCTTTTTAAAAATCACCATCTCAATTTTGAAGATAAAGGTGAATTTATCTTCAAATTGCTTACTTTATCCAATCAGCAGTCCCAAACCCACATTTTTTAATCCATACATTTCAGAAGTTGGGAACGGCCAATGTTTGGCATTTTCGCTTGATAAATAACTTAATAACCTGATATCAGGATTGTTGGACAGCCTGTTTCTGTCAAAGACTACTGCATGGGTCTCTCACTTTATCTAAGGTGTTTTATGTACGTTTGTATCGTTCCACAGAGGAACATCACATCCTTTGGTTAAAGATAAAATATGTAAATCAGTATATAATGTTCTGCTACATTTGCATATAAATCTTTGTGGTTTCTATTATGCTTAGTCCTAAGAACTTGCACTGCAACAACTGAACATACTTAGTTCTTTTAAGAGGAATGCACTTATTATGAGTTGCTTTGGACAAAAACGTCTCACAAATGAATGTAATGTAGCTCTAATGAATTCTTTGCAAAACCTTCCAAACTGAAGATGCGTTCCCCAAGTGCGTCCACAATATCCTTCAGCGCCGACTCGTCTGTCACATTGAAGAAGTGTTTGTCATCTGGGTCGCTGGCGATGTATTTGATCTCATTGAGGAAAGCCTCGGGGTTGATTCCACGACGGTTGTAGTAGCCAAGGACCTGTGAAGATAAGATTAAGCACTCTTTCAGTACATGAATGAAGAACTTGAATGTCAACCATGCTGAGTTAATCTGTCACATTTTAAAAGCCCTATAACAGGTTAACAATAGCGTTCTTTGAGAAGCTTTCAGAGGATTTAGTTTTTCTACAACACTGCCGGTGCTGTCACCAGTCGGGTTTCAACCAAATTGCTTCATTGGATGGAATCGAGTGTGCCATTGACTGCACCAGCAACAACTCAAACCAAAGAAGCATGCGGTTTGGACGAGATTATTTAACTGCACGTTCACTGCGCTTTTACAGTATTTGAATCTCTCCAGGTGCTTGAGTGTTTTTGGCTCCATCCTTCACTGAACTCCATGAGCTCATTATGTTCATGGTGTTTTTTAATGGAGCACTGGAAATGTATTTAAGCTTCACAAAACTAAGTTAAAACTCATAAAGTGTAAGCCATCTAGCCCAGGTAAATGATAGGTCTAACAGACTCACAGCGATGGCATAACGGGTGATGCCATCCTTCTCACTGTCCTCGATGGCTTGCTGGAGATCAGCGCTGTCATGCGACTCTCCGTCAGTTATCACAATCATCACCTTCTTGGCACCGCGTCGACCTCCTTGTTTGAACGCTTGTGAGCTGCGAGAACATGTTTTGATGCGTTCAGTGAAACAAATCACAGAATGAAGTCAAGTCGTGTTGCTCACTCGTACAAAGGGAGATGCTGTACCGTGCTGTGTTGATGCCCAGCGCCGTGTTGGTCTCCTCCCCGCCTCGTTGGTCGATGCTGCGAGCTCTTTTCACCACTTCCTCAACAGATTTGTAGTCGCTGAGTTTGAATTCATGGACCACCTTCTCACCATACTGAACAACTCCAACCTGTCCCAAGAGACACAACAATCTATCACAATGAATAAGTGTTCTGTCTCCTTGCAGTTATCTAAAGGATTGAATATAATTGTCTTCCTACAAAAAACTAACTTGCATGAACATATCACAGGCACAATAAACCTGAGACATCTTATCTTCTTGTAGTGTACCTTCCTCTCTTACACACCTGTATTTGACCTGGTCCAACATAGAACTTCTGAAGAATGTTGATGAGAAAAGCCTGCACTTCATACCAGGGGTAGATGGAGTTTGAGCCATCCAGAACGATCACTATGTCCATATAGGTCTCGCATCCTGAAACGCATTTTAAAGACTCAATCATGAGAGCACACATGAACTGTCCATGAACGTTTGTCAAACAGGAAAAAAATACTTTTGGACTTACTCTGAAAGGCCGGCGCAATCGTCCTGGAGAACTTGAAGCTCGCGTTGACTCTGGAGCATATGCCAGTGCTGTAGTAAGAGCTGCCGCACTCATAGGACCATAGCGGCCCACAGGCCTGAAACATAAAAGAAAGCATTTACACAAGCAACATTATCAACCTCAGAATATTACAGAACGTTAGCTCATGCTTTCAAAGTCCTTCCGTTGGGAGAGCTGCAGTATGACAACCGTGCAATCAAAAGAAAATCTTGTGGGTTTCTGTTTTCCATTTTGTCTATTGCTATTAAATGCGGCCTTACTTGCTCAAAAGGTTCCGCAGCGACAGACCGTCTCTTTATGTTATTTCTCAAAAAGATAAATCCAATAAGTATAAAACTAACCACAAAGCTGTTGTCTTTAGGGTTCGTTGTGAGCGTCATTCCCAGCCTCATCTTGTCCTTTCGCTCCGATACGTTGGTCAGAGATATCCTTCCTTGAGGGAAAATGAAACTCACTGAGAGGATCTTGGATGCACAGATCATATATACATAAATACATGCACTATCCTTCTGAGACCAAACAGAAGGTCCCCCATCTGGGACTTTGGTTTGTTATTGCTGTCTGGGCAGCCAAAGCAGCGTCTACATCCTCAGACCTAAACGTTTACGTGTGCCTTACTAACCAGCACAACACATGTGCAACTGGTATGAAGAAGCATGCGGTGAGATGTGTGGTATAACACACATGTGGAAATGTCCATAAACAATTAAAAAACATTGTAAAATGCGGAATGATTGGTATGGTACCCACACTTCGGTCGTACACATGCCACCATGATGCAGAAAAAGCGTGCAGACATATAAACACCTATACATGCATATACATTTATCCAGATGATTTGCAGTCATGACTGTTACTGTGTGTTAGTGTATCTTGTGATTTTCTGGTAAAAAAAAAGAGTGTGGTGATAATATACCTAAGTTGAGCTTGGAACAACCGTTGCCATTGGTTCGTCGGCTCACCGAACATTTATAGATATCCCCTGTCTGGTAGGGGCCATTCATTTCATACGGAGCGCCCACTAATAACCTGCAAAGACACAAAATCCCACAGTAAGCGTCACTGGATATATAAAGTGTGCACAATGTCTCGAATATTATTTATTGACTTTTAAAAGTTGACTTTTGATAGTAAGAGCAAGATTGAGTAAGTCTTTGAGTAAGTCTTTGTCTGGTATCTAATCCTCTGAGGGAATAGGACACACAAAACACATGGGCTGACCAAGAAGGTTTTGAACCTTTATTTATCCATGGAGGTTAACTAAGCATGTTTAATCATGTCCAGCAGACTTCCCATTTATAAACAGTTTCACCCAGTACAACCAGTCAGATCCTCAAGATGATACCATATCTCCTTTGAACATCCGTGTGAAAGTTATTTTGCATTAGCAAAATACAAGGAAGCACACATATCTTGTATTGCATAGAACATATCTGCACCATTTTTACTGTCAGTGTGTCAGAGCAGAGTTTGAATACAAAGAAGAAAACCCCCGCACTCTGTCTCGCGATTACTGCTGAAATATTCATTTTGGTCTGTTCGACCTTCAACCAATAATTGTAGAACAAAAAGAACAGGAATGTATAGGTCATGGTCGAGGAAAAGTAAGGTGATGTTATTTGTAGCTGCTACGTTCAGCGCGTTGATCGAGGATACCTTTGTAGTAGTTTCGGAATCATTTATTTTTCATCATTTCATTCAATGATGCTTTCATTGAGGACTCTGAGGAAACAGCTATTTCATTTCACGAGAGCTTAAAGTTAAACCAGAGAAATGTTGTCGTCATAGACCATCATAGGATTTAGATTTCCTCAGAAAGCAGCGTGTTGGAAGCGCTGGACATTCCTTTCACATGACCTCGTCTTTGTGAGGAGTCGCTCCAGCACTTGACTTTACCAGTGAGTTTCCTGTGTGGGGTCAGTGTGGTCTTATAAATGTCACTAAAAGGTTTTAGATGACTTGATGTGATGGAGAATATAAAGCCATCTGACGTGTTTACTTCAGGACTGATGGGGGGCATAAAAGCCTTAACGGGAGCCAGAATTCACATGGATGTCACAGATAAGAACTCTCCATGTTCGAAACGAAAAGAGACGTTTTATTCATTATTGACGATCTCCATAAAAGTCCCGTAGGGTTTCGCGTTATGTCTTGTGATGCGTGTCAGTTTATCGCGTAGTACCTCACTATTTCACTATTTCAACATCTCAACACTGTCACAGTCACAAGACTCTGTCTAAACGCCTCAGGTTTCAACATATGTTAACAGACAGTAACATGACACTGCATGCTCTATCTCTCCATGGGGAATTTTTTATATTGTACATACATACATTACAAAGCATACACAGTTTACAATATTAGACTCGGTTCCCCTAAACCATAAATAGATACAACAATATCAGCATTTATAGTAATACAGAGAACAGCAATAAAAACAGAGTAGATTACCTCCAGCTGTATTGTTAAATCTAACACATAAGTAGTGGCAATGGAGTACGCTGTGCTAGTAATTAAATTGAAATAGTTCTGTAAAAGGCAGAGAGTTAAATAAGGCTAACTTTTTTGTTTTGTTGGACATAATAATTTTTGCAGCTATTTCACTTTCTTTTCAAATTTCCTAAACTTGACCGATTCAAGCATTCCATGGCAAGTTGTAAACTAATCACATTCCTGGAAAAGCAGCGGGCAAAGGAGCAATTCCCAGTTCAGTGGTCACTCGACACCACTTTATAGCAAAAGCAGACTGTGGACAACCTCCTGCATGGACTTCTATGTCAAAGTCTAACAATTAAAGAATGACAGATCTTGAACTTAAGGATTTCTAGGTCAGGTTCATGATCCCCAAAGTCAATAAATTGGTATACAAATAATCAGAAACTCAGCTTATATAATCACATAAGGTTAGTATGACATAATATGATGTTCATGATTTCAGAGGACATCAAAGGTGCCCTACGGAATGTAATGTAATAATTACACACTTTGTTGATAATACTTGTAGCATTTTGCATTTCATATTATTTATGAATTTGTTGCAGAACACATTCCTTAAAGATACAAAAGACTGTATTCATCATTGCAACCACCATTCAACTGATCAGGTCAAGAACAACAGCCGACAAGAGTTGACAATCAATCAGGAGTTTCTCCAAAACAGTAACGCCTGCAAGTTAGTCTCATGAGCAACAGCCTGAAAAGGCATTTAGTCTTTTCACTCAACAATAACTTTAAAATGATTCAGCTCAGATGTCAAATGGTTTCATCTGTTTGTTCTATAAAAGCTAAATTTACTGTAAAACACAACATAACCGCTGCATATAATTCATCCCCGGACCAACGTTGGCCTTGCAGGGCTTAATAAAGTTGTATTGATTTAAAAAAGAACGTGCAATTCCATGACGACTGTGCAAACTCCTGCTGAGGAGGATTGTGTGATATAATAAAGCTCCAGAACAGAAGTGGAACTTGTGGTGAGACTGTTTGATTAACTACCGTTTTCAGGGTCAATAATGAACTTTCAGTCTTGAGCTTACTTTTTGATGCTCTCTTTGTTTATTTCTTTTAGGGCAGCTGTACAAGTGATGCGTGGTGTCACGCATCACTTGTGATATGCGTGGGCATATATACAGACAATTATTGACGTGACATTTTACAGCAGCGATGAGGACAAGAGGAAATGTTGTTCAAACAGTCCATCAGCTCACATCAAAGAGCAACTCATATGGAAGTAAGCTTCAATGTTGTTGCACCTGGAGCCCAACTTTTTAAAGTCTCACAGACGCTGGAAGTCATTTTCACCACAGTGGCTCCAACAGTGCTCATATTTTCATAGCTATGAATATCATGATTATGACTTCAGTTATTGCTGCAGCACAAGTTCAGGTCAGGATACATCTACCTTGATGAAAAGGGACCATTGTTGGCTTTGACTTGGACGCCTGCCTCGGGACCTCCTGAATTTCACCAGAAGCTGTTCAAACAATCATGTTCCAGAGCTCATTGGGGTCGAGCGTTAGCCCCGGTGCATCATCGCTGCAGGAATGGTAATGACACTGAAAGAAATAACTTGACCCAAAATTAATGCGTGGACATTTTCTACCATGGTTACTGGGGGATACAGGATTTTGGGGTTTTGAGAAAGCGCCATCCCCAAGCACAGGCTGTCATTAATGTGGTAATGTTTTTTTCATATTTGGAAGGAAGAGATGTATACGCTGTGAAACCACATCCCTGCTCCAAACATGAGCGTGCTACTCCAATGTCGGGACTCGCGCTTGCTCATCACATTCCATTCGTCCGCATTAACAGGATATCTGTTCTTTTGTTTGTATTGCCTCATAATTCTGAAGAATTGTAATGATCACATAATCATTTTCCAAAGACATGCATTTAGACCGTCTACTTCTCTGGAGAGCATTGACCAGGCAGTGACAGGGAGACTTATGAGGAAGCACATGCTTGTTGCTTTAATTCATTGTCCCACATGTCCCTCATTCTGAGATGTATTTTTAGCCACGCTGGCGGCTAATGTCGGTCGGTCAGTCCATCACTTTCCTCCTGACTGAAATATCTCAAAAGCTATGGGGTGGATTGGATTGGATGACATTTGTATAGACATTCATGGTCCCCACAGGCTGAATCCGGCTGACTTTGGTGGTCACCTGACTTACAGCATCACAAGCAGGTCAAAGTTTTCACTTATGCAGTAAACTATCTCAACATCTACAGGCTGCCCCTGCGTCCTAGAGATTCAGAGTAGATAATAGACTGTCCATATTAAAGGCTTACAATCCCCAAAAACACAACATATATACAGTATATCTCAACATCTATATGGATTGCCACACATGCATGCTTCCCCTCAGGATGAACTGTAATAACTCTAATTGACGGGACAATTCAAACGTGTCCAATACTTTAGTTATTGACCAAATACCTGCAAAACTAATGACATTCCCATTAAGCTCAGTTGTACTCTGTTTAATGCTAATTAGCCCACATTTGCATGCTAACACGCTAAGCTAAGATGGTGAATGTGGTAAACATTACCTCCTAAAGGTCTGTTAACGTTGTCATTTTGATCATGTTAGCATAAAGCTCACAGAGTAGAGTCCTATTTTCGCTATTCAATGTAACAGATATCTATGGTCCAACGGTCCAATGGTGTAAAATACTTCAAACCGATGACAATGACCGTGAGTGTTGTGTGTCTAAACTAAAATGCAATAGATTGAATTCTGTTTTTCTACCGAGCTCAGGAGGTGTAAAAACACTTTTCTTTGCTTTGCAAACGACCCAAATAAAGGGAACACTATTTAAGGCCAGAGCTGAAAGACTTCACGGACTCCCTGTAGCTCTTTGTGGTGTGCAACTCGTAACTGAGCTAAAGAGTAAAGGTCAGGTCTCCGTTGAGGAGACCTGGTACTACTGCAGAAAAATAAACAGTGGGAATAGAAAGGGGGAGGCTTCTGTGGTGCATGGCTCAAGTATGCAGGTTTGTGTATCCCATCAGGTTTAAACACCCAAACTTTTCACCAATTGAAGGTGAAGTGGCCTCTTCTCACCTCCCCGAAGAGTGTCGGCTCTGGCAGAGTGTTTAGAGCCCCATGATGCTCCGTAGACACGTGAGGAAATGACACATTCTTGACATTGTGACCTTTCCTCAACTTGGTAGCTCTATAAGCACTGATGGACAGAAACTGTCAACAGACCTGACAAAGATGTCTCAACTTCTCGATGTATCTGAAGCCAAATATTGTAAAAATAGTCTTTTTTTTCCCCTCGCTCACTTTCACACCACATGCTTGGATAAGGGGAAACACATATTCTACTACACAAACAGCTTTTTTTTACATCTCTGAAACAAAAAAAGCTCTTTAAAATAGCGTTTCCAAGAACACTTGAATCAACAAACACTATTTCCTTAATTAGTTCCTTAAAGAAAGCCTTTTCAATTGATTTGGATTTGGATTTTTTTGTAACAGAGTCACTTTCCAGCTGTGGTCCTGTTCCTATCCAAACACAGAACTGAGGGTTTTGAGAAATCAGACTGGAAAAGTTGACAGCGCTGCAGTCTAGCACAGATGCTCACAGGCAACATCAGTGATCGCAACAATTTAAATTATCTCGAAAGCTCAGTTGAGGTGAAACTACTTGAGGGGAAAGTGATGGTCGGAAAGTTAAAAAAGCAGATATATCCAGGGATAGTATACTGTCCTTAAAAGTGTATCACTCAAATAAATGTTTCTAATTGACTAATCTAAGTGTGAAGTCACATTGGTAAATATAGTGAATACAAAGATCGGGACATACAAATCCAAACAATAGGCAGAAAAGCCCCCCTGAAGTTCTGACACTTAGTGAGCACATGTTCCAATGAGCAGTTGGTGTCTGGCACTTCAAAGATGTATTTTTATAGCTTGGAACCAAAAATAGCAGATTTTGTCCTAATCAGCACTGACCATTGACTCAACACATTCATCTTGGGGAAAACAAATACAAATCCCTATCAAACCGCTTAGTTGACACACATGAAAATGGGAGACATGTGGAGACAAAGTCATGACAGCAGCAGCAGCATGATGGGACCAGTGATGGAGAACAACTGAATACAAGTACTGTATTTAAGCACACATCTGAGTATTGCCATTGCATGATACTTTATACTTCTAATTCATTTCAGAGTGAATTAAAAAATATGAATAAAGTATAAACATGCAGTATAATTTAATCTAACAAACAGTGTATAAAGCAATGAAAAGTAAGATCCAATGTATAAATATATTATATATATATATATAAAACTCCCTGTAACAAAGGCATTCTGCAGGGATGCTAATTTAAATGTACTTATGTAACCTTTTGAAAGCAGTACCTCTCTTGTGAAAGAGCATGTTTATATTATGGTTATATGCTCATATCATTTGGGCAACCTCCCACTGGTGATATAAAAAGCAGCAATATCTTTGGTTTAGATGTGCAGATGTCGATGAAACAAATGAAGTCTTGTCGGAATTGAAGACAACATTATTTTTGAATCACTTCAATGATCCTTTTAACGCTCAATAGTGCCGTGTTTTCACATCTCGGTCAGATCCTGCAACATTCCTGCAGTCCAGCTGAGAAGCGTCAGACTGTGCGTCGCACACACACACTCCCACAGACACAAACACAAATATACTGTACAGCTTGAGTTTGTGCACGCAGCTGTGTGTTCGCATATCCACACCTACGCACACTGCTGCACTGACTAAACAGTCTGTTTGAGACTGAACTCCACTGGATGAGTAAGTTGTCTGGCGGGAAGAAAGACGAGTCATTTAACAAGGTGGGTCACAGAGTTTGACAGTATACTGAATATCCACAACAACGCTTTTAAACATTGTTATCATATACAAATAGGAGACGTTTACCAAAACGTTTTCTTTTGTTGCATCAATTAGAAGACTTTCCACCACCATTAGTTAACTTCCACTCTTCAAATATCATATTGCTTAAGATAAAGATACTCTCATACTAGATGTGTGAACACTTAATAAAGAAGCCAATCCCTGGAGCCCCGGTGTTTTCACAGTCTGGTCTGCACTATTCTTCCACTGCAAGTGTTCTCACCTCCTTCTCAGACATTTACCTCAGTCTAAGCAGTGTCTCTGGTGACCTTTATTCCACACAAATCAGCCTCATCGGACCTTTTTTAGTTCTTGTAGTCATGGTTGGCTCTGGCGGTTGCTCCGAATGGTAAAGAACTTGGATTTAACAGTGTAATCCACTCTGTCGCTGACATGTGCAAAAGGAATACTTTGACATCTGTGAGTTGGCAGCTCTTGATAGTTTGTCACTTCACTCTACAAGTTTGTCACCGTCTCATGCCTGTACATCAAGAACACACACGTCTGCAGCCCCTCACCTGCACCTTAAAGGAGAAGGCTAGTGATATTCAGCATTTGTATTATTGTACAACAGTCTGAAAAGACCAAAAACACACCATGTGTGTGCTGTCTTACTGTGTGTGGTTCCAACTGAAGATGTACATTTTACAAAACAGGATATGATTATATACTTTGTAGTTTGTGCGAAACAACTCAATTATGCATTTGTTGGGGACTAGTTTATATATATATACTGTATATTGGTTTGTTAGTGAGTATTTATGGCAGCAGGATGGTGTTTCTTGGATCAACTCAGTCCTCATGTTCAAGTACAATGAAGGGGGTCACCCAGTGAAACAGTGAGACTGGTTGATGTTTTTTTAATCGATTATTGGATATTTTATGGAGTCTTTTGGCTCAATACAAAGGAAGAAGCCACATCACGATTTGGCTAAATAGACATCAGCATTAGATCAATTTATTGCTGTTTGTTTGTCCGGGAAGTGAGATCCAAAAACACACCTCCAATTAAATCTCAACCCCTAAAATGCCACAACTTACCAAGAAATGGGACGCTCTCAATCAGCTTCTAGCTGTTTATTACTTGTTATCAACAGACATTGTGATGTGTGATTAGATAAAGCAGCAGCATATAGTGATTTCATTGCCAAGTGCAATGTTTTGAAGCTTCTTTATATGAATACAATACTCTCTCTCTTTTCACACATACACACGATGGTGATGGATAACTTGCCGGGAGGAACAGTTAAAGCAAACAGGACGGGACAGTAAGCCCAGTATGGTGTTTACTGCGTATATGCTGTACACTGGTCCCATTATGTTAGCAGAGCAGTTCTTAATATTAAAATTAGAATTTTACCATTGAGCTGGTGTTTGAGGCAAATAATGACAGATACAATCTTCATGAGCCATAGCCCGGTTCTACCACAATGTTGTAACAACGCTTGTGTTACACTTATTCTATAACTGATGTGAGTGGTTTCTGAACCATCACCCTTATGGTTAAGGTTCAGGGTTTTCTCTAGCTGGCCACAAACTTTACCTAATATAGTTTGCATTAAGGTGACCTTAGCTTAAAGGTAAGTGTTGAACAATATTAAACTCCAGTTTTGAGTCCAGATCCGCGTATGTGACTACGATTCTGATGCCAAAATGCTGCACAGTAGTTTTCATTATTGTGAGGAAGGATTTTACTGCTCTGGCAGCAATCATTTTATGATTCATACGTAAACAGTTATACGACGTCCACGTTACAAAGTATCAGCAGTTTGTATGTCTTTAATTGGCCAATGCAATGCTATATTCAGAATGAAGCTACATTGCATTGCTGTGAAAGTTGAGCCCTGCGTTTATTTGCTGTAGGGCCATCCTCGCATTGTTCCTATTCAAGTGAATGAGGGGGCTTCATGTACTCATGTAGTGCTTTTTCTGTCCGAGACTGTGCGCTCTGGTTAGGGAAACTTCAGGTTATTTTTAGTTTTACTTTCATGTTCAAAACTGTTATTGGAAACAAGATGCGAACCATAGTCATCATCACATGCATTGTACACCTAAGCATCCACCCTAAAAAAATGATGATACTTAGCGGGGACAGTCATTATTTGCTTGTCAGGAAGTTGTAAACAAATGACCAACGCTATCATTTTTTCTGGGAAAGGCAGTCTGGAAGCTATTGAAGTCAGAGAGGAAAAAACAGACATATAAAATTATATATACAAACCAAACTAATGATTTACACATACAACACACAACACACACACACACACACACACACACACACACACACACACACACACACACAGAAGCACAGCTGGAATTTGGCATGGTACTAGCGCAGTGTTTGCTACCAGAGATTTTGGGAAAGCCAGAGACTAATTTTGGCCACTGCACGGTGCCAGTTGGCTTAATAATAGTGTGCATCAGGAGTCAGTTTGTGCTATGAGGTAACATGATGAATGAGAGGTATCCATGCTCAGTGTATAGTTTGTTTTGCAAGCACAAATTAATGGGAGGAAACTTTGCACACATCACGGGAGACGTACAGTAGATCATTATCTTTCTGGGGAAAAAATGTCTCACTGCCAAGTCAGACAGTCTGTTAGCACTAACGGCTTGTCTTTTGTGTTTTAACAATCGTAAAGTACTTGACCTCTTAATCTTAGCCATAGATCACAACATTCTGGCTGTTTTATAGAAGCTAAATATAATAAAGTATGTCGTAAAAGATAGATGATTGAATCACTGTGGTGTCAGAAGCCATACTATTGTCAATACAGCAGCTGCAGGAAATCAATTGATTTTAAAAAACTTGTCAAATTGCTGTACAGTGGTACTTTACAGGTTCGAAAACATCAATGGGGCATAAACGTTTGCATTGCAGAAGTGTGTAACTCATATCAGCCTCTTACCACTTTTCTCCTCCAGCAGCAACGTGTTGCTGAACAGTGTATCCAAACTGGGCTTGTTTCGGGCCTTTGATGATCCTGGGGTTCTTTGTGTCGATATTGAAGCAGTCATGGAAGCCTTGAAACAGAAAAAGACCATTTTCATCAGGAGATGCCATTAATGACCCGATGTTACCTATAGTTCTATGGCATTAGTGTAATCTGTACAGAACATATAGTTTTCAGTGCCTCGTGTTATCTCAGCTTGATGGATGTCTGTACTGAAAGAAACATTTACATTAACTACTGATTAGACCTCAACATCTGGCCAAAGTGCAACAAACAGCTGCAAGATCATCCTTTCTCATCATTAAAATAATCCTTAACTGCCTCATGCCTCCAGTCTAAACACAGACTTCCCTCATAAAGAATACACATATTAATCGTATACGTGTTGCAGAGCAGCTGACTTGAGTCACATTTGACATTCTTCCATCAGAAATCTGCAGACCTAAAGGGATTTTGGTTAAGCAGCGTAGTACCTGGGTGTTCACTTGAACAATAAACTGGACTGGACTGATCACACACACACACGCACTCTACAAAAAGGGTCAGAGCAGACTCTATCTGCTGAGGAGACTGAGGTCTTTTGGAGTGCAGGGAGCACTCCTGAGGACCTTCTTTGACTCCGTGGTGGCATCAGCCATTCTTTATGGAGTGGTCTGCTGGGGCGGCAGCATCTCGACAGCTGACAGGAACAGACTGAACAAACTCGTCCAAGAAGGCCAGCAGTGTGCTGGGGTGTCCACTGGATACGGTGGAGGTGGTGGGAGACAGGAGGATGATGGCTAAGCTATCATTCCTGATGAACAACACCTCCCACCCCATGCGGGACGCCCTGGCAGCTCTGTGCAGCTCCTTCAGCCACCGGCTGATTCACCCCCGATGTGTGTGAAGGAGAGGTACCGCAGGTCCTTCCTTCCTGCTGCTGTCAGGCTGCACAACCAGCTGTGCTCCGAGTAGACCACACAGCACTAACAACACTATAAAAAAATCGGTGCAATAAAAAAAAATACTGTCTGTATATATAATATTTTATTTTATCTGACATAAAACGTATCATAGGCTTGAATCTGTTGCAAGACAGATGGAACATTTGTGATTTACATTTCAGAGGTGAAGGAGCTGACAAGGCTCTCAAAATGTCCTTCCATATTAAGAAACTACAAAAAAAAAAACTGCACCATATCAGTACCTAATACCTTGAAAATGCAATGGACCCTTTGCTAAGCCCCGCCCACCACTGCTACTCCGTCAAGCTGTCAGAGCTACCATGGAGCCCACACTGTCACTAACTGCACTCTCTCTATAAATATTATCCAAGTCTTGGAAAAACAAAAAGCGATTTCAGAGAGAAGCAGACAGAAGGGTCTTTGATATGTGTTTGAAGGATATATCAGGATGTCAAAGTGATTCAGAAGCAAAAACAGGTTAAAAAGGTAAAGATGGAAGCTTCAGTGTGAAAATGAACCACCACATCACCTGGCAATCAAGACAGAAGACAATGAAATTAAGGAAGGACACTGTTCCTGTAAAGCCGGGTAGGTCTTTATTCACTGTAACAACAGGGGCAATAATAATATTGGTAAGGAAGCTCAGCGAGGAGTTTTGTTTTGATATTGCGGTTAATAGATGGTGAAGTGTAACCTGACATAAGTAAGTAAAAAGTTAAAGCTGCTGTGGGACCTCATCAAAGCGAATCTGTTTTTTTCCAATCGAGTACTTAAATTTCTCTCACATCTTTTGGCAGCTTACCAGGTGGTAGAAAAGAGCAGTGAACAGTCTGTTTTCAATTAAAATACCAATCGCAGAAGGTATTTTGTTTTCCAGATTTTGCATGTCGCCATGTTACTCATTATGGCTCATTAATTGTGATGGCATTATTTGGCTTTTAAATTTCCATCAAAAGACGAGGACTCTGTGTGAGGACTTGGAGGTGATGAGATTTTCCGTTTGGCGGAGGAGAAGGGGAAAAAACGTAATCGTCTACCACTCTGACTTCCTCTCAAAATCCATCTCTCTCGGCTCATCTGTCTTCTACTTAATCTCCTGATGATCTCTGTCTCACCAGTTGCCAGACTTATCGTGAGTGTGTGTGTGTGTTGATCAGTGTTGCTCCATTGACGTGTCGGCTACTGTGGTGGTCAAGGATCATGTTAACCTTTACACAACAGCTCACTGATACTGTAAATCCCCAAATATACAAAGTTAGATTGGGAGCTATTTCATTTCAGAGCCAAAAAATGCATGAAGATGGCAAAGTAAGAGGGAAAGTTAAGCAGACTCTTTGCTTAATGACACAAAAAGGTTTGTTTTGTAGGAGTTTAAGATGATTGCTTGAAAATGAAGTGCTCTCTCACAGTTTAAGTAGCCCAGCTGAGCTGAAAGCACAAAGGCCTCTTCTTTAAACCCACCACAAACTCCCCCACTTCTTACATCTCTGTGACTCTTGTCCACACACTGTTGGGCTTATTCAATCCCTCGCCCTCGCGCTAAACGACCCCACTCTCAGCTCACTCCCCATGTGGGAGGCTCTGGGGTCACGTCAAGTAAAGTGAGCCTTTTTTTTCCCCCCTGCATGAGGAAACTCAGTTAAATGTAAACAACAAGGGGAAGGAATGCTCAACAAAGTTGGAAAACTTGTAAAATTCAAATTAACCCTCAACAAAGGACAGCTGAGGTCAAATTCAAGACGGTTGTACCCGGGGGTTCTCTTGTAATGATGTCAATCTAAAGTGAAAAACTTTTATGATTTTTCACTGGCAGTTATTAAGCCGACTCTACGTACCTAATGAGCCACAAGTATGTGATTGTGCAGGTTAGAATGCTACATAAAATATATATTAATGAAGAGAATCAGGCTATTACTCACTGCTATGCAGAGAAAACAGTTTGAGTCTCTTAATATGATTACTGTTGAAGATTGTGGCTAGTCTAGCCAATAGCCCATTAATGGTGAGTATAGCATCTGTTTTCACTTGCATCCCAGTGATACTCATCTTCATTGCCAAGATATATCGAGAAACCCACGTTACCCACATTACATCACTAGTTGATGTCAAGGACTGTGTGTCCCAAGACTCAACGCAACAATGTGTACCAGTCTGCCGTTATGAAAACTACAGCTTTTAAACACACCTCACAAGAGCCGCTTGCTTTTCTTTGCTGTCCATGAAAAACAATAACTGTCAGCTAGATATAGAGAAAAACTCTCTAAAAAAAACAGACCAACATTATGATAGATGAAGTTGTGTGTTTATTTTTAGTTGATTTGTCAATTCAGTGTCAATGTGTTGGTTTGGAGGCGTGTCAAATACAAAAGCTTGTCGTGTAGCAGTTTGTGGTCTGGCTCCATGCAACACCAAGCAAGATCTAGCGTTGGAGGTCCCTTAAAGTGCCTGTACACTTCATCAGAACTGCGTGTCACATGTTCCTATGTTTGCCTTTATGCAGTGATTGGCCAGCTGAGCAAATTAAGTAACTATTTCTGTCCCGTTTCCTGTGAACAACATGAACGGCTTTCAAAGAGAAACGTTGTTTGAATGAGTATTGCGTCTTCCTCCTCTGTGTGACAACCTTCCAGTGTGGCCCTTCTTAACAGCTAAGACGTGGTCGGACAACACGTTGTACGGACTTCTTCTTTTCCAGCATACAAAGAACTATGTGTGCATTTCTTCAACAAACTCTGGTTCTTTCCTCTATTTCTTTTCAGTTTCTCCTTTTTCTAATGTATCTATACATTTATGAAGCAGATTGCTAAAGTCCTGGTATACGTGTACATTTTTCGATTAGGGTGAAACATTATCAACTTGTATGGACAGTTCTCTGCATCAATTTGCGCCGCCCGAGGCCAATTTGCGTCTGATCATGCCGTGACGCCAAATTGGGCCAGGAGTGTAAAATGGGGTGGGGGGGGGGGGGGGGGGGGGGGACCATTAGCCCCTTCCCCACTTCCTATCCGCCTACTTACGTCGCACTTGCTCGTACCACACCCGTCATCAAAACTCTGCCTTCATTTTGGTCTCAACCACACAACTGTTAAGTTTCATGACTGCATCTTGTACGGTTGTGTCGCTATCATGGTGGCAAAATCTGTCCACAGAAATATAAACACCTGGCAAAGTACTCAAAAGTATGCTGTCTCCAGGACGACATGTTGGCATGATGACTCACACACAGTCTCAAACAATGTAATTACTAATGGCAGAGTTTTTTTGGTTGTTATCTAACAGATTTTCTGAGTGAACTGGATTATTTTCACTATAATAGCATTATGTAATGAAGATGAGCCTATTGTGCTCCACCCCCGGCTAAAAGACAGTTACCAAATAAGAAATCCAATTTTACACTACACATATTTAGTAAGATTGAATTATGACATTACAATAGGGGTTAAATCATTTCACTTTCATGCATCAGGAGGTCAAATGGAATCCAAATGGTTCCAAACAACATTTCTATGTTAAAAACATGACACTACTTTCAATCAGGATTAAAAGTGTCTAAGTAGTGTAGAATACCGGGTTCAGTTGCAACGTTTTGTTTGTTACACAGCAGACAAGATGTATTTGTTTGGGTGAGCAGTTTGTTTGCACTTTGAAAAGCAAAGGAGATGTTACATGTTGAGCAGCTGTATTCCTCCAACAGAAATGTGAAGTTTCTGCATTCCTTAGATACTGAATATTTTGGAGTGTTATTAGGTTGTCCAAACACATATCTACTCCCACTGTTCTTCAGTAAGCATCTGTGAAACCGTGTCAAAACCAGTGAATGAGTCGTTCATTTCCCAAGTCTGTCAAGGGACCAGGACCAGGAGTGTATCACACCTTGATTGGCACAACCTTAGACCATTTGTTCTGTTTCATGAAAACCTCCATTAAAATGAATGGGCATCACTGCCACGCAGACTGCTCGTGTAAATATTGACACATTCTGCACATCGCTCATTTCCTGTTGCATGAATGGGCTCACATGTTCAGCTGGTGTTTGATCCAGACCCCAAACATCCTCCTGACGTTTCTATTTGTCTAGAAACATGAAAGGGGTGACTGGAAATAGATTGTTTGGAACAGACAGGTGCATGAAAATAAATACAAATCAGCAGGTAACTCTTGACCGTGTGGTGCAGCATAAATCACTTTGCAGATGACAGGCAGTGGGGCTGCATCATTTTGAAGTCTCTCCATCTATGTTCAACTGGAAAACATGAATGTTAACAGTTCTGGTAGCAGATTTAACGCTAGGATGCATTTAAAATAAATGTCCCAAGATGAAATCACAGAGAGGCTGAAGTCTGACCAAGAAATGAGCGAATGCTGTCGGAAAGTGTCAGGGTGAAAGCATGAGAACGGAGGTGATCCGCTTTCCATTTCAAGCTACTAATGTGGCGGAGCGAATTTAATATTCACAGCAATATCAGCAGCTTCTAACGCAAGGTCAGAGTCTTGCTCGGTTTCATGTGTACCGGCTTTCATGCCCAGATAAACAAACCTCAGGCCGGTGGCTGCCGGTGCGACCCACATTAGTCCGCTGCTGCTGCCTTTGGCCCAACACCAAGCTGCAGGAGCTCCACCACAGACCCACCGACATAGCCGGGACGGCTGCGTTGTGCAAGCTGCTGACTTGGAGGCATCCTCGTATCAGACAAAGCATGATGCAGTTCTTTTATGAGTTGACAGAGTGTAATACGGTTTAGGATTGATGAAAACATACGGTACATCGTGGTGATGAGCATAGACACTGCATTACTGCATCTGATTGGTGTTTCAACAAATATGAGAACTCCACATCAAATCCACCTCAAAAGCAACAGAGTGTACTGTTTTTTCCGTCGATCCATTCTGGATTTCCATTACAATGGTTTTCTCTGGAAAGATATTTCACACTCGACAACACACGTTCAACGATTTTGGCTCCTTATATCACATTCACCTCACGCCAACGCAAATACCCTAGGACGCACGGGGTATAGAACCAGATGTTCCCAATGCGCAACAGCCAACTGGGCACTGATTAGCAAGCTGTTGGCCCTCTGACCCAACACAAAGCCCTCCGGAGATTCAAACCAAGTCTCTCGGGCACCGCAATATAAGACGTGCACCACCAGCTGTCACGCGCAACTGCATGACACTGTCAAGACATGTGCATAGAATTAGTAAGTGTTACGTTTGTTGTTACAGAAATAACACAATGAGGAAGTAGAGCGTTCATTTATTTTGGCATGTGTGACATTAACCAACTGTAACACTAAAACTTCAACAGGCTATAAATGTTGTAAAACTACTACTACTGATTAATGAGCACATATTTTTGCAACAACATGACAGTAATTCAACAATTTTTTAAAAATAATTCATTTTGATGAGGCATTTTAATATTAACTGATATCCCTGGGCCATTATATGTCAATATACTGACATATGTAGTCTCACTAGATGCCAACAGACAGGGCTCACTTCTGAAAATCTGGACACTGAAAGATCCAAAAGCCATGTCGGCACAGCATGAAAGAATGAAGGAATCCCTGACCAAACTATAATCATCTGATTCTTGGACCAATTGTAATCAATCAAGATGTCTTAACAAAGAAAACAACAGAGGTGTGTGAAACATGACCTCCTGCCAAATGGGTTGGCAGAGATACAGTAAATACCTGGGATTGCTGGACGTCCCGAAAAGGCTTTTCAAACTTGGAAACAATTAGTTCTTGTAAGTAAGATAATTACATTTAATTGGTTTTGTAAAATGGCCGTGTAATTTGGACATTTTAAACTAGATGTGTCTAATAAAATCATGCAGGACACTTCACACAAAGCTTGAGTCAAGAGTTTATTTCGTTTAAATAAATCAATCTGTAACGTGAAAGTGTGTCACAGAAACCAATCAAAAATAACCACCGAACTCCGATGACTTATGAGGTGTTTTATCCAGTGGTTTTGTTTTATGCAAATGTACAGTGTGGTTCAGTCTCACCACTGCCATGAACCACATTCTGAGCAGAAGCAAACAGTTTTCTGTAGACACTGTCCTTCCAAGACTAACAACAGCATTAGTTGTTTCAGCGAATGCTCCAAAACAACGTAGATTTATGTTTCAGTGGTAAAGCCCTCTAGCGGTCGTAGGAGGCTGGGTGACATTGTTGTTGAGCCACAAAGAGTGCATAGGGAAGAGGTCAAGGTGGTTGGAGGTGTCAACAAAACTTTGGACTCTAACAGTAAAGATCATTGCGGAATAATTGCTTCAAATTGAATATTAGTGTTGCTTCATGTTAGCCACAGCAACCGTATACGGTGATATTATGTAAGGGCTGAGTGTCTGTCAGCTAGTTCTGGAGTTCATCTGATCTCTAGTGGCCCAAAACTGTAAATGCAGCTATTGGAGCTAAAACTTAGGTGAATTTCAGGAGCAGGACCACACCTCAGCCACTCCCCCACTTCCGGCCACACTCCTATATATACCCACCCACTCTAAACCTCGGCTTACTCACGTTTTCCGCATCCCACCCTCCCTCCCTCTTGTTAAACCATTTCACTCAAAGGTCATCTTCCCCCATAGTCACCATCCTCCTGTTCCACATGGACACCGGGGGGTCTGCAAGGCCCGGGAGCTGCAGTGGACCCTCAACCTTTCCCCAAACCGCTTCATCCAGGCTAATCTCCACCAACCTCTCCACAACGCTGAGGTGGGGCCCTAAGCTAGTTAATAGTAAGGTAACTTAAAGGTGGGTGAGAGGAAGGCAGATTCACGCTATGGCATCAGTTAACTCAGTGGTGAAACAGAGTTGAGCACGCGTCATACAGCCTCCTACATTTCCTTTGGGATGCGACCATTATATAATTGCTACCATGCACTTTGAGGTTTACCCATGAAGAAAAAATACTTGGCCTTATTTTTTTACATGTCAGTAATTGATTAACTTTGTCATTTTCAGTGCACTCTTCACCTTCTGCATCGATATGGAAGTCATGGCGCAAACTCTTCACGACAGCTTGATCATCCCTGAATGGAGCGGCCACAGTGAACGTCCATAAAAATGAGGAAATTCTAAGTTTACATAAGAAAAAAACTCTTCAGCACTATCCTGCTGGAATAGTGCTTAAGAGGACATGTGTCTTATGAGGACAAATCTGGTGAATGTATGCAAGAAAGACAATGTTCTATAAGGGAGAAAATGGTGCAAATAGTAGTTTCTTGATGCAAATGGCACCCACTGTGTCGTCTATATGAGACGGCCCGACTCAAAGTTGATGGGATCATTGATCCTAAAGTCCCAGGATTCCATAAACAGCAGACAAAAATGCAGCCTCCTTCTTATCTGCCTGCCAAAACATCTCCCACCACAACGAGCATCCAGTCTTTCTCCGCAGACTCCAGCTACAAGGACAGTGTCTCCGTCACTGGGGCATCATTCCAAGACTTGTTTTCAACAAATTCCAAAATCAAACCAAATATTTACAATAGAGATTTCCTTCTCCTCCACAGCTTAGTTTTGTTTAGTTATTTTCCAAATGTCTTAATCACTGATTACTTAGTTTGTTCTTCTTTGACAAATTCCAGTATTAACCTCAGGATGATGCAGCACAACAGAAAAGGAGCGAATAACGCTTCGTTGTTGAGAAAACTGTACAGCCACGGAGACAACATGCACAGTACTCTATGGAAATGTTTAAACCATGTGGACACAGTCCACAGTATGCCGAGATCAACCACATAGAGTTCTCTACTGTAGCGCTGCATTAGTTGCTTATGGTTTTACAGTATATTAAGGGGCGCAGTTGGCTTGATAAGCTCTGAAAAATACTTTGGTGAACTTTTAATATAAGTAATATAATTATCATTTACTTCCCTCCTGTCAAGATGTGTTACTGCTTCACTGGTAATTGACCACAGGTCTGGCTGAGCACCAACAACTCTCCAGTAGCTGGAAACTTCACCGTGAAAAGATAGCATCAACTTTCATTTGAGAGAACAAGCCTGCTTCCAATGAGACGCACGGCACCTCCGTGGACCTGCAGGGGGGGGGGACAAAATATCCTTCGGTAAAGCCACTGAGCTCTGCCCTTCCTGTCTCTTACCATGACACTGGGTCAAGATGTCAGGTTATGATGTCATCCACACAGGCAGCCATTCATTCGCTAAAGATATTCAGATATTACTGCTCCTTCAAGTGCAGAATATATGTGCACATGAAAACCCTTTGAAAGCAACAGTCTCAAAGTTTCCAGTTGCTGTTGGAACGGGTCAAAGTATAACTGACAATTAGAGAGCCATTATTATACTGCAAAGCTACATGTAGAGAGACAGAAGGTCTGATTCATACACCAGCACAACACAAGCATGTAGGGATGCATTCAGTGCACACACACACACACACACACACACACACACACACACTGAAAACAATAACATACACATACACACACACACAAACACATTTCACTCACCTATCTTCTGGCTGCAGATCCAGAGCAGGAGGAAGCAGTAGTACTCCATATGTTTGCCGGTGCAAGCATGCATCTATGTGTGTGTGTGTGTGTGTGTGTGTGTGTGTGTGTGTGTGTCTGTGAGTGATGATTGCTGTGAGTGTGTATGTGGTGGGCCAAGGCAAAGAGACCCAGTGGCGGGCACAGTTAAAGATCCCACTGTGATTGACTCTAAGTCTAAGTTAAAGTGCTGCCTATATCTTGGGAAAGTAGGAGGGGACTGTAGAAGGAGAAGAAGAAGGAGGTCCACTCTGACACTGCAGGCAGGATTATTCTCACACACACTCATTCAACATAGTTTGACTGGGTCAAAACTCTCAAATGGCTCATTTTTTAAGCAGCGTCTTTTTGTGGTAGACTCTTCTGTGGTGGAAAGTATTTACGTCGATTTACTCAAGTACTAAACTACAATTTTGACGTACTTGCACTTTACTTGAGTATTTCCATTTAATGCTACTTTCTACTACAACTCCACTAACATATCAAAGGGAATTATACTCCACTAGATTTATCTGACGCTTAGAGTTAGTTACCTTTTACATTAAAGAACATATATTGTGCATATATGATATGGGGCTGCATTATTAACCTACCCAGTAGTGTATACGGATGGAAAAGTGGCTCCACATTGAAAAACTACACAACTAAAATGCTCTCACATACATATACATATATATATATTCATTAGTGATAAATACAGAATACTACAATATTCTATAATACATTTTGCTGATAATTCTTCTGTTGTTTTACTTAAGTCGCATTTTGAATTCAGGAATAATATAAAACCATAGTATTTCTACATTTACTTTGGTAATACATCTTCCCCCACTGGATACTTATGATGACAGGTATTTTAAAGGAATGGTGTTTTGAGCTGTTCAGGTCTTAAAAGGAATTAAAAGTACAAGTTTTACACTAAAATATTCTAAAAACACATGCTGTAAATGGGGAATAAATGTAATACAAATCGGTGAATCAGAGCCAAGTTGTAAACGTAATGTTTTACATTCTCTTCATAGAAATTAATTGAAACAAAGGACCAAAAAAGAATGTTCCAAAGATATTTCAACAGTAGATCAATAACTTTCATTACAGACCTAAAACGTCTTCTGTCAGACTCCAGCTTTGCGCCACACGTGCTATCATCATTGCACAACCACAAAGTAACCAGTGTATTAAACGTGGAACACAAATGTGGGGCTTGTATGTTACTTCATACCCCTGCAGCTGAACCATCCAGTCCTAACTACAGAATGTATAATGATCCCACTTATGTGAAAAGTCATAGTTTGTGTACATTAGCTCCCTTTGTGGTCTTCTGGTAGATCTCCAATTCACTACTTACCCACTGTATGTCACATAAATGCACATCTTTCTTAACACTGGCCTCATTTTCCCTTTGGTTTGGAAAATTACTTTTTCACTGGCAATGACTGAGACTTTGTTTTATTCAAATAAATCAACACCTGCATCATATACCACGTATACAGCCATGCACAAAGCAACTGCTGGATGTGGAAATATGCAACTGTCATATCAACTTGAAAGGTGATGTTTTAAATGTTGTGTTCACAGCTTGTTCCGCTGTCCCCAAGAGGCTAAAATCAGTTAATCCAGGTTTAAGAGATATGGAAAATGCGGTGTTGATTATATTTTAACCATTAAAATATATGAAGGTAGTCTCCGTGACGTCACCCATAAGTTTCTGAAGAGCCGTTGTGAAGCTCTAAGTGGGTGGTTTTAGACGTCGCCATCTTGGCAGCTAATCCAAAAATGGGCAAAGAGGTGGATTCTCGGTGGAATTGAAGCGAACCCGGGTGACGCAGCAGAGCAGACAGATAGCAGCTATAGCGACCGGGTACGGCACCCACCTGTAACTCAAAACCCCCTCAATTATGCCTCACTTTAGGCCTGTATAAAATGGAAACAGGTGAGTTAAATAAAAATAAACTCCGCTTACAGTTGTTATGAACAGGGAAATGATCTATAAAGACCAAAACCGTTATTTGTACCCAACTGTAAATATGTTTATTTCTGCTTTAAAGCTGGGCCTTTTAACATGTAGGAATGTTACGATACTACAGGTTAATATGAAAACATATTGAAGGAGCCAAGAGGTGGGGCTTACAGGGAGGGTTGCCTGACGGGTTTAGTAAGTAGAAATAAGTACTGTATATTCAGAAATAGGTGTCCTGTATATCTTTCCACAAGTACCACACATACAGTATATCCTGAGCAGACTAGCGGCCAAACAGCCCATGTGAGACTGTGAAGTGCCTGTGAAACTCATCATGGAGATAAATCCATGTCACACATCCAGATCTGATACCAATCCCGTGAGCAGCCGTCCATCTGGAAATCTTTCAGACTGATAAATATACATCTTTGGCTCGAACAGACACTTCCTCTTGGTTTGCATTGTCAGCCCTCTGTTTTTTTTCTTTTCAACACAAAGCAACCACAGATCACACAAATCAACCCAGTGTTTGCGCTTATACGACTATGGATAACCAAGCCTCCAGAAACATGAAAAGAATCAAGACTTGCTTTCATTAAGGATGCTTAAAAGCTCATTGTTTTGTTTTTTTTCCTTCCTTCATCACATCTACTCAGTAGACTGCTGGCCCCCTTTAATTTTCAAGTCAGGAAATTAAGCCTTTTACCTACTGCTGGTGCCTGAAAATGTCCACATAGTGCTGCAGATGTAAATATAAATGGGCAGGGTTCTTGAAATGAGTTACTGCATTCGCCGTGTGAAAGTAAGTGATACTCCATGGTTGGCAACATTACAAATGTCTGCATTTCACGTTAGGGCTTTCCATCTGACTTAAACTATAAAAGCATCAACAAGACACTTATGTTGTGCTTCCTGCTGACATTATATTGATATATATATATATATTTACATTAGATTATATCAAGGTTAACAGGATTTACAACATCACACACAAACAGTGATTTTCTCAGGCAGAATAACAAGACAATGCAGCATTCCCGCCCATCAAATTGGAATGAAACGTTCCCAAATTGGAGGGGGAAATTAAGAAGTTACAGGGGTTTGGAAGTCATTATGAAGTGTTTCATGAACATGAAAAGTTTCATAACAAGGATTGCTTCCTCCAGTAATGTGGGTACAAACTCATAGCTCATGAATCCCCCACTGTCAGCTTGTAAGACAAATGACAGATCGAACCTACAATTAGGATCTGGCGCTCTGAATGAAGGCACTGTGCCAGTGCACTTAAGGACTTGGACTCTATTTGTCAGTGTTTCAGCACCAGAAGGGGGTGTAGGGCCATTCTCCCCAATGCTTTGCTGTTGCTGACCTAAATTGCCATGTAGATATTTCGAGTTAGGGGGACCAGAGGGGATCTAAATAAGTGTGAAAAGTTGGGTGTTGAAATCCTATTCCTTTTCCCTCCTGCAGAGTCCCACTGTGAAGTGCAGCATGACATCAATACCGAACAGGAGCTGCACTTACCTCACCTTTTCAGGGCCCTCTCCAACACCATACCACAACTGCAAGCAATTACCTCAATCGCCCCAAGATTATCTGTTTGTGTGAGATGTATGGACTGTCTCCGCAGGCAAGAACGGGGGCTTCAGCCAGACGCAAGAAAAAGTCCTCTGGGATTAGACGTTAAAGAGGCAAATAGCCAACCCTCATCAGAGTTCAGGCCGGTGTGCGTGCCTCATGTTGAGACCCTTTCACCCGTCATAATGTTGTCACGTTTGAGACCTCCAAGCCCGGTCCTCTGGGGCTTTTACTCAATGGCTTCTGCATTGCTTCTTTCTGAGGCGTCATTACTTAAGCATTAGTTCAACAGCCCAGATGGCTGATGCAGACTTTTGGATGGCCATGCCATATACGCAATTCTTCCCAATGCTTTACTGCAAAAAATAAGTCAATTTGGTGCATGTAAGTTTGCAATAATATCGTAACAATTCCAACAACAGAATGTAACAACATTGCACAACAAAACAGGAAAACGCCTGCAGTTTTATACAGAGAACAAATTAATGTTTTTTAATTTCTCTGAACAGACAAAAATACAAATAGTGATGACTAAGACCACCACTAAGAGCTAAAGACAGTACATCCCCTGACCCTAAACCTGCTTATAATCAATGCTATACAGTAGGCCTTTGATTTCAAAGCCAAGCGTACACAAAGGCTTTTCAGTTTTGTTGGAAACTGACAAAAACCACGTAT
Source organism: Leptoclinus maculatus (assembly GCA_032191485.1). Lineage (NCBI taxonomy): Eukaryota > Metazoa > Chordata > Actinopteri > Perciformes > Stichaeidae > Leptoclinus > Leptoclinus maculatus. The sequence continues at coordinate 23,290,702 of JAVDOI010000001.1, read as the reverse complement.
CTCTCTTTACTGCTCTGCTCTCAGATCTGACTCTGTCCCCGAGGATGGACTTCCCCAAAAGTACATGAGATCTGAAGCATCAAAAACAATGCAAGGGAGTGCTCACCCTTTGACTCAAAAAGATGAATCAACTGGGAGGACGGATTCAGAATCTCAGAAATGTGTGTGAAGCCTCCACCATCTACTGACACTGGAAGATACACAGTCTTTATGCCCATAGTCCCATATCCTGTCAGTTCTCTGACTGCCTAATATATTTCTTGGAAGTCGTTCTTTAAACATTCAACTGTACATGCTGAAGCTTATTGCCCGTGGAGATGTTACTTTCCACAGATCACGGCCAAGTAAGGCAGGGGCAGGATGAAACAATGAATGGTTTTTAAAGCAATAGAGCACACACTCAAAGTCGTCCAAGGAGCTTTTTTTAAAACACGCTGCTGTAAGCAGCTCGTTTTTTGGCCTCGTATCATCGGCTGTGAAGACATCAGGGACAGACTACTGCACAGCTCCAGCAAGTAGCCCTGCTGAAAGCATTAACCTGGAGAAAAAGTGTTGGGAGGTCATCTGCAGGAAGCGCTCTGTCAAGCATTATGTGCTGCCGAATACATGAACCAAACAAGACTCCATCTATTGTCCAAAAATGGAAATGGTTTGACAGATTAAACACAGGTTAACATTTCAGTATTCTGATGTATTTCCACCAATGACAACATGAAAATAGGCAAACTGGACAAACGCTCAGAGATGGAAGAGTCAGTCAGATCTGTGTTTCAAGCAAAAGTACCAAAAATGTTCCATTGAAAGTAAAAGTCCTTTAATGTTGGAGCAACTTTAAACCACCTACACACAGTTACGAGTCAGATCTGTAACAATGAATCCTTTTTACAAGGTTGTATGTTAACCAGTAGCTACAGTTTTACGATACGTGTTGTAAAGTACATTTCTGATTTAATTATGTATTTGAGTAAATCTACCGTGTTAATTTCCATTGATGCAAATGCTGTTGTTGAACAACAGCTAAACAAACCGTAAAAGCATACAGCGTCAAATTGTATCCTTGACTATTGTGGTTAAAGATTTAAACCCGGGTCTTTTGTTTTTACCAAATGTATTAAGTCATTCTTCAGGAATGAGAGGGGACGGTCTACCAATGTTGAAGTGATGCAAATCAAAGCACTGCGAGCAGATTTGGATGAGGAGAACTTGAGTGACAGAATGCAAGCCAAGAGGAATTCAGTGGTTTTTCAGGCTGCCATGCAGAAATCCTGTTACTTTACCGAACGCAGACAGTTCTTTTTGAATACGTTTACGGGGTTTCAGCGTATCTTGAAAACCTTCTTGCTGTTACTGTATGTTGTGAGTATGAATGGGGCTTAAAGTTCCCTCTGTTGTAGGAAAGTGATGCGTATACTCCACCCACAAGCAACGTTATACTTTGACGAGTAAATAAACATAACAGAGATCTCTTTCTGTGTCTGTTAGTTAAACCGAAACCATCTTTTCTTTGCTTGTTCTATATTTGTTCTGTGGATGTTTCCTCAAGATGTCATTTAGAATAAACAGTCTATCATACATGTAAACTCAAACCGAGATCTACTGTATGGTTTTAAGCTTCAAAGATACGTAATACATCCCACATATCATTATAGGAAAGCCACTGTGGTATCTTTGGGAACTGCGTATGTTATGCTGAGCTTCTGTTCATTTTGGGGGTAAATAAGCAGCACTGGCTAGAAAATAGAGAACCAACTTCCATCATTTATTTTCTTTGCCCAATTGTTCCTTTCATGGCGATGAAGAGCTGAAGCCTGCCCTGAGATGCATGAGAGAAAAAGCAGACAAACATGTCAAACAGGCCTGGCACAGATAGGCAGGCACAATTCATGGCTTTAATGGCAAAGTCTCCAAACATGCAGAGCTGAGGTAAATAGTATCTCTTGTACCAACTTTGTATTTTGAATTTTGTAGAGAATATGAGGGTCATTTCCACTTTGAGGCTGCAGTTAGTGGTCATTAGAGGACCTGCATCTTAAGGCACTTTTCTAATATGGAGTCAACATGTATCATTACTATAATTATTGAGCACTGGCTTGAAAAACAAAATTTGATAAAAGCTGTAAAATCCTATACCAACATTATTCATTATCAATATTCCTAAAAAAAACATTTAATTGTCCTGTGAAATTGAAACAGACTGCGGTTAGGCTTTGCAAAGCGCTTTGCAATTTGCCTCTTATTCACTCACACACCGATGACAGCAAGTTACCAATGCAAGGCACTGGCCTGACCATCGGAACAATTTGGGGTTCAACGCCAAAGGAAACTTTAATACCGGGACAGGAGGAAGCAGAGATCAAACCGCTAACCCTGTTATTAGAGGAGTATCCGCTCTACCTGCTGAGCCACAGCCGCCTCATGTGAAAGGGATGCTCGACTTGAGGAAAACATGAAGTCTAGTCTTTTTTAACCATATTTAATACAATAAGACGATAAGATTTTACTGTATGTTAGTAATTGGAGATTTACCAGGTTGAAGAAAACTCCAAATGTATGTAAATGTTCTGTCTGCTCGATGTAAAAGTAGGTAAATGTTTGCTAGAACTTAATCCATTACAACTTCATAAGCTGGTGATGACAGAAATACATTAAAGCATCCTTAAGCACCACTAATCAATATTTTGTATAACATATTAGCTAAAATAGCATATTTTGTCAGCTTGCTGCACCAATAACTTTCCTGCCGTCATCATTCACCCAACTACACAGCTCTCATCAGGAACTTAATGTAATGAATCTGGACTTGTTGGATAGGACTTTATTTGTTCTTCTCGATTTGACATTGTAAGTCCAGTGGTGTCCAAAACACAAACGTCACCACAGCACTTATGCTGTTCACAGTTTAGCTGAAGAAGAACAACTTTGGATGACGTATCTACATCACTGTGTTATTAGCCACTTCATAGTTTGTCCGGGGATGTAAATTCATCAGTCTCGGAGGACCTTTGCTCAGTGTTTCTGAGACTTGGCTTTCTACTTCAGACTCCTGGTGCTGCTCGATCCACCGTGGTGGTCCTTTGGCTTCTTAGCCAATAGTCAACTTGCCTCCTTAGCACACTATTCAGCTCTGTTTTGGTTGTTACCACGCATCCATTGCATGATTTCCCCAAAGAATAAAACAACTACTCACAATCACACAATCTCATTAGTAGTTTAATGCCTATGAAAGGTATCAATATACATTCAAATGAATGTATTAAAGAGCCACATACAGAGAATGAGAGAAGTTAACGTTTCTATCTGAGCTCGAGTGAGTCATTCTAACTTTTCCAGATCTCTGGCAGAGCGTTGAGCATGTTGAGTTGTGCCAGTAGCAATAGTGGGAAATAAACTAATGTGGAAACTAAAGCCACACGCCACAAGATGGACGACAATGGAACGCCGCAAAAGCTCACACATCCAGATTCGGGGCAAAGCCGCGTCTCTCGACACCCAGCTTCAACACAAAGCCCTGCTGCCCATGTGAAATAGCTTCCATGGATGTAGTAATGTGTTATATGTCAGGAGGGATTTACCCCCCCCCCCCAGTCTGCTTCCTCATAATTGATACGATGTAGTCCAGAGTGTGAGACGGTCATAGACTGACCACATTATATTGAATCAAGCAACGCACAACTCAAAAGTCCTCATACGGAGACATACTGTATGTCATAACGTCTTGTGGTCTCACATAAGCGTCTGCCTCCGTCACGTCTTCATCATGGTAGAGAACACACACTCCTGTTTCATTGCGTTTGCATTTACGTTCATTTCGAGACAGATGGAAAAATTGTACTGGGCTTTTTTTTCTCCTCTTGCATCTCAAAGGAAAACCAAACTGTCTACAATTTTCTGCTAGTAATTATTAGGTTTCACGAAGCTTATACCCAATTGTCTGTTGCAGGTTGACCACTCAGACACCAAGTTAAGTCCCTCTCACAGACTCTTTAAATGCAATCCTTATGACAACACATCAGGGCTTAACGCAACACATCTTGTGGTGCGGTGTTTCCAAAGGGAAAGTCTACGTGTGATGGTATTTTATGTTATTTTACACCCAGGCAGCTACTGTTCCAAGGAGAGTTCAAACCATCTGTTTATTTTCGTACCAAGCTTGGCAGTTCGTTTGCTCAGTAGAAGACAGATTAAGTTTCCCTAACTATGTTTGTATATATTTAATTTGGCAAGCAGAAGGTGTCTACCCTAAATGGGTTCTAATCCAGTTATAGTCTGTGCTGCACATTGTGTTCAAAAAGCATCTGCCAAGAATAGAGTGAAGAGAACTACCTGCACTCATTGCTTTGGTCGAGATTAACAAAAAAAAAAACGCTGAAAATATGATGACCTCAGCATTAATAAAACCATTCTCCTGCATTGATAGATACAGAAGAAAAAAACATATGGGACAATGATCAGATAAAATACCAAATGACAGTTTATAGCGGTGTATCTTCTGGGCAAAAGTGTATTTCCAAGATAGCAGTTATCATTTAATTATGGTTCAGCAACAACAATTTGGAAGGGACAGGAGTGAACGTCCGGTAACATATTTCGGATAAACCATGCCACCTTTAGGGACATTTGAACCGACTAATATTACACTGTATGATTGAACGTAAAGTCATGGGCTATATCCACAACAAAGTCTGAAAATGAGCTATGGAAAAAAATGGCACAGCTATCTTTACCAAAAAATCACAGAGATATATATCTGGTCGGTGCCCCATTTTTACTCTGGTCTCCAGGAATGAGCTGTTTAGCTGGAAATACCAACTCAGACTTTTAAAACTTTTTCAACAACCCCTACTGCTCTGTGATTTACTGTAAGAGGATGGCCCTGTTCCAGGAGCAGGGTCCAGAGCTGCACAGGGTCCCTGCATGCTGAGCGTCTTTCCTCTGCCAGGCTCAGGTAAATATGCCCCCCTGTGGATGGCAGCTGGAACCCCCCCGTTCAATTACACCGTTTATGAGCACCGAGTCCATTTTGCACCTGAAGACTTCTGGTTACAAACTTTCCACAAGTGTTCCGTCTGCTTTTATGTCACTGATCACAAGCCTTTAGATGTCTTGAGAACATCACTTTTCTCATCATTTACAGTTCATCAGCCTCCATGCCTGTCTGATCAGAGAAACCGAACATGGATGCAAAATGAGTCTGCTTTAAGAGACTTTAAAATAAAGCGTTCAAGAAGTACATCGCCTGAAGTATATCTTTTCGGGAGTTTGTTTTTAATATGATCTGATACTTTTGTCCTGCAGAAATTGCATCTAAATTGCTTCATGTCATAATAAATCGAGGCAAATGCCCAGATTGAACAACGCTGTGTCACTTGTTCCATGTGGCAAGAATATGCCATTGGTTTCAGGCAGGCTGGCACTAATCAGACCTCGCAAGTTTGATTACCAGCACAATCAAAAACAATCAGGAGCGAAGTTGGAAGGCAATCAGTCCCTTGCAGTTATAGGATTCAAGCTGTTTGATGAAGATATAGCTTGTCAGTGGCAAACAGCGTAACAACAGACCAGAAAACAGAAGGAGTCAACTAGCAAACTGAAGATTACAAAATTGTAACAAATCCTTCAGTTTTTAAAGATCACAGAGAGATTTTTGATTCCAAAACCACCCAGAGGTAATCCTTATTCTGTCAGAAATGAGCAGACAATGCCTTTTCTTTGGGCATTTTTGAGCTTTTAGAGCAACTGACCTGACTTTTTGACCCTCAAATGTCGGCTAACATAATTCGAGACTTCTTGTTTTCAATTTTGGCGGCACACTGGAAGATATTCAGACTTCTACAGAAAGGTTCAAGAGCATTCCACTGCTTTCGTGATAAGCCGTCGCCTGTTAGTGCTAAGCCTGGGACTGAAAACTTCAAGATGACCAACGAGCTGTGTAAGCAATGAAGGGAGCTGAACTAATTGAAGAAAGAGCGTCGGACTTAGCGCTGGACTAAGAGCTAGCCTCGCCGTCCTTGTTGCTTTTGAGATAGGAAGACCACACAACCACATCCACACACTTCGGCTTGTGCTACACCATCATCTCAGAAGAAAGAGACAAAAACACAGAGCAGTTCCTCAAGTTTTGTGTGTTTGTACTGATGGAGGACGTGGATGTGAATGGGACTGTGACGACTTTTAGTCCAAATTATGGTTTAACTCAAGAAAGATGGTAATAATTGAATCTGTAAAGGTATTTTCACTTTACATTGTCACCGACTCATCAATCATGGGTGATTATTTAATGTTTCATGTCTTTAAACTAAGACGTGTTTAATGTCTTAATTATCTGCGGGATATCAATAACTGCCTATTAGCACCTTTATAGCACAGGAAAGTCGTAAAATATGAATCGGAAATGTGTCAGGTACCAGTGTGTTAACCTAGAAACCAAATAAAGGCACTTGATATTCATTGGTGGGGACAGAGCTGACCAAAGGAATATTTAAATGTACAGCGTCTGCCAAACTGACTCATTTAGTTCAGTGAGGGATCCTCTGAGAATAATAATCTTTAAATGTGTTTTCCCCTTGCCTACTGACTTTTACGAGAACCAAATATATGGTCTTTGGCCATTATAAAGAGAAAATGAGTGAATTAGAGAAGGGTAGAACTCTGTCTCTAATGTCACATAATGGAAGAACATTTTGTATCAGACCTTACCGGAGCACAAGTGGTGAAAGTAATCTTTTTCCTGCTGTACATATATTTGACAAGAAGTTGTGTGCTATGTTGACAGTATTTTTTGTTTTTCCTTGTATTTTAGGTCTATTTGATTGCAAAGGTCTGCTTAACTGCAACCACATGTTAAGCCTTTGTACTGCTGTCACTGACCTAATGTGAGTGTGTTGTTTTCCAGACTCCGTGTGTGGTGAATGTGTATGACAGAGGGAGGAAAAGAGACAAATCCATTGTGACAAAGAGAGAGAAATAAAGAAAGAATGTATATGTGTCTGGTTACTCAGCTTGGATCCTTTTCCAAAACGGGAGCGACATAAATCACCGATGTATCTCCCTCCTTAAAACCTCTTAATTATATCATCTGTTCCCTTTATAAATCTTTAATTCAACAACAGGGTTACCGAGGTCAATTTAAACAACAGACAAGTATTTTTTTAACATATATAAATTATAACAACAATAACAGCCTTAAGTTCAGAAGCATCTCTCCTTGACACTGACATGAATCACGGTCTGAGGGTTTGGGAGGGATGGGGACCTTTTTCCCATCAGAGGACTCCTTAAATCTGCCCCAATGACCGGCAGGTGAAAAAATAGAGCAAATGAGAGGCTCCAGGAAAGGGAAACGTAGCTGGAGAGGAGACATGGACAAATTAAGAAAACGGTGGAAAATGACCTAAAAGAAAAGGCGATACGTTTGAGCGTTAAGCGAATAGAACTGTGGAATTGTGTACTCATGGTTGAGCTGTGCATCACCTACACAAAGGGGCACACGCTGATTAGGACGCAGCGGGATTAGAACCTCAATCACTCCCACTTGCTTCCTATTTCAGTCGACCTCTCTCAGCTGCTTTGCTTGCCTCTTTCCATTTCTTAACAGTCCCCACTCGCCCCCTACCCTCTTTTTTTTTTTTCTTCTTCTTCTTCTTCACATTGCTTCAGATAGAGGAAGTGGTTTGTGTGCAGATTGTGGCTGGCTGGAACACAGTGCTGTGCACAGGGAAGCCGAAATTTGAGCCCATGTGCATTAAATGTTCCACTAGAGCAACAATTTCTGTGAGGGGAAATCATGCGGTGGGCCAGTGTTAAAGGCTCTGAGGGGGGCCGGGGGGGGGGGGGGGGGGCTCAGTCAGGGTAGGAATGAGAGAGCAAGCTGGGGGTAGTAATGGGGGGAACCAGGACTCTAAATAAGAACCAGGCCATTCTGGTGGTTGAGGTGGTTTGAGTGCATGTCATAAATATCTGGATTAAAATATGACTCATATCGTCGTCTTCTTCTTTCTCTTCCATCATTCTTATCGTTCTCTCTCTCTCTCTCTCTCTCTCTGCCGTCAGCTGGCCAGAAAAACTAAACAGAAAAACAGGAATTAGTTAGAGAGCAGAAGAGTATGTGCAGTATGTGTGCGAGTGTTTCAGGACACGGAAACACAGCACCACCTGTGGATAGGCTTCAATCCAGCACATGTTTTGCTGTGTTTAATTTGAATTTGTTGTAAGGCTCAGAGGAGGGCTGGTTGTAGACGTTGTGTGCTGTGGAGTTGTTGCGAGGCACATTATTTACAGATCTGTAATGAGGGCTTTCCTCGGCTCATAAAAGCAGTTCTAAGAACAGCCGAGGAGAGTAATCACTGACTCTGGATTAAATAAATACACTTTTATTGTTATCCAAGTATAAGGAGCCGTGGACAGCTACTTTACAACGCTTGTGGAGCAATTTGGAGGTGTGGTGCCTTGCTCAAAGACACCTCAGCCCAGGAGGCAAATTGCCACATAGTCCAGACTTGGTCCGTGTGTTTTCTGAGATGCTGCAGCCCTGTACGTCAGCTTCACCTCAAGCAGAACATTTTTTTTGCATTGCTGTTTTTAAATTGCCTATGCAAGCAGCCTTTAGTCTGCACGATTAGTCATTGCATTGACTGTTCGTACAGTGTGGGTTGTTCTGAATGGTGAGTCAGCTGAAGGGCCAAAGCAAAGCGGTCCCTACAGGAGATTTCTGATGTTTGATGGTTTATTAGTCACCTTGTGTCTGTTGCACAGAGGATGAATACATCAGATTCATCTGTTTAGTCTTTTGTAACAGTCATCTGCTGAGCGGACACAAATTATATAATGACTTACAGAATACAGAATACTTTACTTAGAGTGAAAATTATTAATGAGGGATTCCACTGAGCATTGATGTGCATCAACATGATTAATAAAACAATGAAGGGAATATATATATATATATATATATTAGAAAATATGAGGCCTGCCGGTAGAGGTTCAGGTTTCTAGATATCTGACGGCACATCTTATTGCGGCCAATTGTTTTATGAAACGCTGCAATTACAGGGTTTATCAGCCGTGGAGAGCTCACAAGCTGCATTCTAGTGGGTGTAGAATTAAAAGAATTAATTCTAAAGCAGTTCAAGAGCACATTAAGCAGTTTGACAAGCTTGCAGAAAAATGTACAATCAGAAGTAGCCTATAGATTAATCTATATTAGCACTATACATTTCTCCAACTTGTGTAGAAGCTACATATTGTGAGTAAGTATGAAGGGGCTTCCATCTGCTGTGCATAAAATATGCAGTAAATGATGAAGTGAAGAACATTTTACACAACATTCATGTTTATCAAAGTCGCTGATGATAATGTCTTGAAAGCAATAATTCATCACATTAACAAATCAGCAGTGTGTTGACAGCTATAGACAATTAGCAGCAATTTAGAAAAGGTTCAGAGTCTGGTGGTCTAATACATTTAACTAAAAGGTGCTAAATTCGAAATTCAGAGCATTAAAATGGCAGCAAACTGCTAAATTTAGGGGAGGGTCTCCATCTACTAGAAGGGGAGAATTCACACGTACCTGATGACTAATGACTAATTAAGTAGTGTTGATGGATTCGGGTTCTAATCTTGACATTTTAGAGTATTTGAATTCAACAACATATGCATCTTCACGACTGCTCTCCACTAGTTGAAACCTGGCTATTGCAATTTTTTTTTTGTAATTATTATTATTATTTTTTTTGTAAAAAGTTAAAAGCACTTTGTTTGTTTTACTAGTTTGAAAACACATCTAAGCAATATTTCAGTAATTTTCTTACTGAAATTAACTTCAGAAGGAATTATTTCAGCACTTTGGTTCCACAATACCTTCATTTTAATGTAAATATTTTTTGTACATTTACCAAAACAAATCACACAATAGTCCAATCTTGTTAAGATTCATGTATTCTTTTAATTTAACATTGCAACCAAAAAGAAAACATGTGCAGTTTTGTAAACTGTGATTGTTTAAATATTTGAATACATAGCCTAATTCAGTTAATAAATGTAGTTATTAACTACATTAGTTAATGATTATCACATCTTAGGAAAGCACTTTGCCACTTTTCCAGACAATCAGGCATTAACAATGATTCACTAGATTTTGTACGGCTCTGATGGCTTCATTTCAAGTCCACAGGAAAGAGAGACGCTGCTTGTGCTGTGCTGTGATTATAATGCCACACTGGTTTTGGAAAATGGGGTTTAGTTGCTCTTGAAGAGGCAATGCTGGTGTCAGGGGGGCCTCTGCCTCCCCTAATGGTAGGCATGGTTCTGACTCAAGTGGTCCTTCTGACTGCTGTGCATTTTAATATAGACCTTTTTCACAGCAGACATTTTAACCAGTCACCATAGGAACAGCACCGGTGTAAAAAAAGATAAAATATGTGAGGGCTTCATTCCACTTAGGGAAGGTCCTGGTAGTATGCTTTTGTCATTTATTGGGACACTTTTCACGACAAGTCAAAATGTCTCGTGTGAAAAAGTTGTATTGTGTTTCATTAGTGTGCAGTGTCCTGATTACTGTGCATTTGGTACTGTGTGTGCAGTACATTATTTGTCCTGTGGTGTGTGCAAAGCTTGTCCTAATTCACTTGTGGTGCTGTGTGATGTAGGGTTGTAGAGGGGCTGCCTGTGCCTATAAGGGGGCTGACTCTGTGGGGGCCTTTTGCTTTGGGGTTTTAATCTTCTTACAAGTGTTACAAATACGTCAGCCAAAAATCTTGACAACATCAGGACATTTTAAATACCCGAGACAAACTGCTTGGAGGTATTAATATGACTTCACCACATGATGGCAGCACAGCATTACATATGGTGGATTGCCCTCAGGTTACAGAGCTGTCAGAGAGTCCGAATAGTAAACTAGGAAATGAAATTCCTAATGCAAAACAGACTTTCCATAATTTACTGGAACAGAAAGGAATCATGGATTTAAAATATACAGCTAAGCCAGACGGCTGTTTATTAAAATGTATCAAAATGAATGTTTTTGACTCCCATTCATGTAGACTTTCTCTATGAATATTTTTTAAAAGTTCTCTCCTCTCACCTCCATTTTCTTTGAAGGATCATGGATGGTGCGGTCTGGTGGAACATGTGAGACATGATGGCTCTTCCTGGTCTGCAGGTCCCTGTATTTTCCAGCTCCACCCAGTGGATGAGGTCTGTTTCATCCCACTCCTTTTTCTGATGTGAATTGGAAAGATGACTTACTTCCAACTACCTGAAGAGTTGAACTCCAATGGGACAGTGCTATGGCACAACATATCATACTCATGCAGGTTCTCTTAATTTAAATGGGCTGAAGTACCAAACTTCTTGAGGTTGTTATGAAAATGCTTTTAATAAATAAGTGAGTCTAGGAATGTCAATGCACCCATGAAGCACAACCTGCCATATTACTATTTTAGCTTTTGGATGTAATAAAACATGCCCAATGTGCACAAGTGCTACTTTGTGCCAACTTTGGTGGGACAGTATTGTAATCCAGATATTTTCTCATATAGATTGTGAGGGCACCCATGCACACATACACAGGAAATGCTATTGTTCCTGACAGGAAATGCTGAGAGTGGAGCCTCAAGTGACACTCCTAAAGACTGAGATTGAAGAGCGAAGTTACCACCGAGTGACAATATGAGTAGGTGTGATAAAAACCACAGTAGGACAGAAAACCATAATGCTCAGCCTGCAGTGGATAACTGCTATCATATCATTGAGTATGGATCCCTTCTGTCGTCTTGTCTTTTACTCCTGCACATGCAGACACGTACAGTACACACGCACGTATGCAGATGCACGAAACAAAGCCAGTATTGTGGGTTGCAGCCACTAGAGAAGAGTTTCACACAGCTATGGGAAGTTAAGCCATGGTAACTGAGTTGGAATCTTGGCTGTCTCTCTAGCCTCCCTCTATTTTACACAATTAGTATGACAAAGATGTGTTACTCTTTGAGTGTGGCTGGGTGCCTTTGTGCTCCTATACTCGTGTCCTTTCTCCTTGTGGGGCTTAACAAATTAATTTGGACTTAAGATTTAAAGCAATATTTGAATTTAAGATTAGAAGGTAAAGAGTCAGGACACACTGTACTGTTTGCATTTGCGTGATACTTCATGATCCATCACAATGTGTGCTGAATCAAATCAAACTGGTTCATTGCAGTTGATTGTGTTCCACTCAGACAAAACTCACGTGTGCAATACAGAAGCTTTAATAACAGATTGTAGTTCAAATTTCACTGGAGGCATTGATTTAAACAGCAGAATGTTGTAGAATTAAATCCCAATAGTTCTCTAAAATGTTTTCACTTATAGAAATAACTAGATTCAGTGTAGTCTGGACTGCAAAAATCTAAAATGTTCTTGTCTCCTCCCATCAATGCCTCTGTCACTCTCACACACACACACACACACACACACACACACATTTATACACACCAGATGACGTGCAGCTAGCTCCGTGCCTAAGTAGCAGACTGCGACACGGCGTCCAACTCCCTCCCTCCCTCCCTCCCTCCCTCTCTCTCGTTCTGCAGTCCTCTCCTCTCCTGTCCCAGGCAGCACTGCTCCCGCCTCTTCCTGCAGCGCTGCCTGACTGCTCATCAATAAGCTGTATTAGCCCATCACTAATCATACTGCGAGAGACGGGAGAGGGAGAGAGCAGGGCAGCTAGACTTTGTGTGCATCGTCAGTGTGTGTGTGTGTGTGTGTGTGCAGTTGGTGAGGGAGGGGTGTATCCTAGCGGGGAGCTTTTCCCTGTTGTAGTAACCAACCGCACACCGGCTGCCAGCCATTACTTCACTGCAGCAGCAATCAGCCCTTTTCGTACTTAGTGAGCCAGACACACTAACCTGTCTGTCCCCTCCTCTTTTCTCTCTCCCTCTCTCTGCATATTCAGCAGAGCTGCCCTCCTCTCCTCCTCATCACTCTGCCACTCCTGCGGTATTGCTCTTTGCTTGAAGGGGACACTGGCCTGCTCCTCACCCACTGATTCTGCATGACTGTCACAAAGGTAAGACCGCTTTGGATGGGGTGCAACTTTCAGGTTGTCACCAGTGATTTGGTCTCAGGGTTGGATTTTTTACTGTGAAGGTTATTCGTGTGTGTGTGTGCGTGTGTGTGTGTGTGTGTGTGTGTGTGTGTTTCAGTGGAGAAGATGAGTTTTTTTGAGTAGGCTTTGGAGTCGCCTGAGGATGTATGTTAATGTGTGTTCCCATTAGAAATGCGGTCCGGTTCTGATGAGACCAGAATCAACTTCTGTCATTACACTCAGTAATCTGCAGCCTATTACAGGACGGCAATATTTCATTCTGGGTTTGAGGAAGTTTTTGTTTTTACTGTATCTGTGTAGGAGCTATATAAACTTTATTTAGATGAAAATAAATTGAACCTGGCATTTGACGACAACTGTTTCTTTTAGGTGCTGTGATTTTGTATACGACCTCCTTTCAAGCTCGGTTCTCAGGCTTGTTGAGAGATGTAGTAGGTTTGATTGTTTTAGGTATTTTCTTCATTTCTCTCCACATGAGAGCTGCTATGCAGGTCGGATGTTTTGTTTGCTAGCAGCTGCAGTGAGTAAAGTGTATCGCCTAAAGCCTGAGGGTGGCTTTGACAAATAGTGATTTATAATACTAATTAACAGAAAGATTACCATTATGATATGATAATTCGGCCTGGCACTTTTTCGTTTTCTAAGTACTTCACAAGAAATCAGAACTTGAGGATTTCAGATTTTGTCAGTGTCGGTGTGCTTCAGTCATTTTTGTGGCACTTCCTTGATCCACTGTGGCTTGTTATGTTTATCATCAAATGAATAATGTAATAACTGTTCAAACTCTCGCATGATGGGGACTCAGCCCCCATTAAGGGAAGTAAAGCAGGTTCCCACAAGGCAAAGTAAGTGTTGGGGTTAGCAATGTGGTTCAGAGCTAAGTCTTATGAAAGTAGATATAAGTCAATGAAGTGTCCTCTCAAGTGACAACAACAAATATGTGTGTGTGTGTATTTCAGCAGCCTCAAGCTGATCTGAAAGTAGGTGTGTCAGCCTTTGACTGTTGAGTGTGTATTGGTGTTTGCAGTCTGTGCTTAACTCTGCAGCGGCCGCTTCAATCCTCTTAATCAATTAACAGAGGGGGAGAGACGACAAAGAGAGACAGAGAAACCGGACGAGACACAGAGAGAGGAAATTAGCACACCTACTCCCATGTAGAGAATTAACCTGGACCAAAATAGATGACCCACTGCAGACACGGGACAATGGCCTATTTACTCACACATTACGGTCACACACACCTGCAAGTTCCACACAAACGCTCTGTTAATACAGGACGGCACAGTTTGTATTTCCAGCCTGCAATTCAAATTCACAGACGATCGCTTCCCAAGTACAATTTTTGCCTGCGTGTGAAAGAGATTGTGTGGGAGGTGTGTGCGCCGCTGCGTAGGTGGACGTTCCCCACTACGAGAGCTGTAAGAGGAAAAGGTCAGGCGCTTGTGTGTTGGCACTGAGCCAAACTTACATCTGACTGGGCCAAAGGCATTGCAGAGAATTCTAATGAATACACACAGATTTATTTATTTTTGTGTCTTTGCCTGCACATTGATGTCCTACCTGCAATTATGGAATGGAAATGAGGTGAGGAGGAGGAGGCGTGAAGGGGGGGAAAAGGGAAAGACAAAAAGTTTGCTTTGTAAAAAAAAAAGAAAAGCACGTTATAGTATCTAAAAGATAATGAGTGTGTGGCAGCAGCAGAGAGAGAGAGAGAGAGAGAGAGAGAGAGAGAGAGGGGGAGAGAGAGAGAGAGAGAATCTCGGGAGCTGTTTCATGGGTTTGCCTGCCAACAGCAGAGAAGTCACCTTGGGAGGGAAACAGGACAAGAGCTTCTGTGCTGACGGGGCTAAACAGCCTTCTACCCCTCAGCACACAGATACACACTGACATCAACAGACACACTCCATGCAGTGCCTGCTTAATATCAGATCAAGATTTTGTGTGGTCTGGCCTGACCTCTTAGCTTTACAATATGGATTTACTAGGATTTGCAACTGAGGCAAAGACATTTATGCATTTAGCATAAGCTTGCATTTATTGAAGTAATGCGTCTTGGATTATCTCGTCGGACTGATTAGCACAGCAGTTGTCAAAAGGGGAAGTCTGCTGTAAAACATTGTGCATCAACAACCCATTAAGTGGGACAAAAGGAGAAATAAAATGTTGATGATGCATCACCAGATATAAAATATTTCACATTAACACAGCAGTTGGATTCTTTTTGGGTAAATTAGCAAATGTAGGGCCCGCAACCAATGCCAGTATCAGAACAAAACTGCAAATTGTAAATTAAATCTGTTCTAATGATCATAACAACGTTGCACAGTGTCCATTCACTGTGCTATTGCAGCTTCCCAACTTCATATATGTGAGATCTGGCTCTCTCATCTCTGGTTTACGTGTAAACAGGTGACTGACCTGCAGGTTGTGCTCTCTCTCCCTACAGACATCAGAGAATGTGCACAAAACAGGCTCACATGTCCCATCAACATGGCTGCTGCTCTATTTTTGTATTGTGTACACCTTAAGCTACATTTTAACTTTGAGGAAATTAAATAAGTTAAACATTTTAGCGTATTCAATTGTATTATTTTCTTGTATTATAGATTAAATTAAATATTTGTCAATCTGCAGATCACCAGTTTACTTTTATTTTGAAGGATTAAGCACGGGCCGATATTATTTGACTTAATATCGATTCAATATGATACTTAAAATTGCTAAAATGATGAGCTAACATATTTCCTTTTGAAGGGGTGCCGTGGTCTAGAAACGTTTGGGAACCTCTGGTGTAAGATATTGAGAGTCATTATTCATTATTCATTATTCACTGCTGCAGACACACAAGTAAACAGAGAGAGAATCTCCCCTTCACTTCTCTGACATAACGCGGACAGTGAAAATAGGTCAGTGCCTGTTTAAATCCATGGCATTTGCTTTCAAACATTACAAGCCTTACTGGACTGATTCCTCTGTGAGACAGGAGCATAAGCTCTTTAGCTTTTTAACATAGTCTTTGGGCCTGGAGGTTTATGCTACCAAATATCACAATACCTCAGATTGAACATCATAATATGGTTGGTAAAAATACGTGAGCCCTTAATGAGGTCATACTGTCGGTTTATGATCAGAATCAACTCTCTGTGTGTAACTTAGTGCTGGGTCAAGGACAGTGGCGGCTGGTGGAAAATGTTCTTGGTAGGGCTGTGCCACATCCAATCAATTTCAGCAAACATCCCAGAATGATTTAATGCAAACAAATTAAGGTATCAAACGCGCATTACTACTTTGCAGTTAAATATTTAACATTTATTCCAACACGAAAAAAAGCAGTAAATAACACTTTCACAAACACGTCAGGACATCTTATTTTAGTCACCCTCACAGGGAGTTCAGTATAATATAATATATATAACATATAATAATATTCTGTATAATATAATAATATATATATATATATCATATAATATTCTGTATAATATAATAATATATATATCATATAATATTCTGTATAATATAATAATATATATGTCATATTCTGTCCCCGTTGTTTTAAAAAGATAAATAAGTTATTATCATGACGTCATCCAGCTAGTCAAACCTGTCTGGTGTACAGCTAGTAGAGAAGCTTCATGTACTGCTTCTCTTTCCTGCTAGTCTGCTGTCTGATTGTGAGGTCAGGCTGATCTGGGATCAGCTCTTTCAGTAGTTTCTCCTCTCAGTTCTCCTCTCAAACGGGTCTTGGAGGAGTAGTGCTCGCGCTGGCGCTCTCCTGTAGAGACTTCTCCTGACGAGAACGCGCAGCTTGGGGCAGGAAAAAAACTGCCCCAAGCTGAATCTATTTGAGGACGCTGATTGGCTGAATTGTATGTCACTCATTTATATCTTTACTCAGCATTGGCTAAACTGCTTTATAGACCCGCCTCTTTGGGGCAGTTTTTCCAGCGCCCCAGCCAGCTGAGACGTGCACACACAGAGAGGAAGAGCAGACAGGCAGAGAGGACAAGCAGGAAAAGCATATATTTACCGCAGATATCATATTTTACACATATTACTGGGTGATTCCATGTTTCAAAAACACAAATATTGACAATTTGTATAGTTTATTTTTATTTTAAATTTTATTTTTATTTATATTTTTATTTTTATTTTTATTTTTTGTAGCTCTAGGGGGGGCGGCGCCCTAGCGCCCTCTATGGACCAGCCGCCACTGGTCAAGGACTTTTAACACTGCTGAAGGGTTCCTAAGGAGATGGATGATGCAATACGTTTTATGAATCACAATACAAAGTACTGCAAAGTACAAATACTGTTTTTAGAAATGTTTTTGCCTTTTGTATTTCAAACTAAATCCTGCAGACTGTCCAACTTGCAAAAGTAAATGTATTTGTGACGTTTCGGGGCAAATTGTTTGTAACAATGACAAACTTAATCTTAATTGGGGAGTGGCTGCAATTGTGCAATTAACCACACATTTCATACATCACGTGCAATAAGAAGGCAATACTACCAAACATTAATTTACTATATGAAAATCACAAATATCATATATGGAGCTTAAAAAAAAAGTTGTTTACACATTTAGAAGGTTATGTTTGCAGATGAACCAAACTTAATATAAAAAGTTAATAATAATAAATGTACTTACTGAAATAGACGTGCAATGTGTTCTTCTGGTCTGCCTTTGTTTGAAAGTACATCACAGAGAGACAGAAAGGACACGGTAAGAGAGAAAGGGGTATGAGATACAACAAAAGCCTTAGACTCTGATACCACTGTTACATGTTATGCATGTTCATCCATGAAACCCCACAAATGATTATTATATCTGAACTCAATCAGTGTTTGTATTCTGAAGTCCTTATTGCAAAAAATCTACAGCCACAGTCAACAGAAAACACCATTTTTTACCTGTTTTTCTCAAAAGGTCAAACTGCTGTTTTTGCACGTTTAACCCCTAAAAATGTAATTTGTTTGCAAAATAAACAGCACTATAGAAGCTTGGTAATCTGCAGCATATTCATTCTCTAAATCCTTTGGCTGTGGCGTGAAGATAAGTAGAATATTGAATGAAAGTAAAAAAGAATTCAATGTTTTTCTTGAGTGAGATGCTTCGTGCTGCATACAACATGCTGCTTTCAGCAGTGTAGCAGAAAACTGCCAACACAGCTATAGCACATCAGGGCACACAGCAAGGGATTATCATCACTATATCTGGACACTCTGTTCTCATTTGCTTTGTGATTGCGTGGATGTCTGTGGGTGGCAGACACATTATGTGTAGGTGGGTGGATAACTTCCATTACTACTAAAACGGTACGGAGTATCAGAGACCTGCTGTCTTTTCGACCTGAGACTGTGTGACTGTGTGTGTCTACATCCTCAAGGCTGTTCGACTTCATCTCAAAGTAGCTCAATGGAACCCTGCAGCTCACAGCTGCTCCCTTACATAAGATGAAAAAGTGGCAAGAACAAACCCATACAGTAAAACTACTCAGCCTTCAGTCGGATCAATATAAGACCACTTGTGTCCTCCGGCGACACAGGGGGCAACAGAGGCTAGCTCGTAGCAGTGATCGTTGCCCTGAGTTACCTTCCCGTCAGTTTTGGTTTGGGCTCAGTCCACAGGGCTCGAGGGAGAGGCATAATGGCCTCAGCGGGATTTCCCTGTGCAACACACATGACCTCTCCAGAAGGCTGAGGTCACTCGACCCTCCGTCTGCCAGAGACGCTGGGAAATGAAAGCACAGAAGGACTGAACCCCGTTTCATATTCAGACCGGTTTCTGAGCATCTAGGAAGCTATTTAGCCGTGCCATAAAGCATAACGGCAAGCCGCTGGCATAGAACAAGTTGAACAGACTATTTGGACTGTTCTGTTGAATACCCCTTTGATTAGAAAGCTGTGATTTGCACGGCAACCCCCCCGAAAATGGTCCAGTTGTTTTTGGTTGGATACCACAGAAAGAGCAGTGTGCCAGGGCTGGGGAGGGGGCTGGGGAGGGGGCTGAGGGAGGAGGACAGAGGGAGAAGGACAGAGGGACGCTGAGGGAGGAGGACAGAGGGACGCTGAGGGAGGAGGGGAGGGTCCGAGATGAGGAGGGGGAGGACAGGCTTTTGAAGTACCCCTTTTTGTTCCTTTAGACACCAGCAAGAATGCTCCCCAGCTGACACTAAAGGGAGTCTGTGTGGTGAGAAATGATCTTCTGTTCCCAGAGGACGTCCCCACACACACATATACTTATGTATGTATATATGTTAGAGGACCCTTTATGACCATATTCATTTTCTGGCTTCCAACTCTAACCTTAACCATCTGCACTGAGCCCCTAACCTCCCCCTAATCCCATTTTAACTTTAACCCTCAAAATAAAAAGCCTGTTCCTCAAATACGATTTTGCAAATGCTTTTACCCAATTAGGACCCCCCCCCCCCCACCCCCCGAATGAACGCACTAAAAGGTCAGACTTGATTTGAACCGATGACCTGCTACTGTTTTTATCAAAACTCCCCATACGCATGTTTCTTGAGGCTCTTTTGCACATTTTAAAGCCCAGATGAGCGCTGTAAATGTTCTCTCTCTGCTCAAGTGTCTTGATTCTGTAGGTCTAAAACTCTAAAACTCTCACAAAGATTAAAGCACAAACACACACGCGCTGGTTTCTCTCTACCAAAAGCTTTATATTTAACCACGCTGACGTGAATTCTATATAATTCAAAGTAGCATTCCAGCTGTGTTAAGTGTGTTTGCAATTACATATCTGCAAACAGCCCAATTATGAAGGAGGCCCACTCTGCTCCGATGTCAGGCGCACACATGTGGTTGGAAAGACGTCTGAAAGCCATTTTCGGAGTGTTTATGGTACGGCTTCTGCTGTCAACTGTACGGCTGTTTAGACTCCCGTAGCATGAAACGATTCAAGATACGTTCCAAGATATGAAAGCTCTGACCAATGTGCTTTCATAATGATTTTATTTGTCCAATCAATATAGAAAATAAACATTTGCTGTAGGAAGGCTGTGCACGTTGACGCACACTAATCCAAGCACATCCACACTCAAGCTGTCTTAAATTCTTTACTCGGGGCACCTCGCCCACCGTAAATCTTAAGTGAGTCTGATTTAGACCACTGGCCATTTGTCAAGCTTACTGTTTACCCGCACACGCTCTCTCACACACACCGACACACAGACTGGCACATTAAACTGAGAGCTAAATCGCCAACCTAGCAACCCAAAACCTGCTATTCCTGGAGCAGGAAAAATACACAACAAATTTAGCAGATTAAGACTTCTAAATCCAGAATTAGGCTTTTTGGTTTCTTATATTCACTCTAAATGGAGCAGATCAAATAATTAACACGGACAAGAGCAAGTTGTGTGTGTGTGTGTGTGTGTGTGTGTGTGAGGAGGGGGGGGGGGAGCAGACAAAAAGTGTGAGAAAAAGGAGGAAGGTTGTGAGAACGCCACAGAGGAGCATTCACCACAGGAAGACATTCAGATCTCATGAGCTCATTGCCTGTCAGAGAGCTTCCTATACCCTTCTCAACGTCTGTAAAAACTGTACTTTTCAGAATCAGTGTGAAAAGCATGTTTCCAAAAGAGTTGGGAAACTCTTCCTTCCTTGTGTCACTGCATGAATCATTCCTCCGCTGTAAATGCAAACACACAGTCCAGACTCTCACATAATAGGTGACTTTCTCGCCAAAGTATAGGACTCGAATTCATCGCGAAAAGTGCACAGGGGAAAGCTTTGTTGTGGCTTTTGTTGGAAAGAAGTGTTCATTTTTGGATTCCCCTTTTGGGAGGTCGCTGAAATGAAAGAGGAGGCAATAATGTGAAATTATTTATGAATATCCTCTCGCGGAAATAAAGATCCAGGGGAGAGTGACCATTTCCAGCCTCCCCTTTCCCCTCCAGCTGAGATTAGGTGCACATCCCATGGAATGTGTGTGTGTGTGTGTGTGTGTGTGTGTGTGTGTGTGTGTGTGTGTGTGTGTGTGTGTGGCCGTGTATTACTCATGTTGTGGGGACATAAATCTGTTAATACAGTCATACTGTGGGGACTTCGCCTCACTTTTGGGGACAAAATGCACGTCCCCATGATGTAAATCATTACATTTTAAAGGTGAAGACTTGGTTTAATGTTAGGGTAAAGTTAGGCTTAGGTTAAGCTTTGGCTCAGTCTCCAGGAAATGAATGTAAGTCAATGTAATGTCCTCTAACGCGATGGAAACCCGACTCTGTGTGTGTGAGCGTGTGTCTGTGTGTGTGTGTGTGTGTGTGTGTGTGTGTGTGTGTGTGTGTGTAGTCTGCACAATCAGGACATACGATGTGCTTCCTGTTTGTGGGCCCAGGGCCAAGGCAGTAAGTGCACTGAGACAGGTGGATGTGTGTATGATTGTGTGTATAAGAGGATGTGTGGTTAAAAGCATTGTGTACACTGATGCTTGGTGCTCACAAACATAGTCAAAGTCGATGGACTCCCCAATTTTCAACGTTAAGATGCCAGCCAAATACTCTGCCCAGAGGATTCATCAGTGTTTTTGTTGCTGCTGTTTATAATCTTCCTAATGCAAATATAACAATTAAATGCACTGCTGCTGTACTGGACTTTCTCATGTTTTCTTGTGTAGCATTAATGGAGTAACTGCATTTCATTGAGCAACCCAGTTTTGCAGAATGACAATAAACGACCCTTGAATTCTTGAAGCTGCTCATAGTCTGGTAGACTTGAGTGTGAGTAACATGAGGTAATTACTTTATTCCAAAGAAGTTTCAGTTTCAGCTTCGGTTTCTTCAAGAATTTTTACAGAAATTGGATTTGCATTTAAGAAAATGTATTTTTCTCTCCCCCATTTATAGGAAGATTTAAATACGAGTTGAAATTAATTGCTAAGATGTTTTGCAGAGTCAATCACTCTCCTAGATGGATTCAAACCCTTTCTCATGTTTATCCTTTCTTTCTTTTTCTTCTTCTCAATCTCCAATTTGTTCTTCTCCCGTCTTGTAAATGTCTTTTTGGCCTTTTTTTTTATGTTGAGCAATCTGTCTGTCTTCATCTTTATCTGTCTTTCCCTCCTAAAACTCCTGTGGCTTTAACAACAGAGTTGAAGCGACACAAGAGGCTCTCTTGTTAGATAGTCTGAATACCAGAAACGTGACAAATCTGGCAAACATGTCGGTCTGACTGCTCATGCTTCTTTTTATTATCATCAGACTGGCATGCTGATGTCGCCGTGTTCCCAGATCTCAGAAATTACTTGAGTACAAATTTATTG
Organism: Leptoclinus maculatus; assembly: GCA_032191485.1. Taxonomy (NCBI): domain Eukaryota; kingdom Metazoa; phylum Chordata; class Actinopteri; order Perciformes; family Stichaeidae; genus Leptoclinus; species Leptoclinus maculatus. The sequence continues at coordinate 23,268,341 of JAVDOI010000001.1, read as the reverse complement.
TACCCGATAGAAATAATGGCCACAAGACTCATGTTCCCCAGAAACCAACCGTCCCCTTTAATTGTTAAAATGACTCAACATACGGAGCTCTTGTAGTTTAAATTGTTCCGTTCGGTGAACAACAGAGGCACTGAGAAAAGAACGCACTCTGTATTTATTTTGAGTGTAGCCGGTGAAGCTGCAGTGGTCAATACATGTCAACTATGCAGGCCATTGCAGCGCCACTGCAGTGAGAACCAGGGTGGTCCGCTTTCTCACTGCAACAGTAGCTGCCTGGTTTGGGAGACTTGATGAAGTGTCGTGGAATCTACTTACGTCATTTTATCCCACGATCACATTCCCAGGCATGAGGCTGACAATAGCGACGCTGTATACTGCGCTGGGTTTTCATTTCGTGCTTGCTTGTGCAATGTCAGCTCGCATATGAGATGTGTTCTATCAACGCCTAATGTTTTGTGAGTTGTTTATTTCTCACACGTGGTCAGGTGACCAAGTATGATGAACTGTGATGTCTTGCTGGTACGTGAGACATATCCCATTTAAACATACAGACTATGATTTTATCTTTGTACAGGAGGTAGAACTGTATTCTGCACTGACTGAAACAGTCGAGAGCTGAGTGCACACAAGAGAGCAATGAGTGGGGAGTGGGGCAACGAGTGAGAGCACATCCATGAAGGATGATACCACCACCCACTCTCTCTCTCTCTCTCTCTCTCTCTCTCTCTCGCTCTCACACACACAAACACACAGACAACCGCATGGGAGTTCATCAAGGTCATATTCAGCTCTTTATTTCGCCTATGGGCACTGACAGCAGTTTAAATATAGACATCAGTCTTTCCTTTCCTCATGTGCTATCTTTCTTACTACATGTCTCTACTCTCCCCTCTCCTGTTGTATGTAACATATTTCTTATAACCCTTCTACAATCTGTTCTAAGATCTGTTTCAATGCTGCTAAAAAATGAGATACACAGCCTCTAATAAAGGCTACAGTAGATGATGAAAGTGTCCGCTCTGAGCGACAGATAAAGCCCGGTGTGTCAGCAGTTTGATGAAATTACTTTGGCCGAACCGATCAGGCTCGTTTTGGGATCAGTTGACGTTTGAAGAGATTAGACGCCAGGTGGTGCACAGGAAAGCTATTGTTGCTGCAGAAACCTGGGTTCAGTTCAGAGGTCCTCCAGGGTCTCTTCATGTCTGTGTCGGCAGTGTTCATAGACGGGAAGTTGGTAACAATTGAGCGCTCTTCTTGCTGCTAGTGACTCCTAGTGGTTGGTCAGGGTGTACTGCGGAGTGAATGAGTTCTGGGGTGGATAGCGTGAACAGAACAGCTGTGGTGAGCTAGCAGGTGAAAAAGAGTCATTTTGTCTACCTCAGACTACGGTAATAGTTAGTGGGGGAAAAGACAAAATAATGATCTTAGATCAAACATTCTACATAGTGATTTGTTGAGTATGTAATTTGTACTTTATATTTGCAGAACGTTGTGTAGGCAGCGACATGACTCTGCATCGCTAGGTTTCATTTGTACTCATTGCACGGAGCTGTTATCCAATTCTTCCTTCAGAGTTTTTGCCGCATACTTTTTTATGAGAAACCTAAAATGTCAGCCTGTCGTTATTTTTGGAGAATCTGTTCTTAATGTGTGGAATTCCATTGCCGTCACTATGGTAACACAGTGGGCATGCCTGTCTTGTCGAAAGAGAAACAAAGAGCCTTTACAACGTTAGAATTCATGCTTCTCCATTCATGTCAAACTTTGACTGTGTTCTCTGCTACTTGTGGAACTATTTTGTCAATACTATTCATAGAGCTTTTACTACATTGTTTCATGTGTTTTATAAGCATGCAGTTATGTGCTAACACATCATTTGAAAGACAACATCTCCTCCCGCACAATTGTAGACACAAATGTAAACATATGAGGCAAAATTATGTTGACGGCCTAAGAAAATCTTCCACTTACATTAATTTGGTGCCGTTTACCTTTAAAAAGACCAGTTAGGTGGAAGAGTTGTTTCCCAGATTCATGACAGGTATTTTATTTATTTTCCTGCAAGTCTATCCATTCCATGTGTCCGCCTGGCAATGCTAAAAGACGTTATTCTACATAGTCAGGGGAAAAAGCTGTTGTGGTTTCGAGTGGAAAGGTGCTGAGGATAGCAGCAAAGAAAAGCCTGCAAAAATACAGCAGGTCGACCGTGTCGTGGAAAGATAGAATGTGAAGCTTTTATGTTAATCTTCATTCTAAGTCTGCAAATATATCTGATCCAACCCCACCGTACCACACAGCCATCGTCTTCCTGCTGCTCCAGAGAAATGCAATGAATTTGCTCGGTGAAGTTGGCATCCCTCGATTATTAACCTTATTCCACTAGTAGAACTATAACTGGAAAGAAATCAATGAAACCACAGAAAGATAGCAAGGTCATTTTGATGAAACAAGCAGGAGCGACAGCATGAAACCGATGGGAGGCCTAACTACTGCATGGACAGGCCTGCCTGGGATCGGAACTAATTTTCCAAGCCACCTATTTGACTTTTTTGCAGCCTGTGCAGAAGTCTAGGAGTTGCTCGTTAGGTTATTTGGTTGTAAGTTGTGCTGTATAATGATGACTTTAATAAGTAACGTCATTTACTGCAGTGCAGAACCCATGTGAGTTGTTATGATGTTAAGAATATAGAAAAGAGTGTCATGTATTTGTATATGCACATTGGTTCGTTTTAATTTTAACAATATCGCAACCAACAATATGTGGTTTGCGTGTATGAGAGAACTTCATATCTAAATAGATTCACTTTGCTTGTGAACACATGTTACACTCTTTTACACATTTTAAGAGGATCCGTCTCTGATTTTTTTTTGCTGCTGCTAATCAGTTATGGTAAGTTAAGATAGAACAGTATTCATACAAACGGAAATTGTTGTGCAGCAGTTGCAGTACAAAGTAGGAAAGAGTGCAAATATGAAATATTAATAAAAGTGAAAATAAAACTTTACCCTTTAACTTACCTTTATGCCCTAGTTCAAACCCATATCAAGGTCTCTCTAAGAAGAAATGATGTGCCGGTGTAATATAGCCGAGTATATATCTCCAAATATACCTATATAGCATTATTATTTTGAACATTACTGGAAAATACTAAATTCTCATATTCAAACAAAATACGTCTTTTAAAGGACAACCTCGTTATACAGATCAGCTCTAAATACATGTAATAACTGTACTCTGATTTGCAACATCACTGATCCGTTTTACAAGATTACTGCCTCGTCCAACCATACACACAAAAAATGGGATACACGGAAAGGAGGGTGGTAAAGATTAAACCGTAGGCTAAAGTATTACTCAGGAAGTGATCCAGCAGAGAGTAGACGGTGCCAGTAAAGAATCCCTCGTGGAATATATAATAACGGCCAAAATTAAATATTAGTCCATAGAGGATAGTGAAATGAGGTCTTGTGTATTACAGCTGCCTTTTTTAACTGGGACACATAGGTCTGCTGTACTGTAGAAGTCCAGTTGACAGGCTGGCAATAAACAGATCAATGCAACAGACTGGAAAGATGTGGATGAGTGAGCTTTGATTGATATCCAACGTATCCTGCCATGCGAGAGGCCTGCTCTTATATAAACTTTCCAATAAATGGAACAAAATATAATAAGCATATGGAGGCATATGGATGTAGAATGACAGCAGCATTAGTACTGCAGTCCTGTGGTTAGATTTCTCGGGGGGAGTGGCTCCTCTGAAATAGGTCAAATTCACAACACATTAACCTTCACCCACATATGGGAATACTGTCATTTCAAATGTTGCTTAACAAGCTCACACATGTGTGCAAAGGCGATTACTGTTGCCTGTTTCTCTTCCTCTTTCCCTTCTGTGTGTGTGTGTGTGTGTGCACATTTTTGAAGTGTTGAGTAGGTATGCCTTTTTTCTTCTTCTTTTTCTTGATTGGAGCAGAAAGCTGAGAAAGACAATATTGAAGAGACACTGGAGAAATGATACCAGATGTGCAGGAGTGCATATGTTTGTTTTAAACAGCACTATCTCAATACACATCTTGCCATCAGATCACACATGATCTGCACCGGCTTGATTTCTATACTGTAATTGTGGTTTAACCTGCTTACTGCGGTTGAAAAACCCATTAGAAGTCTTTCGTCACAACCGCCGCTCTGGATAAACAGGAACATCTGGAGTTTCCCTGCCCCCACTCTAAAACTGGCAAAGGTGCCAACATTGCTCCAATCGGTTTGTCTCTCACATATTTGCCCTTCTTTGTATCCTGCCTATGATAATAGACTGTGACATGTGACATCATTAATTTGCGTTGAAAAACCAACAGAAGGAGAAAAATCCCGTGGCCCAATTAGCCCTCTTAACGTCAGTAAGAAGCTTTATCTTGGTATGCTCTCTTACATTTTACTGCTGTTTAATTCTTGTCCTCTCTGGCTACTGGATTTTTCCTCTAACATCAACAAACCACAGCTCACCTTTTCCAAATGATGAATTCATTTATAATATGGAGTGCAAGTACATTCTGCATTTCTTAGAACCTGTAGTTATTCCATGGACCCTCCTTCAATGTGAACCAACTACTCCATTAAAGTGAGTAACTATAAAGAGATTACAGAGACCTGACCTGGTGCTCTAATATGATATTAACGTGTATGAGGTTCCTGTACAAGGACATTCGTTATCTCTTTACCCTGGGTAACTGTATCAGACAAATGGTTATATAATATCCTTCCGCTACTGGTATCCGGCATCTGCACCTTCTGTCCGTCAGTTAATAAATACTTATGGTCCATAGCAAGATATCTCAATGGCGACTGGAAAGACTGGTGAAAACGCACAGCGTTTGCTGTGAAAATTCAAGGTAAACCAATATTGATTCCTCAAGTTTCTGGTGAATCCCTGACTATTTGTGTAGCGCCAGTGTTTGGCCGAAATGACCACCTGTACCCAAGAAAAAATGTAAATCCAGAAAGCAGATAGACCATGAAATGTACTCATTCATGCTCCCCAGAGGATGAATTCCTTCAATGCCGGATACTCAATTTCATCTTGCACCGTTCTTGTGCCAAAATGTCAACACAATATACTGTATCTCATAATGTAACAGTGGGTTTTTGTAACATTTGCTGTTCACAAAGAGATAAACGCATTTGTTGTCTGTTAGTGTAACGCTCAGAACAAACTTTAAATCTTTAGTCCCACTGCCCAAACGATACAAAATGACAGTATATACCTGTATTTTGTTTCTCCATCACATCCATGCTGTCAGATGTAAGGAACTTTGCAGCTTCTAGGAACCACCAGTGATGCTTTAGACTGTTATTCATGTGTATTCCCTTATTTTGGTGTTATGTCTACAGTTGCTTTCATATTTAATGTAACCATTTCATTTCATGTACAAACGTGCTTGTGTATATATATTATTCATTAATTTTTTTGCACCAAGATGGCGAACATTTTTCATTTTCTATTGGATTGATGATTACTTGATCTTTCTGATTTAGTACCTTCTTGGATTAATCATCATATTCTTACATGTCCTTCCAAGCACTATCACATAAATGATAGGAAGATCAGGATTCTAGCAGCACAAGTCCTTGTTGCCAAGGTTCAGTCGGCCACTGTCTGGAACGGAGAAGTCCTTGGCCAAGCAGATGGTCTGGCACTTAGCTGGGCCACTTTCTCTGTCTAGGTTCGCTTTTTCACGCTCACCCATCCAATCAATCCTGCGAAGGGAGACAAAATGAGAGAAAGAGATAGTGAGAGGACACAGCAGAAAGAGATAGGAGACATGTGATAGATCGAGGTGGTAGAGATACCGAACGGGTGTTCAGTCCATCTGGTCATTGATACAGTTGAGCAGGATCGACCATAACGTAACTTAAGCTACAGACGTAATGTCATGTGTTTTACATTGTCAGTCAAGTCACAGTCAAAGTTGGGCTCCTCATTAAACCTTGGGCTAAAGTTTGGTCACCTAATAACCAATGAAAGAACAGGCACCATTATCTCTTGCACAGAGACACAAGCACACCTCAGCACACTTGAAATAAAAAACGCTCATCCACCTACAGTTCAGCTAAAGCGTTAGCATACCCATCAAAAGTAGTTTTCGGACCAGAGGAACTTTTTCATAGTTCTTAGAAATCCCATATTTGTGGTGTCCGCAACCCAAGAACTAGGAACGATCCTTGTCTGAACTAGAACTAGGAACGATCCTTTCCTGTACTAGAACTAGAACGATCCTTTCCTGAACTAGAACTAGGAACGATCCTTGTCTGAACTAGAACTAGAACGATCCTTTCCTGTACTAGAACTAGAACGATCCTTTCCTGAACTAGAACTAGGAACGATCCTTTCCTGAACTAGAACTAGGAACGATCCTTTCCTGTACTAGAACTAGAACGATCCTTGTCTGAACTAGAACTAGGAACGATCCTTTCCTGAACTACAACTAGGAACGATCCTTTCCTGAACTAGAACTAGAACGATCCTTTCCTGTACTAGAACGATCCTTTCCTGAACTAGAACTAGGAACGATCCTTTCCTGAACTAGAACTAGAACGATCCTTTCCTGTACTAGAACGATCCTTTCCTGAACTAGAACTAGGAACAATCCTTTCCTGTACTAGAACTAGAACGATCCTTTCCTGTACTAGAACTAGAACGATCCTTTCCTGAACTAGAACTAAGAACGATCCTTTCCTGTACTAGAACTAGAACGATCCTTTCCTGAACTAGAACTAGGAATGATCCTTTCCTGAACTAGAACTACAACGATCCTTTCCTGTACTAGAACTAGAACGATCCTTTCCTGAACTACAACTAGGAACGATCCTTTCCTGTACTAGAACTAGAACGATCCTTTTCTGAACTAGAATCTAGGAATGATCCTTGTTCCTAGAATGCCGTTTTGAGGGACTTTTTTAGCTCGTATTTTAGTATAAGTAAGTACTCTCCAAGAACAGGATGAACTATGAGTGACGCACGTGTACAGGATTGGTCAAACGTAGCAAACTCACCGCTCGAGCACATCTCCCGCTGGAAGAACAGCGAGCACCGCCACTTCAGCATTCTCATTTGCAGTGCATACGCAAACGGATAAAAAGCCCTTGAAGGTATTTAGTGCTCAGGGGAGCTCCCCAATGGGCAGTTCCTCTCAGGAAATTCCCAGAACTGTTTGGTCAGAAAAAGCCAAGACAGAGCTACTGCTTGTATTTGACTCACAAGAGGTAATTATGATGCCAGTCAACGTGCACCCTTAGCAATCACCTTGAAGTTTTGGAGCGCAATATCTTAACAGATCTGAAATCATAACCGACCGAATGATTAATCGTTCCACAGAAATGTTTCTGTGAACTTACTTCAATGATTGATTTCAATAATCTGATGAAGTGCTCCTGGTTCTTTGGCTCAGTGCCATTTGGCTTTCTCAATTTGAACCACTGCCAGAGGGATTTCATTTCAGAGCTGATGAGATTTGTGTATTATGACATAAATCAACTTTCCTTAGTGTCGCTTCTCCAAAAAGTCTGGAAGCTTTGTCCTAAAGCACAATGTCATTCATCCTTACGTATTATCTTTGCTCAGACAGATGTCCACCATCTATAGAATGAAAACTGTGGTTCAAAATCAAATGATTTCAGCTCTTGCTGCTCAACCTTTATATAAAAGTATAATCTGCAGGTATGAGGATGTAGTAAATGACAGCTCACTGGCATTACATCTGAAAGAATTGCCGTCAGGATAAGGACAAAATAAAGATGAAGTTTAAATGCTTCTTGGAAGTTGATTTTATTTTATTTTTTCATAATTTCGATGCTTCAGCTGTGAGTTTTTAAAGATACTAAAATATCAATCCATTTATCTCCAGACCGTTTCAGTTGGCTCGGAGCGGTGTGTGCTGCAGAGCAGGGAGGTGGTCTGACAGAGGGGAGTTAATCTCTGTCTGGTAAAAACCTCCTCTGCTCCTCCTCTCTGTCTGCTTTTTTTCCTTTGTTTCTTTCAATATTTCATCATTCTTTGTTTGTCTTCCCCTGCCTTTTCTTCTTCTCTTTTCTTATCTCGTCTTCTCCTTCACCTCGAGTCCCTTATTCTCTCTTTAAGGCAGCGTTTTGCCTCACGTCATCTCTGTTTCTCTTTTGTCACCGTGCCTCACATGTCCTCTTTTGTGTCTTTGTTTCCTCTGGACTTTTCCTTCACCTTGAGTCCACAACCCCCCTCTGTCATTCGGGGGTGCGAGGGCCAGCTCGCATTATTATGCTCCAAAAAGCACGTGGCAGAAAAACTCCTGGGGGAAAAGGAAAGGCAAGCACAGGGGAGATTATTAATTTAGACCATCCTTCTGCTTTTCGATGACTGACCTTTTAAGTGGAATTGGAAATAAATGTGTCTGTCTGCATTTGATTGTGAACTATTGTATGTGTACACAGGACTACAGTACTGTATATATCCATAGTAATTATATTAGCTGGACGATAACACTGCTGTCATCCACGTCCTTTGACACCACGGGGCGATGGATGGATGGATTCCGGGACACCCACTCCTTCATGCTTGTGCTCTGATAAGTGCCCTTCAGCTGGGTTTCTGGGTTTCCTGTCCTTGGGTAGTGTGCTCATTGCACCATTACAGCTGCTTAATGGGGCTGGCTAAAGGCCTAAGAGCTGCCATTAGCTGAGCTCCTGCATCTCCTGTCATTATCGCTGAGTAATACCTATCATTATGAGCGCACACTCCGAAACAGCACTGGCAGCTGTTTCACCATCTATCTATGGCACCAAGACTGTATAAAGTAATACTTTGTTGTGTTACTGTATACTAAGGTTAAACGTTACTACTCGTGAAATTTTGACCACTAGCTTTTGAGCATTTTTTGACAATATTACAGCTGCAACAATATTTCTTGCTCCTTTCTGCTCTTTTTCTCCAATGCACTATCTACGGCACACCGAGGCAGGGGCTGGCACAGTCTGTATAACAACAATACAGCCATGCTAGCAGCCCTGTGAGGCTGTGTTGATGCACAGTGCTACTTTTAACCTTATGCTCACAATGGCAACGGCTGAGCACCTTTAAAATAATTAATATTCATACCCAAGTAACTTTGGATATCTTTAGCAACTAAACTGATAGTTAACAAATCAAAATTCCAGGTCAACTTCCACCATGGCAAATAGGTTTTCCTTATATTAAGATTTATTAAAGGATGTAACACACTGACTTTAGTGGCCTCCTAACTAGGGTGTGAAAAAGGGGGTTTTCTCACCTACCACAGTGTCAGGTCACTGAACATTTCTACCAGCCACTCAATTTTCTTTGTCTGCCACTTCTGAAGTCAAAGTAGAACGCTTTTAGAATGACCACAGTTTTTAGTGCGTCTTCTTAATTGTTTGGAAAAACTCCAGAAATGATTTGATGGACAGTAATGGGCCCGATAATGGAGACTGAGTGTGTTCCAAGAGCTCATGTGACCTCTCTTTTTCAACTGATTGAAATGAATGCAGGCTCCAAATAAAAGATTACCTTTCCAACATTCCTGAACTGGCCATCTGGAAAATCCGACAACAATCCAGATGGACTGATTCACTTTGGAGCAGGTGTGTTAAATCTATTCCGTTCTGTTTTACTTTACTCCTCTTGCCACTTGCTCACAGCTGCTATCACCGGCAGAGTTGGCAGAGCCTTCCGTTCACTTATGTGTGTATGTGATGCGGTGTAAGCAAACAGTGCATGCGTGTCTGTCTGCATCAGGCAATATGCAGTATGCAGTTTCAGGTAATTGTCTTATGAAGTAAGATTTGCTCTATAAGTGGGCTTTTGGACCACTGCTTCATGGAAACTTTTAAGTGTGCAATGAGGTGCTAAATTATCCTGTATTGACTGACAACTGCCGCCGGCCAACTGTAAAAATGAACTTGATTTGCTTAAAGCATTGCCGTCACGTCCAGCCAATCCTCTGTTCCACTGGCGTCAATGCAATCTCTCATTCAGCGTTTCTTTCTGGGTAAACGCAGCGTGTTCCTGGGATTTATTTTCCATATTCCGAGACAAGTCACATTTTGTGAGCACGGAGAAACCGCTGCAGCGCAGGTTCTTATGTCCTCATCGCTGTAATATTCACCAAAGCCTAATCTTAATGCTTTGCAATACGTGCATTTGATTTGTCCAAAAAAATTGGCAAAATTCTACTTTTGACAGTTTTTGCATTGCTCTCAGTTTACTTACACAAAATGAGTCAACAGTTAACAAAGACAACAAAGCTGGACAAATAAATGTAGGGAATAGACAAGAATATTATGTACACAAATATGTGGAACAATAGTTGTTAATATAAATATATTTAGAAGTTACCAATGACCAACAACATAAATAAAACGTCAAAGCATCAACATGTGTATATACAGCATGTAGGGTTTGTATATACTGCAAGAGAGCCTGTCATTACTGCACATTTAGACAATGCATATTCATATCTGACAAAACCTTTATGGGTTATGACTTCTCTATGGGATAGGGTTAGGATGCTGATTGTCAGCTGATAACTACTGGGTTGCAAATACTTTGCAGCTTCACCGCCCACCAAAGCATTTCATGACCACAGTTGTCCCATCAGGCATTTGCCATCGTAGAGTAGAACATATTCCAGCGCTTTCAGCCAAGCTGTGACACTTCCTGTGTGAGATCCAACTTCACGCTGAGAGAACATTTGGTTAAAAGAACCAATAGGATATCTCGCTCTTTGTGGTATTTACGCCACACGGAGACGGGAAGTCATCATAAATGAAGTGGGCAGTGTCACTGCCAAGGGAGAGGAGGAAAACACGGAACAGGACACGGCGACTTGACAGGACTTCACTATGTCTGAGTGACGAGCCATACAGTCGCCCTGCGGATTTCCCTTTTGTATCTATTGAATGTGAGCTCCGATGGCCCCACTTCCTCATTTGGCACCGACATTGAGAGAATCTTGATTGGAATAGTTTAACCCATGGATGATGTTTGAATGGCTTTTTATGGTTCATAATGAGTCAGTAAGCTGCCATTTACTGTGTATAGTTCGAGAAGGGAGAGGACGTTGGACTGCAGCTGGGATGCCGAGAGACATTGCTATTTTGTGGTTTGTTGTAGTTCGACAGCTAGTTTTATATTTTGTGTCTTATAATATTGACACAAATATTTGCTGCTTTTAGGATATTGTAAAGAGGTTTAACACCCCACAGAGAGAGGAGGAAAGAGAAAGATTGAGTGTGCACAGAGCAGCAGCGGTGTCTTGAAGCAAGAAAAAAAAGAAAAATAAACTCAATAAACACACTCTACTCTCTGGAGTGGTCTGCCTTAAGGCTACGAACACAACAGTAAATGTATACTGCTGCAAACAGACAACACATGGTCGGACATGGACGCAGGCAAAGAAACGGACACACGTGTACAACACATGAAAAAACAGAGACACACACACCGAGGCAAAGAGGCCGAGGAAAAGCACCTTCACATTGGACCTGCAGGGCTCCACCTACATTTCAAACACACAGACAACCATCAGGGGAAGCAATTTTCACTATAACACCTGCCGCTGTGCATCGATCTGACCGGGGGTCATTTCAGAGACTGTTGGTAGTGAAATGGGAATGACTCCAGGGTTTCGTCAGTTCGTCATTCACACAATTTCATTAGGATGAAAAAGACATTTTTAGGATTTACAGGTTCTCTAATTCTAGTTTGTAATTGGAAAAGTGCACATCTTCCTGGCAAAGATGTTAAGTCAGCATTAATTATATGATTATGTATATATAAATGTAATAATTGTTCCGAATGGAGTCATCCATTTAAATAGGAACAAACACTGACGCTCAAATTAACTTCAGTTATTTCAAGTGTCGTTGATACATTGAGACTCTGGTAACATAACGACGGTAATATGTGTGTCATAGATCTTATTAATTACTTTAAATGCGTAGCACTAAAGTCTTACACAGCTCCTCAGTATTATTATCACAGTAACTAAATAAATAGCTGAAATAGACTTTAACAAAGGACATTATTTAATTTATAAATACATTCTTGTAAAGCTTAATTTAACATACATTGTTTATACATTGTTTATAATAAGAGCAGGATGAAGTAATTACTCATAATAATAGAGCATGAAATCACAGCCACGTGAGAAGACCTTTGTTGAGGAAAATGTATAAAATACAGATACGGAAGAGTTAGAGGACATTTAGTTTTAGCTTTGAGGCAACTGTAGATTGTGCAACTCCTTCTTTAGAAGATGTCTTCTACATTCCTTGTCAATAAATGTTTCAAGTTTTAAAATGTTTTATTGCTACATAAATCCGGTAGGTTTCATACCTGTGGAGTGAAAGATAAGAGTAGAGATAAGAGATTGAAAGGAGGGAGGATGGAGGGGGGGGGGGGGGAGTGAAACACTGCTGGTGGTGCTGGGAAGCTGGGAATCAGCCCAGAAGGGCCTTGAGATTCCAAACAAGCAGTGTGTGGGAGAGGGAAGAGGATGAATGGCTACTACTGACTGGAGCACGAACTGTGGCCGAGACAGACAGAGACAGAGGGCCGGCTGAGTGGCAGGATGGGAGAGACGGGTGAGAGGAGGAAAGAAGGGGGGAGTGCGAGCCCTCCAGCTATCAGTACCAGTAGGAGGAGAAGAGAGAGTTTAAAGGGGAGGGGGGGGGGGGAGGGAGGACAAACATGAGAGAGAAGGAGGTAGAGCAGACACAGGCTTGCCTGCTTGGATTTGAAGGGGAAGGAAGGGAGAGAGGAGAATCCCGGCGGCTCGTTGAGGACGGAGGGTGGATGTTTGTAGAAGGCCGCAGCAACACTGTGACTTTAGTGTCACTGTATGGACACTGGTAAGGTAAGGTGACATTTTCAGGGTCATTACGAGGACATTAGTGTGGCGCACAGATATGTATGTTGGATATGAAGGGGCCTTTATTTGAATCCAACTTGCCGTAAAACTTTTTCTATGGTGAAAAGATGCAAAAAAAACAACAACAACAAATGTCTGCAAAGCTAAGAGGGACTGTTTGACCCTAGAGGGAGTCTTACTCACAACGCACGAGTCTTGTGATCTACATCGATGGATACAAAGTCACTCTCTTCTCCCAGTTGTTTTTGTGTACGTGCACGCCGATGCTCGTGGTCTGTGTGTGTGTGTGTGTGTGTGTGTGTGTGTGTGTGTGTGTGTGTGTGTGTGTGTGTGCTCCTATTGCTGCAAACCCTCGTGAGATAAGAAAGACACAGATATCCTCTCTGTGCCGTGCCCCCAGTGACCAATGAATGAGTCTCCTCTTCCCCTCTCCTCCAACCGTCCCTCAGGCCACTTTCTGCTGCTCTTCTGTTCTACATTAATTCTTTAACAAGCTGCTTTTATGCTGCTCATACAGACACGAGGCTTCAGAGCAGACGATCTGGGCTGGACCGGGGCGCCGGGGCGCCGGGGAGATGTTTATAGAATCGTGTTGGGCTGCAACTATAACGGTTATTCACATGTTTTCATATTGCTTTGTTTTTTTCTGACCAGCAGTCTAAAACCCAAGTATGTTAAATAACATGATATAAAACAGAGAGAAGAATTAAAATCCTCACATTTAACAGTGGTTGGTAAAAGTACTTAGATCCTTTACTTAAGTAGAAGTAGCAATACTTCAATGTACAAGTACTCCATTACAAGTAAAGGTCTTACCTTCAAAGTTAAAAGTAAAAGTAAAGAAGTAAGCTATCAAATGCCAAAAGCAGTTGTTAAGCAGAATGGCTGCTTTATTTATATGTATATTTTATATACATATAAATAATGTGCATTAGGTGTACGCAGCAGTTTAGCTTGACTAGTTGGAGTTAATTTCAATTACTTTATGTACCGTTGAGACTGATTTATTCCAGATATTTTCTTTATTTAGACTGTTTTCTTTTGCTTGTTTTTCATTTTGTAAGAATTTGACAACACTACAGGCACCTCAGGTCTGTTTAGGTGGGCAGGTATAGGACCAGCATGCACCTGGGAGGGTCTATGCTATTATATAGTATATATATATTCTTTTATTTTCACCAGAGCAGGAGGAGCCATCATTTCTTTGTTTGTTTCTTAGGATAAATAAACCACAAGAAAACAGAAACATCTGCATTGTGTACCAGTGGACATGCTGAATCTATTCCAATACATCGTGTTTTATAGATGTTTGTAAAATCTTCATCTGAAAGAGTAACTACTAAAAGTCCAGTACCTCCCTCTGAAATGTAATTGGGTAGAGGAATATTATCTTGCCTCCTTATTAAATTATTTAGTAATAGTGTCAGCACCATATGTAAAACACAAAAGAACTGCTGTGACACTGTAAAATCAGTGGTACTGTGATGCTGCTGCAGGCTCAGTACAGCTGCCACTTTTGGGTGGAGGGCGATGCGATCCCCCCCGCACTACTGGAGCATATACTGGATGGCATTTCTCCAGTCTGGTTTGAGACAGAGAGGGACGTTGGAAAGACAATGGCAGCCGCATTGGTCTGAGGATGTTTCTATTTGCATGTGTACGCCACTCCCACCAGTTCCCCTCCACATCCCAAGAACAATGCTGAATAGAGGATTGCCTGATGTCATCCGGCACCGCTGCTACTGATCTGACAAGAATCGTAAATCCTGTCCCGCCAGATCCTGTTTTATAACCGATACAGTCCACCAATAGTGTCACTGGAATTCATTCCCACAAACAGATCCGGTTTCAGAAGATTTCTCAGAATGCAGCCACATTCATCAGCGAGAAATGACACCAACTTCTGTCCTCACGGGACAAAAGGGCGTTTGACGTCCACTTCCTGTGACTGGGTCAACCTTTGAGTTAGTGTGCGGGGCCTGCTCACGCCAAAACTGATGAAGAGCTCCATCAATGCATTCTTGTGGTGGAGTGAGAAACAAAAGAAGCATCTTGAGTCAAATGTAACCACTTCTCTTTTGTTGTGTGTGGTGACTGCAAACAAAGGCTGCTTTTCTGTAGTACGAGATCCACATGAGCCAAAATACTTCAAAATGTCATTTTGGTTTACACAGCTGTCTTTTTTTGTGATTATGTTATTGGGAAAAATATATTTACTCTTGCTTTTCCTTCTCGACACATGAATCACAGGCTCGAAGTCAACATTAAATGGTGTCAACACAGTTTTCACCCAGTTCTCACCCTTTGTAAGTGCAACACGCATGATCAATTTGGACGATTTCCCACAACTGTATGTGTGACAGTTATCATGTCTGCACAGATGGGACAGCCCATCCTGCAACTGTGGGTTTGGTGGAAGGGAAATTGACATTAGGCTTCATAAATGCTGTGTGCATTATCATAATCATGTCAAGTGCAAATCAATACTGAAAGGAAATAGATACGAGTTGCAAAACAATCCTTATCGCAGACATGTTTGTTTCTGCACCTGCTTCGTCAATGGTGCACATATGCGTCTTCTTATCGGCCTGTCATATCATTTTGATGCCTTTATCTGTCGATACAGATGATGTGCCGATATCATGGTGCGTCCCGAACCGACAAAGAAGTGATGTATCTGGATATCCTGTAAAAGAACAAACGACTAATTCGTGTGTTTGTGTACATTCCTCAGATGTCATGGCGTCCGACCTACCGAAGCTCCAAGTTTCGAAACGTCTACGGAAAAGTGGGCAACCGGGAGCACTGCTTCGACGGTTTCCCCATCACCAAGAACGTCCATGACAACCACTTCTGCGCCGTCAACTCCAAGTTCCTGGCAGTCGTCACCGAGAGCGCCGGCGGAGGCTCTTTCATTGTTATACCTGTATCCCAGGTAACAGGCACCGACACACTCTTGATTTGCTTGACTCGGGTCAAAGATTAATGGGGTCTGCCCCCCCCCCCCCTCTCTGGAGACCCATGAGGTTATTTTTTCCACTTGACTGTACAATTCAGCGTGGGAGGAGATGTGTGATGTTTCACTATTGTGTGTTAAAATGCTCATTTATTGTTGGTCCTGTTTAGTTAACAATCACAGCTTCAGTGACTCACTGAGAGTCAAAGCATTTAGGATGTTGAGGTGCTGTATACTGTATATTTGTTAAAGGTTTAGACCTGATTACTGTTGATTCAGCTACTTGACAGCACAGTTAGATCTGGAGTTTAAAAACAGTTTTTCACACAAATCCACCACAGACCCTCCCTGCCTTCTATTGCATGCCAGCCTTAAAAACTCAAGCCAGAATTTAAAGCCAAAGTTGTAACAGGGTAGATTTGCCAATAGCATCACATAAAGGCATACTGGTATTTCCTATAAACAAGACAAAAGGGCACTGTTGAAATTGAAAGCGTGAAATTATTTTTCTCATTACAGGAAAAAGGGAATGCTTATGTATTTTTACTTCACATTCAGCAGAAACATTCGGCTTTACTGCCTTTGCTGGATTATTCATTACACAACAGTAGTGCAGATGTTAATACGGAGGATAAGCCTCGCAGTCACACATTTTAGAGGTATTATGCAGACAGTAGAGTGATTAATCTACTAACACTTAGGTGGAGAGTAATGTTTCAAAGAACTGCATTTAACTGTTAATGCGTTTGCTCACATTTTATGTGGCGTTGATATTAGGTTTGATATGAAGAGTATAGAGTAGTTTCTAAATGTTGCCTGTCTCTTTAAGAGTGACTCTTGCCAAGGTGCTTGGGAAGCTCTTGGCTGTTCTGCAGGGTGGAGTCAAGCTGTTATCAGGCAGAAGAAGTATTCAGTAAACTGGGCAGTAAGGTTGTGAGGCACGGAGACCTCGGCTACATTTTACTTTACGTCTTCATTAGTTTATGGTATTCAGGCATGGAAAAAGACATACGACTGGCTCTACATGATAGAGTGCTCCAGGAATGAGAACTAAAACCCAGATATGAGTCAGCGTTTTGAAACTTCTGGTTCCCTCATCTCAAAGTCAATGGGTTTTTTCAATGGGTTTTTTGGTTAGATGCCTAAAATAAGGTCTGCAGTTGACTGAAGCTTAAGAGATTTTGACGTTTTGTTCAACGATATGAAATGCATCAGTAAACACACCTCTTGTGAAGTGTTTTTGCCAACAAGTGGCTAAATGAGACTACAAAACGTCATCATGGTGACTAGTCCGCCTCCACAGCCTTTTTGTGAAAACTCCCGCTCATGGTCATACTTCTGGCGATTGTATTCACGCTTTAAAAATTGTAAAAGTTATGTTGATTCGTGAAGATTATCTTGCCGAACCAAACGTGTAAGTATCATAAACGTCTGATTCCCACAGAGCTTATTGTCTGAAATAGTCCAAAAACCAATGGAAACATGCAGAGATCCCATTGAGGGAACCAGTGAGATGCTAATTTACAGGTTGGCCGACAAAACTACGTCATCCCTGCAGCACTATGGTACATAGTTGGTTTGAAGTTTGAACAGTGTCACATCAGCAATCTCTGTCCACTGTTTCTATGCCGTATCATTTTATATACATAACGAGTGCTCACTTCATCTCTTGATATAACCTTTCAGAAATTAATTTAAGCAACGGTGGTTTTTCATTTGGTCCACCTACACTGCTTGTACCTCAGATGGGGCTTTTAAAATTGGTGAGGCTGCAGGTAATACACAGAGGTCTCTAGGTGCTCTTTGTTTATGAAATTCACTTTGTTTTGAGCTTTTGAGCATGAAGAAGAGCTGCGCAGCGTCGTATGATTAAAGTAATGCTCGCTGGCATCATGTTGATTTATAGCGCTCGTAAATATAGAAGGAGAAAGTCATATTGGCTGGTTTCACATGTGACTACTAGGTTACTTATAATGCCAATAATAACATTATTTATATGGGATAGTATCATTTCATTTTAGTTATAGAGGATTTACATAGAAAGACATTAATAGATGGCATGTGTCAACGGTTGGTGTACAGAGGAAACAAGTTTTTTCGGTCTGTCGAGTCATGAAGAGGAACGCCTTATGTGTGAGAACATGTAGATATAGTGAATATAAAGAGAAGAGCTGATATTAATAGTGATTTTATTTTAAAAGAGGATTATAATTTCTTGGTGTCAGCTGGGTGTTTTCATGAAATAATCTCAAGAAAGTGAAAATAATCTTCTCTTCGAGTGTTTGTGTATGTTAAATGGCATCTTCTGACTGTAGGGTTAAAAACATACATATTGAACATTGTCATCTACAGTAACTAGTCATTCCTAAAGTGATGTTTTTCATGCTGTGCAAAGACTTTATCCATGACCGTAACTTAAACACAACATAAAGGCCATAACTCGATCGATTTCCTCCTCGTCAAAGTATTTTAGCACTTTAGCATTTCCTCTGGTTTCTGCTGAGTTGACGAGTTCAGAAATGGCATTCCTCATATTCAGCAGCTCAGATGACAGCTTCTGTGGGATGGTGGCTGCTGTTTCATGCAGTATCCTCCTGTCGAAACAACAAAAGAGCAAACTTCTTTTCTTTTTTAAGGTGACCTCACACTTTGTGAGGCTCCAAATGTTGCCTTTGATATGGCAGCGTACAGAAGAGGACCTGTGTTGTTGTTTACGCTGAAAAGAATGGTGCAGAGAAGTTAAGATGTTAAATAATATATGTATATATATGGGGTTTGAATCCGACCCACGGCCCTTTGCTCCACGTCGTCCCTCCTCCTCACTATCACTATTGAAGATATGGAATAATCTTAAAAAAAGAAAAGAAAAATGATCAATCAGCTCCTAACACTGAAATGTAATGTAACGCACATTCTGCTGTGCAAGTATGTGACATTCAGGCAACAGTTGTGGAGGGAAAAGTGCTGGTTAAATCTTAATAAGAAGGTATGCAGAGTGATTTCACTTTAATTATTTACTTTCTTTACTTTAATTGTAATCACTAGCTGTCGTCATCAGAGGCAGTCTGTGTTCATGTATATCATGAGACTCAGAGCAGGTAGAAAAATGACAAACAAGGGTGAAAAGATGAGCACTGAAGGAAATGAAGTCTTTACACAAAGGTTCATCCCGCTCCATTAAAAACACAAACTAATCTGTGAAGGGTTTGGCTAATAGTAAGGTGTGAGAACGACTGACATATTACGCTGACAGCCGGCGAGACGGCCATATGGCAGCCCCCCACCCCCCCACCCCCCAGACAATTCCACTAGAAAGTGGAAGAACTACCGCTGGCACCACCTGGCACACACACCAGCCCCAGAAATCGACACATGAGGTCACAAACACCTTTTCATCACCTCAGACAAAGAGAGAGAGAGAGCGCAGTGGGTGTGTTGCCTTTTTACATCACTGCTGCCATTACTGCTGCTATTATACTATCACCAAGACCTCCTGGGTATGATACAGCGTGTGCAGCACAGTGAGTTACATGAATCATTTCCTGCATTTCTTTGTCTTATTTGATAGTAGAATAAGTATCTTTAGGATTTGAACTGCTGATCGGGGGAAAAAATAGAAATATGTAGACATCACCTTGCTCTCGATGAGCATTTTATAGTCCAAACCACCAATCAAGGTTTCGATAAAATTATCAGAAGATGAATCAACAAGGAAAATCATCATTAGCTGCTGCCAGCTAGTATTAAATACCTACTGCAGTTTCCTTTAACTGCTGGTTTTGCTTTTTTTCTGTTCACCTGCAGGCCTTAATGTCATCTCTTATACGTCTATTCTTAAGGCATCTATGTAGAGTCATTTCCTGTGTACATGTTTTAACGGCATTTATAAAAAAGTGAATTTCCAACATATTGTGCAGTTTGCGCATAGTCATGAACAAGGATGTTATTTTGCTGCAGTCTATTACGAACATTAAGTTAAACCATCACTTTGAGTTGATTATAAACAACTCTAAACAGTGATCCTGTGCTGACTGTGCTGCTGGTGCATACGGTATGAAAGCAGCATCAGCACGCGTTGGACCATTAACACATGATAAACTGAAAATAAGCACGACTCAGCATGTTCTTTTCCCACTGAACAGTGGATTCATTAGAAAGAAACCGACAATGACAGCGGGATAAAAAAGACCCAATTGCTGATCTTCAACTTGTATTATTGAATCCTCAGTAGTTGTTAATTCCCTCCTGTTCTGTAATTCGTTCATATTTATTGCATCTTATAGCCGGAGGAGTCATAGAATGCTGCTGTCAGAAGAGGAAGTACCGCTACTGTAACCATAGAAGCGCCTCGTTAATGCGGATTTATTGGGAATTAAAGATCAACATGCGTTGGTCGCAGACACAGTGTGATGCTTCTGTCGTACACATCTGTGTTCGTCTGAAGAAAATGAGCCGCAGAAAGACGATGAGGCCTGATGTAGATCTGTGTCTCTTTCCTGCCAGTCATCCAGACAAACGTTAGCAACCACTATTTCCACTCAGATTCTCTTACTTGTGTTCTTTGTGATAGAGAGGTAGCTGTCTTTTATTTATCTCATGTTCCATGATCCTTTCTGACTTCCCCTAATAATACCTCACAAACCCTCTGAGCCCTGTGGTTCCCAACAGACATTATATTCTTTGCAGGTAATTAGTTCCACCTTAATAAGGAGTCCCTTATGATCGCATGTCATTAATGTTTTGAGGCCATGTTAAAACCGCCCAGTCACTGTAAGATTAAAAAAAAAAAAATGATAACGCGTGGTCAAAACTTGGCATCAGCTTGTCTTTTTTTTTACAGTTGTTCTTACTTTCCTGAAATCTTTACGTCTGTACATGTAGGAGCAGCACGTCAAAGAGCCTTCAATGCTCACTCGAGTTATGTTTATGAATCATTCTGTCTCGCTCCGTCACACTGTCTCCTCTTGAACTGATGTCCCTCTTCACTGTTGGTCTCTATTGGTTTTGGCTTGTGTTCCTCGTCTTGTTAGCAAAGACTTCAGTATCTTTGGCAAACATATCTCTGTGAGCAGAAATTGAGGTGCAAAAATGCTGCTAATAGCATTTTATTATAGAAATATATGTTATATTTATTATTGTATCGTAGAGTCTGTGAGGTTTGATACAGCATCTGTAGTGACTCGTCAGGGTTCAGTGAGGACAGTTCATTTAAACATGCGGGATTTCATGACCCGACGCTCCGAAACAAATCTCTGAGGAAATTTAAAAAAAGAGGTCAGTGGATTTAATTGACATAAAACATTCATGACAACATGACCGACATTAAGAGCTTACTGCCGTCTGTTGTTATGAGCCACTGCCCCTCTGTGGACTCTCCGGGTTATTGCAATAACACTGAAGGGCCTCAGATGTCCCTGTACAATAACCAAGTCTTCTCACTGATGTGATTGAACTTTTATTACATTATGTTCGGTCTTTCATGTCCACGTTAAAAAAAGAAAAGAATAGTTTTGTTCAGTAATGTTCTGAATAGATTAATAGAGATTAATTATTTGTGTCCAGGAACAAATTATTTAATAAATTATTTTTTCTTATAATTTGTATCACTGCTTATCAGGTCTTGGAAGAAATATTTTGTTTTATTTTCTCCTATTGTTTTGTGTACCACAGAGGCAGTAGTTATACCGGGTGTCTTTTATGCACTTTTATGTGCAGAAATATAAAATACACAACAGGCATACATCTATTCTATTTCACTACCATTATTTCATAACCTCTTATTTATGGTGTGGCTCCCAGTCCAATGAATCTTAATGTATGGGGATATTTTCATTTACTTCGCCTACATGCCAAAACAGAAAAAAGTACAGTAAATGTAAAATAACATAGCTTCTGTCGCTCTGTTTCAGACTGGTCGTCTGGACTCTCATTACCCAAAAGTGTGTGGCCACCAAGGCAACGTACTGGACATCAAGTGGAATCCCTTCTTTGAGAACATCATAGCATCCTGCTCGGAGGACACCTCGGTGAGTGACCCACTTTCTTTAATTTTTAATGTTTTTTTATCAAACAGGTATAGGCTCAGGGTGATTACAGAGGGTGATGATGCTGTAGGAAGATGTGAAATAACCTACTGTATCTGTGAAATCGTGAGTTTGTGAGATGCTGAGGTTGACAAAGAGGTCATATCTCGTCATTATGACCAGAGGGCCTCTGATTCAGAGCGTTAGTACTGGACACAAGCTTGTGAGTGGATTTCGTCTGGCAACTGCTCTGGTTGTTGTTGCTGTTGTGAGC
Organism: Leptoclinus maculatus; assembly: GCA_032191485.1. Classification (NCBI taxonomy): domain Eukaryota; kingdom Metazoa; phylum Chordata; class Actinopteri; order Perciformes; family Stichaeidae; genus Leptoclinus; species Leptoclinus maculatus. The sequence continues at coordinate 23,246,167 of JAVDOI010000001.1, read as the reverse complement.
CAGTGGGCTGAAAAGGGCAAATGACGGATGTGAAATGCTTTTGAGCAAGGCACAAATCCACCAGCGGTTCGGTAACTGACTGCATATTCCTAACCTCAGATGTTGCATCACACATACTAAGAACTTGTGCGCCTGTTACATTACTCTACCGAGCATAGTGAAGCCACACTGTGTCCTGTGTAGTACTTTCACTTGTTGAAGCATAATCTCCTCTGGTCCAACACAGAGCCAGTAATCCAGTCTAATCCTAATGCAATGGGCTGCATTGATACCATGTGCTATTTTTGATCAGAGGGCTCTCTAGCTGTGTCATGCTGATTGTAGATTAGAGCTCATATTAAATACGAGATGAAGAGGCCTCTGACAAAAGCATTATACCTTTTTGACCTCTTCTATGAATGTGTGTGTGTGTGCTCTTTATGATGAGGCCTCCTTGTATTCCTGTTAATGTGAACGTGGCAGGTGCGAGTATGGGAGATCCCAGAGGGCGGTCTGAGACGCAACATGACGGAGGCGGTGCTGGAGCTGTACGGCCACAGCAGACGGGTGGGTGTGATCGAGTGGCACCCCACCAGCAGCGGCATCCTCTTCAGCGCTGGCTACGACTACAAGGTAACACAACAGTAACAGCAAACACAACAAGCTCAAATCAACACCAGCAAACACTGACAGCACAGTGATTTGACTAATGCAGGTTAAAGGAAATACTCCCTCTTAGATACTCAAATACTGTTAGATATTGTCTATGTGTATCGTTTAGCTCATTTCAGGAGTTACTTTGTAATGTTTTGTACATTTTTAAGGCATTATTTGATGGTTCTATTGTGAGGACTTGGATCAATTTCTTTATTCTATATCATTGACTATTGAATATTCTGGGTTTTAGTGAGATAAAACTTGAAGTCTAAAGATGATATACCTTCGGCTCTTACAAATTGTGGTGGGCAATTTGGCTATTTTCTGTCATTTTATAGACTGAACCATTAATAGATCTACCAAAGCACTAACAGACAGATTAATCGATAATGTAAAATAATCATTTGATGTGGCCCCTTGCATCGACTTTCCTTGTTGTTAAATTGAGGCTCTTATTTCACTTGATGTTTGGAGATCAGCACACACAAAAACAAAAGTCAAATTCCATTCAAAAAGCTCACCTCGCAGCCTTCTAACAGCTCCACCCGAACAATCCCTCCCTCAGATCCTGATCTGGAACCTGGAGATCGGAGAGCCGGTGAAAATGATCGACTGCCACACGGACGTCATCCTCAGCATGTCCTTCAACACAGACGGCAGCCTGCTGGCCACCAGCTGCAAAGACAAGAAGCTGCGTGTCATTGAGCCGCGCTCCGGGGCCGTCCTGCAGGTCAGCGGGACGGGGCTGGTGGTTTCATGGGAGTGTGCCCGCACATTAAAGAAACAACTGTTTCTATTATGATCCTTTAAATTGTCTGGCCTCTATATACACTGTAAATAATAATGGTGACATGATTCACCTCTACTGAACCTCTTATTTACCACATGATTTTAACATTATAGTGTCCACATAATAGTAGATGACAAGTTCATCATCACTTTTGGTCTGAAGCTGTTTTTCATGGTTTGTTAGTTCAAATTAAGGTCAAAAGTGAGGTCCATGAAGAGAATAAAATCCTCGTTTAGTGTGGAAGAACCTGACTGGCCTGCACAGAACCCTGACCTCAATCCCATCACACATTGGATGAACTGGATCGCCGACAGCAGGCCGGGCCTCATCGTCAAACATCAGCACCCGACCTCACTAATGCTTCTGTGGCTGAATGGGAGCAAATCTCTGCAGCCGGGTTGCAAAATCATTGTGGAGACCCTGAAACCAGCAGAGTGGCTGTTATAGCAGCAGATTGATGTTGATGGTTTTGGGATTTGATTTTTAACAACCACATATATATATATATCTTGAGCCATTAAATGTTATTGCAGAAATTGCAGCTTTCATTTTTAAAGCCAAATAAAATGTCTTATCTATAGACTGAAGGTTACTTAAATAATTCAAGAATATTTACTGCTGTTAAATAAAACAACAACAAATCATGAAAGTGTCCTGTACCTGAAATACAAATGTACTTTGGAGAAGACTCCAAACAAAGCAAGTTGTTAGCTGTTGTATTTAACTATAAAAACTGCATTTAATTATTCAAGTCTTAATTCATGCCATTACATTATTGAAGGGTCCCCCATTATAGAGCCAATGCCCCTTGGGTGTTCTAAATCTTCTAAATCTAAATCATCTTAAAAATGTATCTGTATCCTTTCTCTGTATTGTCACAACAATATGATAGTCCCAAGAATAAATACTGGTAATATATAAGAGAACCTTGTATCATTAATGCTCTGTCTTTGTGTGTGTTCCACCAGCAAGCCAGTTGTAAGAACCACCGCGTGAACCGAGTGGTGTTCCTGGGTGACATGAAGCGACTGCTCACCACAGGGGTTTCACGCTGGAACACCCGGCAGATCGCTCTCTGGGATCAGGTCAGACAATACGTCCATATGGCTGCACGCAAGTAATGCCAGAGTGGGTGGAGCTAGTGTGTGTGTGTGTGTGTGTGTGTGTGTGTTTAATTCCCAGTGTGTGTGTGTGTTGTTCTTCTCAGGAGGATTTGTCCATGCCAATTGTGGAGGAGGACATAGACGGCCTCTCAGGACTGTTGTTTCCCTTCTATGATGCCGACACACACATGTTGTACCTGGCAGGCAAGGTCAGCGCTGATCCTCACTGGGTCACAAGGAATTCATTTTTCAGGACTGTAATATTTCTCAGAGTTATCACTTTCTTATCCACATTGGATCTGACATTTTGGCCTATTTTTCAACGCTGAAGTTTATCAAATGAACAAAACTGTACAGCTTTGTTGTTCTTGTTATGAATACAAGGTAACAGGATAAAGGTAGTGCAAATTTATATGGCAAATACCAACCAAAGTAATGAACTACAAATGTTAACAATGCCTTTTATTTAGTAACAAGAGCATACATACTTAATTCACAGAATAAATAATAAAAAATGTGGCCATTTTGCATCACATTATGAACAAATATAGAGGAAGTGCCTCATAAATTAATAAAACAAAGAGGTCGAAGGCTGTATTCTTAATCACACACTAACTCACCATCCACACTATGCATGACGTCAAAATGTCTATTTAGTGCGTTCCAGCTGCATAGTATGTGGATTTTGTGTCGATGAGAAATGCCCCACAATGAATGAATTATGTCTCTTCAAACTGCGCAATGTTTTCAAGATTTCACACTTTTGAAACATCTTTCAAATGTCTGTCATCTCCTTTAAGATGCAAAGTAACACATTTCTCACACGTTACTGCACTGACATGCAAACTACTCTGAGAAGTACAGTGCTCTAGTGTTCAATACCCACCCACCCAATTTGAAAGTAACTTCAAGGATTTAAAATTCTGGTAATCGTTGCATAGCACCAAATCCGATTAGGCCGTACTTAAAACGTAAAAAAATGTGACGTGGTTGAAACTCAAGCTACCTCTTGAACTGTGGTGTAATAGACACATTCTGGTGCCTCGGCAGGGGGACGGCAACATCCGTTACTTTGAGATTACCACAGAGAAGCCGTACTTCCAATACCTGACGGAGTTCCGGTCCCCGGCCCCACAGAAAGGCCTCGGTAAGTCGTTTGTTGTCCAGTATTATATGACCTCTCCTGCTATTTTTCTCATGTTGATGTGACTTCAATTGGCCGTACATTTTGGGAAAGTACGTCATGTTGTCAAAGCGGCTGTGTCAACCACGCGCTCCTTTGTTCTTGTCTGCAGGTGTGATGCCGAAGCACGGCCTGGATGTGGGAGGTTGTGAGGTGTACCGCTTCTACAAGCTCGTCACTCTGAAGGGCTTGATCGAGCCCATTTCGATGATTGTCCCAAGAAGGGTGAGTGGGAAGCAATTCATGGAATGAAGTGATTCTCCTCTGTTTTCTCATTATTAATCATTTCTGCAATATGTCACATTTATCCAGCACATAATGGGTGAAAGAGCCATAATGTAGTTTCTGTCTGATTGTAATCAACCTTTTTCTGGCAACACTTGGACATACAGTATTCTGGCATGTAATGAGCAGAAATACAGAGCTGAGAGCCAACAAGGACAGACGTAATTCATCTGAACGCAAATGGATCTTTACTGGTTTGACTTGAGACCAAAACAGAAAGAAGATCCCAGTACGTGTCAAAGTGCTTGCTGAGGCATGCAGAGAGGTTACATTTTAACCACCGCTTCACCCGACTTTATCTTAAATAAGGTGCTGGAAGTATCAAAAAGCAACAAACTGGTAGAATAGACATCCGCACACTTAAATCTCTGTACAGAACACTTTATTTTTAGCTTAAAACACAGTAATATGACCTTTTTTTTCCAGATTCCAAATGAGTCACATGAGAATATCTGTTGTGTTTCCTGGTTTACAGTCGGACACATACCAGGAGGACATCTACCCCATGACAGCAGGAACAGAACCTGCGCTGTCAGCGAGTGAATGGCTGAGCGGCATTAATAGAGGTAAACAACACGTCAGACACACACTGGATGTCAGGCAAAGATCTTAATCTAATACCAGCATATCATCCTGCATTTGGTGATGCGATGTGCTGGAAGTCGTTTCTTAGGTATGATAAATATTTAAAGATACCCTCCACTCAAAACATGTATTTTTCTTATATTTATGTCCCCTAAAATGTCTGACCATGACTAAACTGACTTGTATCTGTGCAAAGTTTGTCCCTGTGGTGCATGTTTTCCCTCCACTGAAGGGGGAGATGTCAATGCACATCTCTAAAATCTGAAATTCATGCATACCCCGGGGCAAACTAGATTTAAATTGGAAAGCCAGTGGCTGTCCAACATGCAAATGCAGACACATATTGACAGGGAAACTTTGACACAACAGCAGGAAAACAAAACTGAAACCTTTTTCCATATTTTAAAATTGTGTCTGTAGGGGAACATAAAAAAAAAAAAACTACAGTAACAGCTGGTGATGAAATACCTTCAACTTGAACTGATTTGCATTTCATCGTGTCTTTAAATTAAAACATCGCCATTTGAGCATTAAATCCAGGAGGTGACAGTGTTTTTAGAAGGTGGATTTTCATATGTTTCTGCTCACTTTTTTGCAAACAGACCCAGTCCTAATATCCCTGAAGGAGGGTTACCAGCGACCACACCAGTTAGTGTTTAAGGCCCCAGTGAAGGAAAAGAAGAGTATGGTAGTGAACGGGATCGACCTGCTGGAGAACGTTCCACCCAGGACAGAGAACGAGGTGTGTGAACGGCTAATGATGTGAATCACTTTACACAACTGTCATTACTCGACCCTGTTGTTCCTCTATTATAAAAGTATTTAATAAAACTAGGTTTAGAAATCAGAGCATTACAACTAACTATGAACATAGAAGCAAACTGAACTAGAAAGGTGCACTCAGTGGAGTGCACATCTCCGCCAGGTGTGTCCGCAACGACCGCTGCTTTAATGTTTGATTGAATTAATACAACCCACATTTGGCTAACAGCCCATGAAGACTGGGAGTGTATCAGACGTGTTTTTCACTCGCACAGCTCACGCAAAAGATACGCTTTCATTGTGATCCAGGCCGATGTCGGCACCCGCTCTGCGCAAGACGGGCAGATATTAAGCAGTTTGGTGCAGCAGTATGCGAGATTAGCCGTGGACAGACACAGAGATGCACACTCAGGCACACACACAAGCAATATCATATTCTCCTGGCGCAGATAACGGGAGCAATAGCGGCTGTGTTATTGATAGCATTGATTGCACTGCGTATTAACCAGCGTGGTCCATGCTATATACATGATGTCCTGTTTCTTGGACTGTGTTCACCTTTTGACCCAACAAAGAGGAGCTATTACAGTTTATGGGGATCCAAATTCAATAAACAAAAAGACAAACGAGGATCATGTGAGCTGCACTGAAAGGAATCAATTGATTGGGTCGATGTAGTTGATTGAATGGGTGAAGAAGCAAATTAACGATAGCTTTCCATGCTTGAATGTTAAAGTGTATTTTTTTTACATGCACAACCTCTTGTTTTTCTTTACGTAGCTCCTGCGGATGTTCTTCCGGCAGCAGGAAGAATTGCGGCGGCTAAAGGAGGAGCTGACCACCAAGGACGTGCGAATACGCCAGCTGGAGCTGGAGCTCAACAACCTGAAGAACGTTAGCCCCAACAACGTCTGACCTCTCAGCCTCCTGGACTGGCAAAGCCGCTTCCTTTGCCTCCAATTTCTGACCTCCAAACAAGCTTCTGAGCCCTCCTATGCCTCTTTTTTGATATATCATAACTTCATTCCTGCTGCCCTGCATAGTGAACACAATAATATGATAAGTGGTGGATAATGTCTTAACTGGTGCAATTACTGGAATATTGTAATAATGACAAATATGGTGAGTAATGGAGACAAGGAAGCGTTTATGGAGTCATTAACATGAAATCGATGATAGGAAAGAGTTCAAATCCATTTAGGTATTATCTAGTTTTACAACTTACTCTTGATCTAGTTTCTGCCAGACCTCCTGAGAGTTTGTCTCACTGTGCCTACCCTATCATTCACGTGGAAATACCTTAGTCACCGTTCAAAAACAGCCCCTACTCTCCTCCTGTAATGACCAAACCACCATCTAATCCTTTTTTTTTTTTGCTGAGGCAAAACTAGAGGATAAAAAGACCGTCACTGACTCCTGTTTTCCTTCCACAAGGCCTTAGACCCTGCTGCAGCGAGCTGCAACGTCATTTCAAAATGGCTGACATGTGAAATATTTTTGAACCTGACAGACAAGACGAGCTTTGTGCAGACATGGATCGTGTTTTCCACAGAGCCGCTTATCCCGTGTGGCTTCTTTTCTCACCTACAGATGTTGCTGGTTATAATTTTGACTTCACAATACTGACATAGCTACCCGAGTGCAGCCTTTGCTCCTAAGGAGAATGGAGAGTTCATTCACTTACAGTATTTTATTGTTTATTTAAATATTGGGGAAAGCAGCAGGGGAGACACTGATCCACTTATGTAACTGGAATATAATCTCAAGGGAAGCTTTGCTGGCTGTTATTGGACTTTAGGGCTCGATTTTGAGGATGGAGGAGCGTAATGTATATGTACTTCTATTTATTTGTCACGTTACCTTTTTAGCAACTAACATGTCAATCTTTTAATCCCATTGTTTTTGTATGATGTGGCTGCGCAAGTAATGATTGTGATGCTTGATAGATTTTTTGCTGAATGTTTCCGATTGAAAAGGTGCAAGACTTGTGTGAAACTGTACCTTTGACGGTATTAGTTCTTTTGACTCCGACAATATAACTGCAATTAAGGTATACAAATATAATCCTGCCTTTTCCTAACAGTGCAGAAAACTGTAATAATAACCGTCCTTTTACATTTAAAACCAAGTTAGTCACTATTAGTGAGATGTGTTTAACTGTAGATGTGTATTTTTTGATCTGGAGCCTCCAGGTCATCTGCCTCTCCTCCTCCACTTGTACCACCAACAGACTTAGTCTACACTGCAGTTTAAATCACTCTGTTTCACCATTTAACAGTTTTTTCCTTGTGGACACTGGTTTCACATGAGATTGGATCTATTACGACAGCCAGGCACTCAAGCAGTTACCAAAAACTGTTCTTTTAATCCAGGCCCAGTCATATTCAGCTTCGTGTTATTACTGATTCTGCTCTCGATGGACTAAGAAAAGTAAAGATGAATCTGCTGCACGAGTAGCAAGAATGGAATCTGAAAGTAAGTAAAAAATGGAGGTGGGGACATAAAGGGTGCAACGCTTTATAGCTTCCGTTAAGAAACAAAAACATATGAACCCTTTAAATGTTGACTTGAGCCACTGACACATTAATGGTAAATGCGTATGTTTCTTGCAGGGAAAGAAAGGAAAAAAAAAGGCTAGAGTGAAAGTAGACAGTGGGAAACGGATCTACCAGAGATGGATCAGCTACATGTTGGGCTGGAGTTGTTATGTCAGGGCTGCTCATGTAGGTGTACTGAAGAATGAAACCAACCACGCAGCCGGCAACTCTTTAGGAAGGTATATAACAGGACAGACAGAGAACAGGTGTTTAAAATGACTGAAACTCTTTTTGTACAGTTGTTGAATTCATTTTGGCTTAGGCAGTTCCTCCCAATTTGTTTGGCACTAATCAAGTAAAACCCAGCTTACATTTTCTAGGTTTGGTCTTTGTTCAAAATAGAGTAAAAGTACCAGGTGTCACTCTGCTGAACATGCATCCGAGATGAGTTTTCCATCATCAATAACCGTATAACTTGAAACTGGAATCCTGAATCACCATTTGACTTTGACTGTCTTGAACAAGGACCACACACTTCAAAACATATATAAAAAAGGGATTTATTGACGTGAATAGGAGGGAAAAAGAAACAATTTGGTTGATGACAGTGGATTTAACATAGTGTGAAAAATCACTGAGGTAGGCCAATTTGACCGGTACGTATAATAGTGAAAACAAAGTCCAAATAACTGGCCGTTTCCACAGTCTTTGAAACAATACATTTTCAATGCACATAAGTTGCGGATGTCACCTCCATTTATATCAGGTACTTCTCTACACTACCACCACAAACATTGCCACCCGTGTGTCACAGAAAGGAACGTGGGGGGAAAAAAAGCGATGAGTTCCGATGTTGAACATTTCTCTTTATGGAAAGATTATGCATACAAAGTTATGTTCAAATTCCAAGAAATGTCACACTGCGTATTTTAGATAAAGCAGCATACATATTTAATATCTTATTACAATTCATAGTTTCACCTCAGTTGTCTGTTCAATGTCTGCCGTCATCAAAGAGAATACAAAAAAATAGATTTGGTCATTATTTACAAGAACACGTAATTTCCGAACTATCAAAGCTGAGGGTTTAAGGAGGAGGAGGAGGAGGAGGAGGAGGAGGAGCAGCTTTGACAAGGGCAGACATTTGTTTTGCTAGGATTTAAAAATATGCCCTGTGAGGGGTCACACTGTGCATGTTCAGACAGAAGTTTCACACCAGGACAGCAGAGTATTAGCATACTGGTGACACTACAAATACATAACTTACATTAAAAAAAAAAAAAATACAATGCAAAAATAAGTTTAAGACGAGGAGAGGACAGCCATACATGAAATCCAGTAGTTGACCTTAAAATGTATTAGACATGCACTCTTTTTTTTGTTTTTTTTCGTTTTGAAGGGGGCTCCTTTTAAAATACACGAGTCATCAGAAACTGGTCTTACACAAACGGTGAGAAAAGAAAAAAACATTTCTTAAAAAGGTTTATCTTTGCCATTATTTGATATTACAAAATTGGTGTCCACAAAGCAGTTAAAAGTGGACAGTAAAGACTGGAAACATGGGAGCATCAAAAGGTACATGAATTTAACTTATTTCCCCAGACAACCCCGTCTACCTGACTGGCCAATAACAAAAACCACTCCTACTGCAATATGAAAACAGGGGGGGGGGGGGGGGGGGGGGGGGGGGGGGGGGGGAATACATGGGGCTGTTGGGAAGTGACAGGGAGATACAAGTTTAAAACAGTTCACAACTTAGCTTCCAGAGGACTCTCAATCGTCTTCATCCTCCTCCCCTTCTTCATCCAGCTCCCGTTTTCTCTTCTGGCCTCGCTCTTCTTCTAGAAAACAAGAGTCAGATTTTTTTTTTTTTTTTTAAAAAGGACACAAAACTCCAGAAGCAAAATAAATGTTTCCGGTTTAAACGTTCAGGTTCTCTCGTCACGACGACAGCAACGACCGGGCTCAAACTGTACGCAATTTTTCACATTACAAGTCAAATTTACATTTCTTTGTGATGGACAATAAAGGTTTTCTGAATCGGCTGAGTCTGAGGCAAAATAAATGAATCTGTAATCTCTCTAGAAAACAAAAAAACTGAATACTATTACAATAAGTACATCATTTATGTGATATACACTAGTATGGAATTGGGAGACAGCTTCTGAGTTTAAATGTCAGCCACCATTTTACTCACCTTCATCATCCTCGTCTTCAACCTCCTTGTCTTTCAGATCTTCCTCCTCTTCCTCCTTTTTGAAAAAAAAAAAAAAGACGAAACAAAGTTAGCGTCATTATTTCAGACTGAACGTTTTAAAGTGCAAATCTCATTTGTTCTCACCTCTCCACTGAGGTCCTCCTCTTCCTCTTCCTCATTCTCCTCTTCGTCGTCCTCTCCCTCTTCCTCCTCCTCGTCTCCTGGTGCTGCATCCTCATCATCCTCCTCCTCGTCTACATATTGGTAAAAAAAAAAAACAGTTAGTTGTTAAAAAAACACCAACATTAGCAACTTCAAGAGATGCTAGAAAGAACACGCGACGGTACGCAGAGCCTCAAAACTCACCGTCTTCATCGTCATCGTCATCGTCCAAGCCCTCAGCGTAGACCTCGGCATCAGAGTCTGGCGCCTCTTTGTCGTCTTTGTCGTACCCGTCCAGGTACGTGAGCTGGGGCAGAAGCTTGAAGACGTTGTCTCTGTACTCGTTCAGGTTCGTCACCTCACAGTTGAACAGATCTAGGCTTTTCAGGGTCGCCAATTCTTTCTGTCAAAAGAAGAATCAAAGTTTGATGAATAATAAACAGCCAGCTGCTTTTGTATATTGTGCTTATATAAGTACTTTTGGGTCCCACTTACCAACGGTTCTATTGTGCTGAGGTCTTTAATCTTGTTGCCACTGAGGTTGAGATGTGTGAGTTTGGGGCATTTCGCTGCCAGGACTTCCAGCCCCCCTGAGATCCTGTTATCGCTGAGTTCAAGCTGTTGGTCAATCAAACAATCAGAATATGCAAAACCATAAAGCTGTAAGTCACGGACTGGTTTTGTGCAGAAAAACACCCACCTTTTTGAGTTTATTTAGCCTGGGCAGGTGGGCGACCGTCGTGAGTCCGACATTGATTGTGCTGAGGAATTCCAGCTCCTCAAATTCGTCCGTTAGACCCTCGATCTTCCCTTCATTTGAGCGACAGTTGTCTAGAACAAGTTCTTTGACCTGCACAACAAACAAATGCATCCTGTCAGCATTTCTTACATTTCAAAATGCATACGGACAAATACAGAGTGCATAAAATATAAGTACGTGTTCAGAAATTGAACATTAAGTTTAAGCTATTTCAAGGTTAAAACTCTTTTGATAATAGTTTTGTTTTATTTTTTGGGAGGGATGCACTTAGAATGTTGATGACTTGTAGCTCTTATTCCGACTGAAGTTGAATGTGACTTTACTTGTAAGTCGCTTTGGAGAAAAATGACTATGAAATAAATATACTGTAAAAATGTCAAGTAGTATTTGGCACTCTATTGATTGTGTTTCAGCTTTTGGGAAGTACATTCATTTAAAAAGTTTAATAAAATGTTTATTTAAGGAGAAAGCTATCACAGGATGAGTCACACTACTTCAACCATAAAACCTTATCTGCAGTCAAAGTGGCTTATTGCCAGTGCACGGTACATTATTTAGTACTTATACTTCATGTTTTGTCACTTTAAACTTCTACTCCACTCAGAGGGAGATATTATACTTTTTACTTCACTACGTGACCATGATCCAGTCATACATATATACACAACAGATCAGCAGAATACAAAGTTGGTAAGTACCGTTTTGAATGCAGGATTTATAAAAGAGTATTCTTACAATGTGGTGTTTCTACTTTTACGTCAGTAAAAGATCTGAATACCACTGATGATTTCATAAAAATAGACCCCACTTTAAATTAAAAAAAACAAATTAACCCAAATGTTTGGTAGCCGACGAATAAACAGTTCTTCCATCAACACAGCCCTGGTAAATACATCACATACGACAGTGGGCTTTAAGAGCGTTGACTTTTCACCGGGCGCATTGATATTTCATTAGACTGATATGCGGTCACAGGTGTGCTGTTATCTGATATTTTATATTTCGCCGCGGCTTGGAACGTGACTCAGCCAATCAGCACTGAGGACCGGAACTATAATAATAAAAAAAAACATTCAGTCCATCAATAATCCGTCGAAAACATGTCAACGCTCTAGTTAACGCGATGCATTGGCTCTCCGGACATTACGTAAATATTTCTATAAATATTTCCAGTTGCAACAGACATCGCGCGACAGTTTTGTAGGTGTTTTTTTTAATAATGTACTGGTCATGACCGAGTTAAACCGTAATAAGAGATGCGTGTGTGTGACTGGTTCAGAGCGGTTAGTCAAAACAAGTCGGAGGCAGAATCAGACCTACGAGTCGTGCACAGGGTCATTTGTGAGTAGGAGGGGCCGCGGAAGCACATTAGAAAGCTGCCAGGCAAAACGTTACATTGTCGCTCGCGCTAAAACAGTTGCCGATTGGATTGAGTGGCGCGTGTAGACTTCTGTTAATGTGAAGGTATGAAGAACATTTCGTCGTCGTCGTGTGTGTGTCGAATGAGACGGGACATTCGGCGTGTTTCGGATTGCCTTTGTTTCACGGTAAAATGGCGGCTTGTCCTAGTTCTGGAAAACTAGAGCAACAACGCGGCTCGACGGTTTGTTTTCATTATGGCTGCTGAACCCCCCCTCCCCCCGCACAAAGAGTCTCGATGTAAACGGCTGAATGAAACACCCAAACGATGCTTTTTCGTTTGCGTGTCATCTCTTCCCTCCCCCCGTGTTCTCGCCCCGGCCTTGGTGGCGCGTAACGGTCCACGCTGACACCGCTTTTCTTTCGGCCATCTGTGCGCGCGGTGGCTCCGGTTGTAGTCTGCGTGGGGGGGGTTTCTGCAGCTTCCACCGGTGTGAGATGCTAAACGTTTGAATGCACTTTTCTGCAGAAATAAAACCCACTCCAACCGGACGGGTTGAGGACATATATGAAGGATGCAAGATGTAAGGCGACAAGTCGAGGCTCTGATCTTTACGCATCGTTGGTAATGTCATGACTTTGAGTCTCCGCATCAAGTGCACGGCTGTAAATGTTTGGAGTAAAAGCGCCCCCCCAGTCAAAGCATCGTCAAACAGCGAGTACATTACAAGAACAACTGGGGGGGGGGGGGGGGGTTAAAAGAGGGCTCGTTCGTAGATCAAAAGTTACAAATATGGCTCCTCGTACCGCTTTGCCTTGTTTATACCGCTGGCATGAAAAGAGCCGCGGTGCATTTCTCAAAGCTGCACATCAGATACGTGCACAAAAGTTCCTGCAGCAGCCGCCGACTGTAAACACGTTCGACAATGTGACCCGACGTCTCCGTCATCTTTTTTTAACTTGCAAAAGAAACTTTGTCTCTCCTCTCCTCTCCTCCACGCCAAGACATCACACGAAAGATTCTCCATTAGCTTGAGAGTAACACAAAACATCACCATTGAGACGTGAAGCCGACTTACATCTGACGGAGTGCGGTTCCGCAACTCCAGGTGAATTCTTTTCTTCATGTCCATCCTCGATCGGCGCGCCCCCCTCGATACGATACACACTTTTAAAAAATAATTACTGCAAAATGCAACTACCACCTCCAGGACAGACTGCTGTTGTTCATTCAAACTTGATCCGCTCGGTGGGCGGGAGCACGTCTCGGGATTGTCGTCACCGCCGACCAATGGCGCGCGCCAAATAAAGAGGGAACGGATTTACAGACACGCGGGCCAATGAGGGCGCCCATATACGACTGGGTGGGGTTTTGTTGTCGAAGTTTGGTTGTTTAGTTAACTTAAGTTTACATGGCTTTAATGTGGTGCTTTAATGGTTTACACGGAATACATGCCATGGGAGAGGGATGCCACGTGTATAATAAACACTATTAAACATCCACATCACATGAAGTCTTGTTATAAAGCTGGTCATTTTGCAGATCTTATTGATTTTTTTTTAATATTCTGTCATAAAGCAACATACACACAATTTGCCAGTGTTTGTCCCTATAATAAAAACAGAAAACATCTCGGATATTATCCCACATGTGACATGAACATGCAAAGAAAGAAGAACATTAAATTATATAAATGAAATGTTTTATCTTTTTCAAAGAAGAGGAAAAGGGCTTATAACTGCATTTAACACTTTTGAATGGAAGCAACATGAAGTATAGTTATTTTAACAAATATATAAAAAGGCATCTGTATATTTTATTTACTAACTGGCTCGCCCAAAGTCTTGATAACAACAGAAACAGAACCGCTGCTTCATTACAGACTTAAATAAGATCTAATTATTCAAGGTATTACATATTAGCCAATACAAATGCACGCACACATGTCCCTTCATTTAATTGTTTGAATACATCCCCTAGTATACCATCCAAGGCCTCTGCATGACGAAGCTGGGAAGTGTTGTTTATCAGATCATGGTAGGTGTCTCAGTTTTGAATATGACCCCTGACCTTTGTAAAGTTTCCCTTGAAGGACTGTGCTGCAGAGGGTGTAACCAATCCAAACAATCCAACTCTTACAAGCAATGAAGAGGGTTATGGTGACCACATGCACTGCTTTACTGTCACCACACGGTGCCAGCCAACACCAGGACAATAACTGATGAATTCATGCAGTGTGGGTTTGAATCATTTTCAATAGGGAAAGTCTATAAAATGTTGCACATGTCATTTTCTCTTACATGCAAAATGCAGACATGTGAATATTGTTGAACAGTGTTACTTAGCAGTGTTTAATCCCCTCCATATGTCATGCTTTTCCCTATTTTAATAAGAATTTATTGTTAACATGTGTTTCAGAAATCACACATTACTTCTATGTGGGGTCTCAGAGACCTCAGTTGATGGTTGGATACAGTCATACAGTTTGTACTTTGATTGATGTTGACAGTTAGTTGCAGACAACGCTACCTTTGCAAATCCCAAGTGCATTGTGATTCATTGTTAATATATTTGGATCCCCATTATTTGTCACGCAACATATGTAAATCACTCAATTGGCTGTTGGAATACAAAAAGAAGCAGAACGATACATGATGCAGGTGTAGAACTGCATTAGGATCAAGTTCAGGCTGCAAAATGGACTCCTACGGTTTTGCTTTTGGGCCAAAGCTACATGATTTAAGTCTGGCTCAGTGCCGAAAGTGTCCAACAAGCAAATCAACAGACACAAGTACAAAGTTCCACACACAAACACATTAATACGCACGTTGCACATATATTTTGGAAAGGTCTAGAACCACGGCTCGTTGCTGCAAGTTGCAGTTTACAACGGCCAGTTTAGACTGACAGTGTGCTGAAGACAGAGTGTTAATACTTTGGTATTTTATATTTAATTTTTTATTTATTATTTACCAAATTACCACATTTGCACCCTGTGCACCCACTTACTTTGTGCATATGTCCCCCTCTACTAAAGCGAAAAAACATACTATTACTTAATGTAATGCTTCACTCAATCATATTTAATGTGTTATTGTGTGTGGCAAATTATGACTGAAGTGCTCGGAGCCGCTTCTTTTCCTGGGCCAAGAGGACATGCTGCTGCTGCATCCATGTCGACGATGAAGAGGTTTGAATCTCCATCTGATAGGAGCGGTGTTGGGAGATACGTTCATAGTTGCTGAGGGTATGAAGGCAAATCAATGTCAAAATCCCTGAGCACAAATGAGATCCACCCGCGCACGTGTATTACTTTTGCTAGCGCTTTCGAGCAAAAATTGAAGCCTGCGAGGAGAAAACCATGCTTTGAGCGCGAGGGGCGTCCCCTAGCGTGCGACTACTATCACTGCTCTTCTGCTCGCGAAACTGTCACCTGCTCGCTCGCGAGTAGTTTTTCTTTTTGACAGTAAGTGGGCGCACCCACTCACCATTGTATCACTAAATTGAATTGGTTACAATCCTCGTCTTTAAATTGGTTGCACATCACTCTGACAGAGACACGAGCGAGCAGGTGAAAGACTCGCCACATACTACTGTCCTCCACATACTGTCCTCCATACACTTTCCTCCACACACTACTTTCTTCCATACACCACTGTCCTCCACACACTACTGTCCTCTGTGGAGTCTTATTCATTTCCCTGTGAGAAATAAACGTGATGAGAAAACTCTCAAAGGACTTTTAAGTATTTTATTTAGCAGACACACAGAATAATTCAGCTGAATAGTCAGAGCTCTTACCCCACAGATGGGTCGGAGGTCAAAGTTTTTCAAAGCAGAGTATATTTATTACATAAAAAACTGAGCTGCTTGTTCCAGCTGCACATTATCTTGTTTCCTCCCTCGGAGGCGTACTCCCTTTTCGGATGGAGCTAAGATGTCAAGGCCGGGTCCAGGCCTTGGCAGGTGCCCCTTTTTCTGCTTTTATGAGAAAGGCGGAGGTTATGAGCTCTCACAACCATCAGGTTGAGATTACAGCAAGACGGGCCATTTTAGTATTTACAAAAAAACAACACATATTGCGTTGTTAGCTGCGCAAACAATACATTTTCTATAAAATTCTTGGACAAAAACTTTTAACCCTCTTGTGTATCATGCTGAATTAATAAAATGACATAATAACCCTTTGCCCACGTGATCTCGACGTGAGCTAATTTAGCACAACAGTGGAAGAGAGCATGTGACAAATAGGGCCTGTCTGGGCCCATCCATACATAATTTTTGTAAATTGCACCAGATGAGGCCCGACACTTGCCCTCTGCAGGGATAGCACACTTAGCATAAGTGTTGTGAGCTGAAAAGAGTAACCTGAAGCAGCCGCTTGCTTTGCTGCAGCTTTTGCTGCAGCTTTTGCTGCAGGATTTCCTGTTGAAATGGGATCAGAGGCCGTTGGTGTGAGCATCACATTTTATAACACAGACAGTTTTAGGGAGCAGTATGGCTACGAGACAATGGTGAGAAATGGGCTCCCCGGATGATGTCAGAAAGCCTCTGTGTTTTCACAGGGCGCCAAAGGCATAGCGAGAGCCACAAGTTCTGCAGCTTGAGCAGAGAAGTGTGACTGCCACTTACCGATGCACAGAGTGTCATTTGATGAGACTATACAGCAAACCCAACCAACCCTTCTCCCGTGTCCAGCGAGCGGGATGCCAAACCGTCCACAAACAGTTCTACAGCATTTGGCAGGGCGGTCTCTGTGAGGTCTCGGTGTGCAGATCTGTTTAATAAAGGAAGCAACAGTCATGCGGCTCTCCATCTGCTGGAGTAGATAAGACAGTGGCAGGATTAAGGGTAGTACATCGTTTCACAGTAATGTTAGGCAAATCCAATAAGGTTGTGTGATAGTGCAGCCAGCGCACAATGTCACGTGATGCCACTACCGCTTTCTCTGCAGCAGCAACAGACACAGGGGAAGGCCAGCTGCAACAGGGTCTAGTTTGTAGAGAAATATGCAACAGGTCTTTGTTTTCCCCCAAACTGATGTCATGTAACCGTCTTTTGGTCAACGTGTTGTGTGAACGTGTGTGTCCAGTTTAGGGTGTCCAAGGGTCGGACAGGCTAGCCGTTGTGACCATTTGCAGCCCAAAATGTAAGTAGGACAACTGTATCTAATTTGCATGCTTCTTCTGTGGGACTGCAAATCATGATACCATCAACATATTGAAACAAGGCAGAACCATTTGGTCAGTGTAAATCAGCCAAATGATCTCCCAAGGCACTGTGAAATACACCAAGGCTTCCTGAATATCCCTGGGGACACCGGGTCCAGGTATAGCCTCTTCCTTTAAATGAGCTGTCTTTGTGCACATATAACTCTCTTTTCCAGAGATCATTGCTGTTGTTGGTTTAAGAAACTACTTAGCTACTTAAAATTGAACGAAACATTTTTGATGCGTTTGAAAAGATATAAATCATAGCGTAGGATGTCGAAAAAAGTCATGAAAAAATGTCATAGCATAGTACCCCAAAAAAAGATATAAAAAAGTCATAGTATAGTATATAAAAAATATTTTTTCAAGTATGTTAAAAAATATTTTTATTGTATATAAGTCCTAGTATAGTGTTTCGAAAAAAGTCCTAATAAAGTCAGAATAAAATATGCTGAAAAAAGTCCTAAAAATGTCGTAGTATAGCATGCCAAAACAAGGTGCAATACAAGTCATAGGACAGTATGTCTAAAAAAGTCAAACAATTCATAGTAAGTCATATTATAGTATGTCAAAAAAAGTCAGAAAAGTCATAAAGTATGCAGAGAAAAGTCATCGTATTAAATGGCGAGAAAAGTCCTAGTATAGTTTGTCGAAAAAAGTTGTAAAACAAGTTATAGTAAAGCCTGGACATTAGAACATTAGAGCAAATATAAAAGCATTATTTATTTGTAATACATTAGGGGGGTCGCCACCAAAAGAAGAATCAGTTCACGTAAAAATCATAAAAATCAAATAAAGTAAATATCTATTAAAATGAATAAGATAACAATCAAACCATAGTTTCTAGTTGTCTAAATCATAAATGAATATATATATATTTATCTTTTTTTTATATTTTATACATAGCTCAAGCTTTTATAAACAAACACTTAGTAAATTAACTTTTTCACCATGCAGTCACACCTCCACTGAGTGGCTTTATTCCGAGGATAAACTTAGTTAGCATTCCTCTCTCCAGTTAGCAGGCAGGAGAGGTCAGGCTCAGTTTATCCACTAGAGGGAAACAGAGCCGTCTGGAGCCAGTGGCCTTCACTAGTGTGTTTAAATTGCCATTTTTCACACGACCTCTTGATACAAATGTAAAAAAAAAGGTTGAAGAGGAGGGGCTCCCATCACTGCACAGACACAGTATCTAATGAAGCCTCAGGCGTCACCCAAACAAATTAAAAAACCTAATGTGAAGAGAAAACGATGAAATAGCCCGAAGGGAGCATTTGTCTGCCAGATAGAAACACATGCCGATGTTTATCTAAAGGGAGGAGTGTCTCGTTCGTGTGACAAATAACATGCATGCTCATGATGAGGAGACATGTGAGTAACTGCCAATAACGACATTATTGCTGCCTAAACGTCTCCCTCCACAGCCTCCGAGGCAATCTGCCTTTCTCCCCTCCGCCTCACACAGCAGCCTTTTCTCCACATTAACTCCCTGCTTTACTCCATTAGTGTCAAACAAGCCACATTAGAAAAGCAGCACACATGCATCACGGTTAATGAGGCTAACTTTTCCATGTATTATTAATCTGGTGTAAAACATTGTTGATAGATAATAAATGCAATGCAGCTTAATGTGGCTTTGTCTGCTTCACCAAGATCATCAAACTCTAACATCAACACTGAATACACACGAGATTGAGAATTCAAGCTGTTTTACCTCTTAAAATCCAGTTTCTATATCTTGTAATACTTCTTACTGTAAATAGCATTGAAAGCCGTGTGATTCTGTCTGACAGCTTCACATGTAAATTGTGCATCAGCTCTTCATTCAAGCTGTGTGAGTGAAAATATTAAAACCCAAAGACACTGTGTTTTTGTTGCGGCTGCACTATTACATCAAATTTAAATATTCATGTCTTGTGCATCATTTTAAACACGCTTATTTGGTGTCTTTGCAAACTCTGGGATCTGCACTACAATTTAATACATACAGTAAATCTCTGGGTTGGTTTGAACAATGTTTGGCTGCACAGCATGAGTTTGTACCGTCGGGACACACCAGTGGAGACGGTTGGGATGCAGATGTTAGGGTAGGAACACGACCACCAGAGGGCGACTCCACCATGAAGAGTTCAATCTGGAAGACTCCCATTGAGAATTGATGGGCAGAAGCATGTCACTGTGCCTGTCGAATATCCTGAATCTCATGAATAACTATTCAAACTATAGCTGTTGTACACATTCAAGGAGGCATACAGTGCAGCTGCATGCTTTTCTTTAGCCTTATATACCCCCAGAAACAAATGTTGATGGAGAAATACGAAGACTAATGGCAGCTCAGTCTAGTTCGCCCTCATTTTACATCATTGCTCTGCTCCTATTGCCACCAAAGGTTCCTGTCTCACATTGACAGAAACTTGTATCTTATGTAAAATGTTGTGCTTCTTTAAAAGGACTCTTATCTCAATGAGCATTCAATAAATCAGGGATTAATTGTACCCAACAGCTGCAGGCTAAACCAGTAGCTTCATATAGTATGAAGTGTACAAGGTTGCAAACAAAATTGTTACAATGGTAACTTTGGAAAATAATCATTGTTTGTAAGATCAGCTCAAGATTAAAGGTGCAAGATATGACATTCAGAGCATTAATACAGCAGCAAACAACTATTTGCTATGTAAAGATATGGTGGAGTAATGTCCTTGGAAGAGAATGAAGTCGCTCTCCTGTGTGTGTTGTAATCCGAGTGTCTCTGTGATTCGTTTATGTAGCCGTGCCGGCCGCACATGCATTTCAGCGCATGCAAGTCTCTCTGTTGTTTCCGCTGGCTATAGCTCACAGCCACAGCTCTACACTGAGCTCATAGGTCGGTTAAAGCGGATAAAGGCGTCCCTACCCGTGCTGTATTCGCGGAAGCGTAGCGCCCGCCTTTGGGTTGCTGTTGTTTGCGCTGTTTGCACTGTTTGCGCTGTTCGCACCGTTAGCTGCCAGCCGCCGGCTCAGCTGTCGACATGTTGAGAGGCGTGTGCCAGGCTTTTAGCTGAGAGTTAACCTAATCCTTCTCCTCAATTTTTGTTATTGTGTTGGCTCTTTAAATCCCAGTAAGAATTGCAAATGAATCATAAAGCCCCCCCAATTTAGGCATTCACTAGACTATATGAAAGCTTTGCATTAATAATGATCATAAACAAAGTTATTTAGTACATAAATTATCCTCCAGGATCAAATGAGCAACGAAGCAGCACTCCTGACAGCAAATGAATCCACTTGCACGGTAGATTTTGATATAAACCGTGTTTGGCCAGACGTCATGCCGGGATGTTAAGTGGATAGTTGTGGACGTCGAAGGCGAAGAGAGGAAGGAGGTGTTGATGTCGCTTGCCAACATTGAAGAAAAGACAGACGTGTTGTGAGATGTGACGATTTGTGTTTCCTTTACGTGGAGTTCATGAGGAGATGGTTTTGAATAATCTCTCCGTGAAGCTGTTTACAGCGATTGCTTGTTTTCACTTGGCAGAGAGCTGCGAAGTGTTCTGGCTGGAGTTTGTAATCCTCCCTGGATGACAAACACAGGATTGTTTGTATAAATCTTAGTTAACTTGCCAGAAAGACCCACATGAGATGAGATATGTTTGATGTGTATATATACGCCAGACTGCTCAGCTTCACCGGAACCATGTTTGGACACATATTAGGGAGGTCTGGCTTGAATTACGTCACTTATCCGCAATACTGGAGCACTAAATGCTTCTTTAACTTTATTACTTCTGGACACACGACAGAAATCCACTGATAATCTGATTCCTTTGTTTGTAATGTCAGTTGACTCACCACTACCACTGGTGTCTTATTGTGTAAGAAATTGCATCTGTGAAATAATTCTTGAAAATGGTTTAATGTGCCTGGAGCTGTTCATTGTCAGCAGAGAGTCATTCTTCTCTTAGACTGTTTGCAGAAATATGTGGCTCATCCAAATCCAAATAATCCCAAATGGATTTAACTCACAAGTTGTTGCCGCTGGAGAAAAATAAATAGCGTCCGTAGATGCAGTCTTTAATGCAGACATGGAAAATCTTCTGATTTCTTATGCAGGCGTTCTCTGTTGGAGATTCTCGGCTGCTTTGACTTTTGATCTTCATCTACCAAAACAACTTGTTTAAGATGTAATCTTAAAGATGAGACTTGTATGTTCAGGAAATGCCGGCATGGAAAATGTCTTTCAAGCTAATTCTACTGAGGCATTGGACACTTCTTGATCAAATCATGTGTTTTTTAAAATCTGACACAGCTTGTGAAGCTGCCCACTGGAACAATAGGATGCAGTATATTGGAAATATATAAGTGATTTAGATGCATAATTACATTAAGAATAAGGTTCAATGTTTGATACTGTAGTGTTTAGATCATGCATTTGTGTATGTATTATACATGAACACATAGGTGTGTGTGTGTGTGAGTGAATATGAATATGAGCGTACATGTATGGTACAAGTGATTCCATTCAAAAGTCATTCTGTTTTTACAAAAACTTTAAACCACTGTTTCACTTTTATGCTGAAAACTTTAAATGTTTTTGATTCAGGTTGCAGTGTGTTACATAATCAGAAGCTTTTACAGACAAAAGTTGTTTTGCAGTCTGGTGGTGTCATTTAAAGGCCCTGCTGTTGATAAACTCCAACAGGTGTTTTTCGCTTCGTTAGACATCTGCTCAGGACTGTGTGGGCGTGTACAGACTGAGTTTGATTGACATCTCCCTCCTGTAGCACATTCTTTATTCATATTGGTATATTCAATTATATGACCTTATGTAATTCCACTATAGCTTTAGCTTATTTCCTAGGTGTTTTTCACAGAAGACATTTTGACACAATGAGAAAAACACAGGTGTAAATGATTATATATTAATAATGTATATATATCTTTTAGGGTCCTGTTCATAACTTTATCTCTTCAGTGATGTCTGGAATGGTCTCTGAGGCTTAAGTGCCTTTGTGTACCTATGTTTGTTGGTGTCTTTCATTTTATCTGCCGTACTCAGGTCTCTCTTGCAAAAGACATGTTGATCTCGATGAGTTAACCTGATTAAAGATAGAAGATGTGGCTAACGACAGAGCCATCGTTAATCATACGAGTAACACCTGTGCTTTTCCTCCTATGCCCGGTCCAAATAGGTCTATTTCAACCTGAGCAGACGTCTAATCAGACAGAATAATTGAAAACACCTGTGCATGAGTGAGCAGGGCCTTTTTAACCTCTGGTCTTATAGTTTAAGATTAAAAGTTTTCTTCAACCCGTTATTTCATTTCAAAACCCACTGTAGAGTTGAACAAATCCTTTTTAGCCAATCTTCAGTCCCCGAGAATCTACCACGCTTGTATTATATCGGTGAGAATTATTTTTCGTACGATGCGGTTGGCTTTTTTTACACAAAAATACAATAAGGGCAACATGTGTAAATGTTATTGTGTGTATGATAAGTGGCAGAAATGAAGGACGGTCCAAAGAAAACGGTACTGGCTTGTCGAAAATGTGCCTGTGAGAGAGTAAATGTACCACAAGGGGGTGATATTGGTTAAAAAGAGATTGCATCAACAGTCCATGTTGAGCAGCTTTTGGAAACAATGGCAATAGATAATATTGTTTTTATGTTTAACGTTGAATAGAATCTGCTGACAAAAAAAAAGCCACATTGCAAAAGTTAAAGCACACGTGTGAAATCTTTTTTTAAAAACAATCATTCTTCATTAATTAAAGATGATCACACCTTCACGCCTTTATCTAATGCATTAATTAATGATTTAACAAGGCAGGTTTAAGGTGAACACATTGTTTTCGTGGCACAGTGATGTCAGGGAGGAACTACTGCTGCAGAAATAATCGAGCTCTTCCACTTTTCTCCACATGGCAGCACTTTATGCCTGTGGTAACCTCCCAAGTGCTCAGATTTTTTTATATAATCTTTTTCATAATGTTATTTAGTTGTCAGCTCAAATTAACTCATCTCCCACCAGCAGCTGCCTGAACATTTAAAAAAAAAAAAAAAAGTGAAGAGACTTGATTATAGTGAAGGGTTTTTTCTGTTGTTTGGAGCAATTTGGCAGCTTTTCTGAGCAGCAACCAGGTTTTTAGATGCAGAATTCAGGCATGTGTGCTCATATTCTGTGTGAAATTAAAACAGCTGCTGCACTGCCAAGACAGACTCATACTATATGAAGCACACAAATTAATTCAGTGCATCAGAACATATATAGGAAAAAAATGCATTGATGTTATATATTAGCATACTGTGTTTACCAGAGAGTTACATAAGTAATCGTTTTCATTGACATGTTTTCTTCAGATAAGAGAAGACTTGTTTGGGTTTAAGATCTATTGCCTTTAAGGTGCAATATGGGATTGGGAACATTTTGGCTCCCAACAACACCTGTGCTGGCAGCTTGCAGCTAACAGTGCTAACGGCGCTAACAGTGTATGCGAGCAGCAGAGCGGCGACTGTGAGCTCACCAGTGGGGCACGCTCACATGCACAATGCACAGGTGGCTGGCCCGGCGACATCAACAAAAAACGGAGAAGCTTGGATTTTTCTCTCTTTCTCTATTTATCTGCATCCGAAAGTCTGAATGTTGCACATTTCTGTTTCTTTGAGTTTTGAAAAAAAAAATAGAAACATCAAAATTCCCAACAAAAATCCAGCAACAAAATGCATTCATTTGAATTCTGAAGGGGCTCTACCTTTTCAGACTTCACAGGGTCAAAGGTGGACACCTTGAATATCAATTATTTACAACAGAACAACCTATAACACGACACTGGCAACTAATATCTATTGCAATACATTCTTTATAACCTCTTCCCCTACTTCAGGAGTGTGACACATGCAAAATGAATGCACCCATGTTACTTGGATGATCTCCATAGCAACAGACAAGGAAGCGTGTCAAGCCAGCAGAGTTTATTTTGATTGTTAGTGAGCAGTACCTGGAGAATAATTAGCATTCATTATGGCCCTGTTCCATTTAGGTCAGCCAGGGTCCTGGTGTTGTGAATGAATGCTGGCTCACTGGACTGAATGGGACACACTAAATAGAATGGGACTGTAAAAGGGCCTATTCCCAGACAACTAAACCCATAAACTCATGTTTACAATGTTAACACAGGTAATAAATCAAGTGAGAAGTAGAGTTATTTTCTCAAAGACTTCTATACAATCAGACTTCTTTTTGCAACCAGAGGAGTCGAACCTGATGGCAATTTGACAGAATACCACTTTAAGACACTTCCGCACTGTTCAGAGCTGGAGGTTGCCGCCTGGTTTTAAGACCAAACGCCTGCAACACTGGTTAGATTCCCATTGTTCTCAGCTGTGTCATGCTAACACACTAAACTCGAAGCAAAGTCGAGGATGAAAACTAAAGGTGGCCGTGCTTTTGGCATCAGGGCCCCTCAGCTTTGAAAGGACCTGCCTGAGGACACAAGGCTCGCAGAATCAGTAATCTCTTTTAAATCACTTCGTAAAACACATTTTTACACCCTGGCTTTATTTGATATCGTCGCTTTACTGTTTTATTATTTGTTGATTTTACTAAATTATTTTATCCGGGTTTAACTCTTACCTTAGTTGTCGTGCTCTGTTGTTTTTATTGCCTTGCTTTTGCTGCTTTGACTTTGTAAACTCTGTTTTTAAAGGTGCTATATAAATAAAGTTATTATTATTATTATAAACTAATATAGTAAACATAATCGCTCAAAGCACAGCTGTGCCTCAGTGGAGCCTCACAGAGCTGCTAGCATTGCTATAGACTCTCTCTCTACGTCGGCTCTTTTCTTTTTAGATTTGTCACTTACATAAAAACTGTTTGCATTGAAAGTGTTGCACTATTAAACTAGTTCAATTGACTTACTTTACTTACGACACTCTGAACCTTGTTAATGATAGAGTAGCATGTTTTACATTTGTCATATTACCGAGCAGAACATTAGCATTTTGAAGCAAGCTGTAAAGAGCCAAATGTCAGCTTGGTGCTCGGTGAGCACCGGTTAGTGCCTGTTCACCTGGCTGATGTGTGCGACTCCACCAGCTGTGTTTGCTTTAGTGTAAAGGGGTCTCAGTAGCGTGGGTAATGCCATCGATGTCTCTTGTTTTCACTCGGCGGTTTCAGTCCACGCGTGAGACGAGATCGCCGTCCTTCTCCTTCAGGATGTTAGCATGTTTAGCCATGCTGGGGCTAAACATGCTAACATGATAACTTGATAAAGAATATTTTACTTTTACTCCATAAAAGAATGAGCTTCTTGTACCTCTAGCAAAAAACGAAACCGCTCCGCATGTGCCGGAAAACAATGGGAGCTGGAACAAAATGAGCACTCACAAGCATCAGCGTCAGTCGGCATTCATTATTCATATTAATTGATTCTGGCAGTTTGAAAACAATACCTTGTAATGCAACACCCACCCAGGACAGGAAGACGATAAACACACACTAATCTCCTCCAGCATGCATACTGAGCAGGCGGCTTCCTGCTCACACGACTCTCGCATCAACCTGTGAAGAACTCCGGTTTTATTCTCGATGCTGGAGTGTGATTTGTGTTGTTAGAGCCTCGTGGTGTTTGCTGTGAATATTGTTTGTCTTCGAAGTGGGAAATTGTTCATATTGAAACACGTTTGAGGATTTTGGGTGTAGTGTTTCACGTATTAATCGAGCTAAACGTCCCATATTTTATTCTTTTTTTGTAACTTATTGCAATGCTATATGCAGAATTTCTGTAAATGTAAAACATTTACCAATTCCCATATCTACAAATGCAGATCATTCTCGTGGGATACTGAATTGCTTTGAGTTTCTTTTTCTGCTAATCATTTAAAAAAAAATCTAAATGGTGAAAATGAACTGTGCCACATGTGTTTTTTCGCGAATGCGCACACTCACAATTTGGTGGAAGTAAAAAAGGAAATAAAAGAAGGTCACATGCATCTTGATGTAGATGGCAATGCACTCAGCATCGCGCTGCAATTAAAATTTAATGAGGCCTCTCCATTCTGCTCATCCAGAGCAGTCAGTTACTGTGCAGACTCTCTGCACTTCAGCCTCTTCCTTCCCGTCACCTGCTAGCTTTTTTTTTTCCCCCACTAGCATGCTATTTCAAAACAAACCACATGAAAATGAATATTCAGCCGTCTTTAAAAGGCTCAGATTGATCTTGATCTTTGGAGATGGTGCTTGTGTTTCATCTTCAGTCGGATGATATTTCTTTTGATTATCAATGTGAGATCTAGTTCAACACAACAAGGGAACATTTTAGACTCTCCTTGGTTTACTGTTGCTGAGACATATGAGAACATTAGGAGCATTAATCAGGGAAAGAACATTGTTTCTGCCACTGAACCATTGGCCTGTGCCTGAATACATACACACCATGTTCTGCCTCATCCTTTTCAACTCTCACCTCTTGTCTTTCGACTGTTTGCTTTTGTTCGCCTTCCTGAGATTCGTTCAGTCTACAGTGTCGTTGTGCACATACAATCATACAGTTCATACAGACAGACGGTCACTACATCCATCCATCCATCCGTGTCTCTGTCTATTTCTATCTCACACACACACACACACACACACACACACACACACACACACACACACACACACACACACACAAAACATCCCTGCCTCTGCCTAATCATATTTCAGCACAGTGGATGATGCATAATTACATATTTGCCTTGTGATAATCTGCAGCAGGCTCGTCATGTTTATAATGAGGTGGAGGAGCATCGGAACACAGATCTGATAATCTGTACAGTGTGCTGGAATTAGGCAAAGGGGATTGCCATGAAACGATTTCTTTCCTTTCATTTAGTGCCACCATGAAGACAACAATTTTTGCTTTTAAGTGAAATGTCATTAAATGTGGTACATGTATCCAAGGCGACCACTTGTTTCTCTCAGAAAGAAGCACCTTGTCCTCGGTCTCCGGATAGGAAAAAAGCTATAATCACTGCAGTAAAAGAGAGAATATGCGGGGATAAATTAAACTATAATTCATCTGGTATCAAGATTTTATTGTAATTTTCACGACTTCTCCTTCTGTTAATGTTTTTTTAAAGTCTGGGCCTCATTTGCATAATTTCCATTATCCCATAAGAAGCTTCATAAAGCTGCTCTCCTCTTTTTTCGCTTGTACTCATCAGTTCGTTCTCTCCTCTTGTAGGAAAATGTTCTGCTCACTTAGTTTTGAGAAGAAAGCCGTAGATTATGGAGAAACAAATCCATATTGCTCCGAATTTAACAGTTAAGGATTCACTGAGCAAAGTTGTTGTCTACCCTACACTGTTTTGTTATTTAACACGCCTCTTGAACCTTTTTCATGGGAAGATACTACGATGAATGATGTGTGGCTTTCCTCTCAGCAGGCAGCGCTTTGTTATCAACAAGCTGTTTCATAAATAAAGTAATTCTCTGTGGCAATCTTAATCCTTTTTTTTAATCCCATTTTTAAAGAATTCAACAGTCAACAATATAAATACATATAAACAATATACTGAAGAAGACCAAGTAGGAACAGTAGATTTCATTGTCAGTGGTCTTAAAAGCTTATTCTGTCCTGAAATCATTTAAATTCTCTCATATATCTTTCTTAATGTCTGCATATGGCAGCGCTGTACTTCATACTCTCCTATTCTCTGTGTTTTGTCTCCTCCTTACCTCTTGCTGCCTCTGACTTCTCGCCTGTAGGTGGTAAAGACGCAGGCAGCCGTCAGAGAAATATGTGAGCACCGACTGTTTTCTCACTGCTGGGAAATTAGAACCCCCGCCAGAATAAAGCTGCAACTTCAAATTAATCAACGGCCTTTGTTGTTTTGGTCCTGAACAAACAAATTTCAGCAATTAACAGACATCGACTCAATGTCAGTTTGCTAAGAGATTGATGGGAAAATCAATACAGCTCCTGTTGTGTCCATTAGGTATGTCTCATGAGCCGACACTCAATTATCTGAGCTTAGCATTAAAAAAACGAAACAAAACCAGAGGTGAGGTAAGCGGGTTGTGTTGTCTTTACACAGAGCCTGCTTCCAGTCTCAATGCTAAGCTAAGCTAGGCATGGGCAAATATAACAGTGGCATTGAGTTTCTTATCTTACTCTCGGCAAGAAAACAAATAATTATGTTTCCCAAAATGTCAAATTATTCTTTTGTAATTAGTATTAAAAGAGCACTCAGCAGATGCAGCATTGCACCACTGTGCCATTGTCAGACTCACGATGGACAGTTTAAAAAAAAAAGATCAAGATCGATGCAGCAGAAATTGTCATTCCTGGCGCCTAAATTGCCCACAATACAACACAGACCCAGACAGTTCTGTCTGAGATTTGAGTGTGCTGTGCTCGTAGTATTTGTAGCCTTAAGCAGAGATGAGGAGCTACAGAGGTCCCACTTCACGCCCAGATTTTTTTCATTTTCAGCCCCAACCAACGCTGACTCAACTTTCATCTCTTCAGACAATTCATCAGACTTAACACAGCTACCTCTGGAGCCACAAAAGGCTCTCTGCAACTGTTCTCTCCAGCACTCCCAAAGACCAGCAAACCAGACTTTGACATGTCAAATTGGTGGAGTTCCCCTTTAAACTGGGAACGAATAGCTCATCCATGAACACAGCTACCGATCCACTTCTGCTGCAACCAAAAAGCAAGTAGAGAATAAAGTTAGATGCATATATACGTGACCAATTCAAGTAGCCGTGTGTGTCTTTGACTCTTGATTCCATGAAAAATGCAGTTAATCGTCCGGGTCACCGGTGTGTATCGACTGGTGTGTGAGGGATGGTGGGGCCTGGTGACAATGAGCCATGGTCTGTAGTTATCCCCCTACCAACCAACTACACCAGCTACCTCAATTACCTTGAGATTATCAGCAGAACTGTTGCTGTTTTGATGTGCAGAACCCCTCACTCGCCTCTCCGATTATGATACATTTGAATGTAATGCTGAGGTAAGATGACACGAGTGGAGTCTTCGCTTACTGCAGATGAGCTCCTAAGACAAATCACGACAGGTTCCCTTTTCGGTGAAACTGTGGATGATACAACATATGCATGAATCGAAAAGTGCACAGACTCAAATTTGTCAAAGCAGGCTTTAGCTCAATGATGGATTGCGACTGAAAAAGCTGAGCTTTCATCCGGGTGTCAGGAGGAGCTGCCTGCTTCAGCAGTTCTATAACCTCTAAAATGAGCAGCTTTATGGTAATTGCCTCAGAAGTATTAAAGTTTTTTTTGTGGCGGAGTTTTCACATATTGATGTAAGTCGGGCTGAATATGCCAGTACTAATATATATATATTTTCACAAAATACGTCATCACATTTAATGTCAGATTTAAATGTATTATTACAACTCTTATCTGTAATATATGAATCCGTGCTCAGGTATTGCTGCACTGGAGATGCTGAGGAACTCACAACACAACTAGTGACTTTGTTTGCATCTATTTAAAGCAAGAGCAGAAGGCTTGGGAGTAGATTTGCATTTAAAAATGACTGAGATTGTGCCTTGTTTACTTTGGTTTAAAGAGCTCCTCTTCTTTACTCACCGGCCAGCTTTCGTTCACGCTGCTCTCCGGTTCGACAGAACTTTTTTTTCCAGGCGCTTAGAAAATATTTATAAAATCAACACACCACCGTTCTCTCTTGGTGTCTTTCTGCGACGCTCTAAGTAAATTGAAAAACACTGGAAGCTACAGCACATGAATCTTTTATGACCCGGAGAGAGCCGATAAAGTGAAAGACGGAAGACTCTGGACGCTCAGATCAATCAAATGTCGGGCAGACGGACTCATCTCTGTGAGGAATCCTAATCGGAGCGTCTGTGTGACTCATTCGGTGCCTTTGAGGAGAGTATCGAGTGCTAAAGTGCTGTTGTTACGTGCCAACTAATAAGTTGCTTCGGCTGATCTGCAGAAATGTAGAGATATTAACGATCACTTCCCTGCAGGGAGTGTTGATGTGAATGAAGTGGTGATTCACAGATCCATCCAGCATGAATTACATTCAAGCAGAACATATAGACATATAGTCCGACATATATGTGACATGGTTTGACTTTGGAGTTGTTAAACATGTCTACTGGGAATCCCTGGATTAGAGAGTGGAAATCTTTATTTTGTATTCATTTTTTTTTTATTCCAGTATAATATTCACAATGTTCAGATGTACAAGGGAATATGGTCCGTTGATGTTTGGTACAAAACCACAATTCTGAACATATTGTTCCATGAAAAACAACGATATCACAGACTTCTCTGTTGCACATGCAGATACATTAGCTGTAGAAGCGATAGGTCCACTGGGCTCAATTATAATATGATAATGTAAGGGGCAACACAAAAAGAAATGTCCTTCATGATGAGTTCTTCTGGATCGACGATTACGTGAAAGACTTGAGTCGTGTCTCATAGGGAGTTTCTTTTTTGTGGGAGATTTTATTTGTTGAACT
Organism: Leptoclinus maculatus; assembly: GCA_032191485.1. Taxonomy (NCBI): domain Eukaryota; kingdom Metazoa; phylum Chordata; class Actinopteri; order Perciformes; family Stichaeidae; genus Leptoclinus; species Leptoclinus maculatus. The sequence continues at coordinate 23,215,111 of JAVDOI010000001.1, read as the reverse complement.
TGGGACAGAAGACAAAGCTCTTTGTTCCACTGGAACATGGTGTCTCATAAGCCCGTGTGGGCTTGGCACTTGTATGTGCACAACACAATCAATAACATGGCTAACTACCTATGGTCACATGGATACTGTAGATCACTTCTTGCTCCGTCTCAGTCTAACTTGAGTGTCTGTACCCTGTCAAACACACTTTTCCACTTAAAAATATCATAAAACAAGACAGCTTGCAGGGAAATCATTTCAAACGCCAACTCCAACCAGGCCTGTATCAGTTATGTCCCTCGGTGCCTCGTGTGAAAATTTGCATTTTATTATTTCCCTTTGCTTTCCTTCTTCTTCCATTAGCAACACAACTATATCGTTTTCGAGGACTAAGGATGCAAATTAGCATTCTAACAAAGAATCCGTGGGTTTTTTGTGTATTTTATGACATGACGAAACTCTTTGTTAGTGCAATTTCTTTTGTTTTCTTTTGTTTATTTGGATCCCCTCCTGGGGTCCATAATGTGACAAAAACGTCCCCGGTATAAAGCACACAAATCACTGAGTGGCATTCCGGGGTTATGGCCAAAAAAATGGTTCGATGTTGTCACACGGATGAAGCTGTGGAAGGGAGAAGTATATTTTGAATGCCTCTCCCCCTCTCTGTCCACATAGCGCTGTCACTCAGTTCATTTCTCTTTCTTGTGCCTGAGGTTGATGTCAGATACGGAGAGCGCCACATTAAAGCGCCGCACCCCCCTCTCCTTTTCCAAAAGTTGAAATGAGAAACAGACTTAGAATACCAATAGCCATAGATCAAATGAATGGTAGGGATTTTGAGCGCCTTATCTCACTCAGTCAGTCAGTTTGGAGATGGCGGCCGCTACAAAGACCCAGAGAGAGGACTATGACGTCAGAGATCCAGCCAGCTATCCCTCTGGCTGCAGGGGAAACGGGTACATCTGCACACACACTACGTTACATTTTGCATCCAATATTTTGTTGTATATTTATAGCTTTGTCAAAGAATTATTTTCTACTCGCGCTGTATTTTGCCAATCCTCTGCTAAGAGACGTTTTCCAGAAAGGTTCATCCGACTCCAGTTTCTGCAGCATTTTTAAGGAGGGAATTTGATTTTTAAGACAGAGCATTAAGGCTGGTAATCCCCTGTCACTCTGGAATGTTTTCTGACGGCTATTAAAAGTAGGACCAGTGTTTGAAGTTCTTTTTAAACGGCTTCAGTGAGTCCACATTTTTTAACTTGGAGGTGAGCATCGATTTTAAGAGTTTGAGGTACAAAAAAAACACCCAGAAATCTCTTCAGCTGCGATGTGTTTAATCAGCCTTTGAGTGGAATTTTTTAAAAAGAGCCGGATAATTTTCCATCAAATTCCTCAGTTATTCCTCAGCGAGTGCAAGAAGGATGCTAGTCAACCAGAGATATGATTAAGCTCTGAAATGCTCTCTGCTGATTGAAGAACTCTTGTTGAGGCTGTTCACCAAAAGCGACTCACAGATTCCCATTCTCGTTGTGATTTCTACTGAAAGGAATGAAAAGCTTTGAATTAACTTTAATCCCAAATCTGTACTTTTGCTGGCGGTAGCTACATCTTCCTCTCAACAGTGATAGTGCAGAATATTACTCAACTGCACAAAGTGAATGACTTGTTGTACCATGCTGCGTGCATGTTGAGTAGATACATGAGCTGTAAAGCCACATTTCCTTTACATTTTAATCTGTTATCAGTCTCATTACCCATCACACCTGTTGTCACTTGCAATTATATTATAGAGTTTATACAGTTAATGATGTAATGTTTCACTTTACCTCTAAGACGTTTCTGGTTTTAGATCAACATACTCACAGTATAATGTCATAAATACCCTGTTTAAAATCAAAATCCCTTCTGCATCTCATCTTCTCTGTTAAAATGAATTATGCTGTCCAAAGTTTTCTACATTGATGGAACCTAATCTCTCATTAAAAAACAGCCCAGGGGCTTTGGTTTCTTGAAACAATGTAAAATATACATAAATAAATAAAAAAAGCTCCAATAAAGAGGTCCAATGCAAGCTGAACATATTCAGTGCTCAATATATCACACTGAAAAGCTCCACATTGTCTGGCTAACACTGTCCTCCCACAGTCACTTTCACACAATGCTTTGATGAAAAAATAATCACCAGGAGTTTCCTTGTTTTTGTAAAAGAGGAATATTAAATGATGGAGGAACAACATATTAAAAAGAACGGGACATAGTGGAAATCTGGCATTAAGAATAATTCTGCTTGAAGGAATACATGAACACCTGAGTGAACATGATATTATTTTGATGATCATCACATTTTTGGGTTCATATCTGACTTTAAAGAACAGGACTAGGAGTCTACAGTAGCTGCTTTGTGAGGCTTAATTTAATTTTTAATTTGCACAAAATGCATATATTAGTAGAGATATTTCAGTCTAGACCAGACAGACAGACAGATCGACTGACATTGCCATCCCTCGAGCCGCAACCACCATATGGCTAAAACTCATTAACATATAGACAATATCCTAGGGTCTCAATGACACCTGTGGTATTAATTCCTCATTTAGCTTTGCTATAGTTGTATTTATTGTAAATGATAGGAATGTCAGACACTTCTTTTTGCAGCGAAATAAAACATACATAGATAAAAAGCTTTGATTGTCTCAAAGTCTACAGTGCATGCAACTTTGACCTTAATTCACGAAGAAAACAAGTAGAATGTGGTGAATCTACACCGACTGGTTTTAATGAGCATCCTCGACTTGAACATTACTACCAGTCAACGGGCATACAAGACACTTACAGTGAACGCGTGAGAGCAAACACACTGGGGGGATGTTGCTGTCTTGCATCATGCATGTTTGCCTGTGATGATATAATCTTCTTTTATTCTTTCTCATCGTGTATTTCATAAGATTAGGCATCAGCATATACTGAAGAGAGGGGATTATCTCATTTATTTTAGTCTTTGCCGAAATATCATCATGCAGCCTCATGAAAAAGGCATTAGAGCTCAAAGAAAAGCTTAAAATTGCACTTTATGTAACACATTTCAGCAGTGTTTCCTCATTGTCGTCAAAAATACTGCAGTGCACTCTGCCTTTATCCTTGACAATAGTGCATTTATTTCCTGTATTCTTCTTCAGGGTGGCAGGGAGGAGTGGGTTTGATTGAAGAGAAAGCAAAGGAGATTCTGTGCCGGTCACCAGTCTGTCACGGGGCTGATTCCACATTTTAAATCATACGAGGATGAATTATACTCCAGGCTACTCTTTGAGATCATAATAGGAAGCAGGAACAGCCTTACTGGCCAAGTATATGTTTGACTCCAGTTTCCATTGATTCTCTGTGTTCTTACACACAGTGCCCGAGAACAAATGATGCACACAGACACACAGCTAAAAACAAGGACAACAAAGCAAAGCATAAGAATTTAGTTTGTGGAAGAGAAAACTAAAAATGCTGCAAGGAAACCCACACAAACATAGGGACGACATGGAAACTCCACACAAAGTCAGGATGATGAATTAAAGGGATGAACAGGAGGTGATTGGGTGGGATCTGGGGGCATGTTGGAAGATCAATCCACTTTATATTGCCACTACTTTTACAACAATAGTCATTTGTAAAATTTGGGAAACTCACTGTGATGGGTACCACACCGAAACCAAAAAAAAAGAAACAATGCTGCAACTTGACATTTTTTTGTGAGGATCTTCAACAAGTTCTGCCACTGAAAGATTAACAATTATGCAGCACGGTGTCATTAACACCCTATCACCAAAGGGTGACACATCCTCGCCACACTGGGATCAAGTGTCGCTCTTTTTAACTGGAGAGTTATGATGAACAAGGCTTGGCCTGAACACAGTGAAAAATGCATTATGGAGAGAGACAGACGTGAGATGGAAGGCAGTACTTGAAATAATATCAGATGATGGTTCATTTAGGATTGTTTTGATTAACTAAATAAATATGATTTTTTTTGAGCATTTCATTCATTTATTAGTCTTTCTTTGATGTCATGAAATTAAAGCATGATTTATATGCCCCCCCCGTGGCTGTATTATGTGTTTTTCTGTTCATACGATCCCATGGTCCAGTGTACACAACCTTTTTCAGATTCATCAAAGAAACCAAGCACAAATACGCACACCTGCAGATCCTGAAGCTCAACACTCTTGTGATCCCTTTGTATGTACAGGTTTTATGATTATGCTCTTGACTGATTGATGCTTTTGATTAATTCGTACTACTGATGTTTTCATTCTTTACAATTACAATTATGTTCAAGATTAGATTATTTTATTGCTACTTATATGACCCTTTTCTTTATTGCTGTTTGTTACCTTTTTAAAAAGAGTTGCTTTGTTTTCATGTGTTCTATCTGAGTATAAAAAGTTTAAATAATTTAAGTGCATAGGCCAGAGGTCTTCAACGTTTTTCAGGCCAAGGACCCCCAAACTGATAGAGAGATGGAGCAGGGACCCCCGACTATATATATTGTATACAATTGTGTTTTATATTAAACTGGTCCTAGTGCCATGTATAAACATACCTCTTTATTGTGCATTCAATACTAAGCTTTTCAAATAATACACAGGTTCATATATTCATGTTTTTATTTTAAACATGTGCAAGATACAGTGAGTAGGGTGGCCGCGCCACTGCCATTTAGAAACATACCTTGTCAGCTGATACCAATGCCAATATCAACATTTGTCTGTCAATTGCATGATAATCATGTATACAAGCTATTCAAGTTGACGTTTTCATTTTAAACATAAATGTGGAAACGAAAATGAGTGATGGCCCATTAGTGCCACTGCCATGCATAAACATACCTGTTATCTTGCATACAATACTGAACTATTAAAACAATGGACAGATTCATGTTTGGAAAACCAAAAATTTCGCGGACCCCCTGCAGTACCTACGCGGACCCCGTAGGGGTCGCGGACCCCCTGTTGAAGACCTCTGGCATAGGCTATATTTTTTTTCTGAAAATGCAATGGAATGTAGGCTACCACCTGTGTACCACGTGTCACCACCTACTACCAGAAGTTGAGTTGAAACAAGGAAAATGGCTCCTTTATGTCACATAATATGTCAATGTCAGTTTTAGGAGCATTGCTCAAAATTGCTAATTTCTGCCATTATATCTTGTAAAATATATATAATTGTGCACTGAGTTTTCGACTGGTAATTTTCCGGAAAGATCGAGTATAAATCGAGTAAACAGTTGAACCTGCTAATTGCTCTTTTAACAGAATTTTGGCAAACTCACCACAGGTGAATGTGATTTTAAACAAAAGAACAATATTTTGCACTACTTCTATTTTAACTTTATTAACCTGATTTACCATGACGTTTATTTCATTTTATTTCATTTTATTTCATTTTATTTCATTTTATTTCATTTTATTTCATTTTATTTCATTTTATTTCATTTTATTTCATTTTATTTCATTTTATTTCATTTTATCTAATTTTATTTAATTTTATTTAATTTTATTTAATTTTGTTTAATTTTATTTAATTTAATTTTTTTTATTTTATTATTTTATTTTACACAGAGCACCATGCAGAGAGCACAAACAACAAAACAAACGCTTTCTCCAGCCGGCTAATTTGATTGGTTCGTAGATATCTCCGAGCTCTCGTCCTAATCTCGCGATACTACAGATCCTTTCCAGTGAGAATCAGATCCTGAGCGAGTCAGTCGCTGTTGTGGCTGGGAGGCAGCACACTCAGCCAGTCTCTTCGCTTGAACCTTGATTCAAGCCTGGGGGGGAAACAGGAGTCTTTTAAACTAACCGACCAACCGAAAACAACTACTTCTGGTGGCTGCTAAACAAACACCGGCTTTTTTTAGGACACCTTTAATCCTGCAGGTAAGATTGCTAACGTTACGTCTCGTTGGCTCCTTTCTGCCCAGCTCAGTGTTGACTCTCTGGAATGCAATACCCCTGTTAGCTTGTATGCTAACGATACATCTGCTTAGTATAAAGTAGCTGTTGGCTGGCTTACTAGCTAGCTTGGCTAGGTCTTCCTGCCAGCGCCTCACCAAAATTATCAGCGTTTTACGTTATTGTAGCTTTTGTGGCTACGCGACGATGTGATGACAGGCTTTTTTTGTGAATGGACCAGATCAGAAACTGACAAACTTAACTTGTGCCACCCGTTAGCTAACGTCCAGTCCTCTTTGGTTTTAAAAGGCAGTTTTGCTGTTTGTTTTCCAGTAAAGATGAGTTTTCACCAGCAACTCGTTGCCACAAAATAGCTCCTTTTCATTGCAAGTTTCCCCTGGTGCTAGTGTCTCTTTCTAATGTGCAGTAACTTCTCCATCCTCAAAGATTCTTCCCCCACCTACAAGCGCCACGCTTGACTGCAGCTGTCCTGTTATTAGAGACTAAAGGTAAAAGACCACTTTGGGTAATTGTGCTTCTAGTAATACAGCAATCAGAGATCCAGTGGCACTAAATGTACTCTTTAGTGGTCCTTGAATATTCATCTCAAGTAGTCTTTCCAGACCAGCCCTTTGCAGCTTCAACCCCTTTATGTTTGGTAACTACACAGCTGTTAACAGTGTGCATTGTTGAGGATCTGATGTAGACGGCATGAGGCTATTTTCAGGGTACTGACATTGAGTTAAGTGATCATATACTCTGTATTCATACTGATAGAAGTTCAAATGTATTAAACTAAAATGTACACGCATACCAAAATAAAACAATAAAATTAAAGTAGAAAGATAAATAAATAAACAAAGTGGAATGTGCTAATGAGGGTGTAACGCATTCATTAATTTGTGGGGTTACAATGTTCCAAATTACAAGCAATGAATTATGCATTTTTTATATAGTGATACTGATCCCTTAAGGGCCTTGAACGTACCACTGAACAGTACATTTAGTGCCCCTGGATCTCTGATTGCTGTATTACCAGAAGCACAATTACACAAAGCGGTCTTTTACCTTTTAGTCTCTAATAACAGGACAGCTGCAGTAATGCGTGGCGCTTGCAGGCGGAACTATCGTGGAGAAAAATCTTTGAGGATGGAGAAGCGTTCTTCTACTTTGGCATTTCTGTACTGCAGTGTTCACCGGCCACATAACATTCTCCTCGTGTACTATGTTTATATGTGATGAAGGCTAAGTGGCTGAACCTTGCAAAGTGTGTGATATCTGAATCTCCTCGGATGAAAGAAAGGAGCGAGTAGAGCGGCTTCACTTTTACGGCTGATTTAAGGAGATCAAGATTCAAATGGTAGTGATGGATGTTCTGCATCAGGTCTTTCTGCATACAGATATGATTTACATTTCATATGTCAGACTACACCACCGGCTATAGGCTTTTTATTACGGTGACTGACTATCAAATACCTTAAATGCTTCACATTTCACTCAAGAGCCAGCTGAAACATGTTTAAATGTTTCACTCATCACACGCCTACTTCTTTCCTCACAAATGCCCCAGTATATATGCACATTCATAATTTGACTATACTCAGTTGGGATAAGATAATGCACTGAATATGGAAGTTATTATGTGCACGCCATTGACTGATTAGTGATATTAGCGGCACGCGTGAGAGTGTGAACAAGGCAAGTCAGACTGTCTTTGCAAAAGTTTTAAAATGTAATAAATTCGGGGGAAAAAAAACCTGTTTAGTAAAACTTTCTTTGTGTTCCACATCAAAACAAAAAAAAGTATTTTGCAGGAGAAAATAATTTCTCATACTGAACTTTACCCGTTAACCCTTTTCTTTCCTTTGAGAGATGCGGTTTAAACTTTTTTTAGTGAACTTTACTTCAACTTAAATATGATGTGTGGTCACCCGGAGACATTACTGCTTCAGTTACAGTCTATGAGTCTATGGCAGGCATTCTGTCAACTTTGGCAACCAACATTGATCCCTGGCAGCCAGCCTGGCAACCATTTCTAGAAGTTGCTGCCGGGTGCTTTCTGGTTTCATTTCACTCTCTGACGCTACACATGAACCAGAAGGCAGTGGAGTGAAGCCGATGCACAGTAGTAGTTTGGAAAGTGAAGTGGAAGCCTCACATTTTAAAGGCGGAAGAGAAGATCAGTAGTTTCCAGGTATTTATTTATGTTTAATATTGCTCCATTCAAGTCATTGCAAACAATCTAAATTCTGTCTGGATTCAGCTCTTCACAGTTCACATTCTAGTAACAGTGTGTGTACTAATGAGAGTTTTTGCATAAATACCTTTACTTTTGATTGACTTAACTACTCACACTTTATTACACACTTGGAGCAACACGTATAAATGCACATTCTGTAAATATTCACACTCTTAAATTAAACTCTTTCTACTTCAGGCACTGGCGTTGATAGTTTGTTTATCCATGTGGATAAATATATGATGCATATACAGTTTCTGACATTTACATTGTATGTTGTATCATGCCTTTGCTTTTTGTTTCACACTAATGTAGATAATTAGTAGTAGTATTTTTTTTACATTAATGTAATTAGATTAATCTAATATGAATATGGTGCTAGTTTTAAGCAGTAAATTTAACCATTACTTATTTCCTGGTTTGCATCTTTTTCAGCTTGGTTTTGCAGAATTATAGCTTTAGTCTACTTACCGACTAAAGCTGCTTAAAACTAACTGGTGCACCAGTTGGAACCAGCTGGCTGTTGGGGGGGGGAAAAAAACGGCATTAGTGACACCTAATAGAAAGAAGAATGAGAACTTATGTGTATGATTTTATAGTTTGGTATATGGTTTCATAGTCAGGCAGGGCTTCCAGAAGTGTCGTAGGAACAAAACCCTGTTCCAGAGAGTGTGAGTGCTATTGTTGAGGGGAGGGGGGGGGGGGGTGGGGGGGCAAGGCAAGCAGATTGCAGCAACACTGACACAAGTTGGCAGCTTGCTAATTAGGAAGTCGGCTAATCAGAACACAGAGTTGATAAAAAAAGTGCCTAGAAAGACTGAATTGCATTGGCCTTTATCACTCTGCAAAATAGATACAGTATGTGAACACTATTGAATAGATAACACAAGTAAATAGTGCAGGTTCTGAATTAGACTTGAAATACCGAGAACAAATTTAGACCCAAACAAAGAGCTTTGAAATCCATAAATCTGAGCACCTGAGCGGAGTAATCCTTTAGTCACTGGTATTGATCAACAACTCCATACGCCCCTCTCAGATCTATTAAGGCTATTTCCTGCTGTGCTACAAAATGTGCCTTTTTCAAAAGTTAGTCTTCCAGCAGATAAAACCCCATGCAGTAGCATGTTTTTAAATCCACGTTCACACTGCAGTTCTGTTCTGTATACTGTCTATTCTGATACCTTTTTATGTATTAATACACGCAGTACTGCTATTTAGTCTTCAGTTTCCTGGATGACTGTGCCTCTGATATTTCGGCTTCATCATTCCATAATACACGTATGCTTTTTTTTTTCACATACAATCCACATACATGTCAGTTATGTGTGCATTCATATGGATATTCACAGTCACACAGCCTTATAGATGCAGCTCTGTTGTTCATAGTTCCTGATGTCTTTTAACAGCAGCGTCTACTAGCACAGTTTCACCAAATCCTCATGATTCTGTGGTGTTCACATGTCACAGTTGTAGCTTTAAAACCCATACCCCCCCCCCTTCAGTGTGTCATCTGCAGGAGATATTAAATATCCAGTGCTATCTGCTGAGTTTGGCAGAGTGCAGTTTTGTGTCGCCGTGCTCTGATTTATATTGTTGATGTAAGTCCTTCGGAAGCCATTTCAATCTGTTGTCTGATGAGTGCCCTTAATCATCACATTTCACCAGGCGCCATGAAACAGTCAAGTGTCCTTGTGGCTGAAGTTCTCTTGTCTTGTTTCAAATGCGTGGTCCGTTTTTTAAGAAATTGAGGCGGACAGCAAGCTGTGAAATGGTGTGTTTTTATACTGAACTCCACTCATTCTGGTCCCCTTTTCTGTAGCACTCTCGCTGCAGAGTGGGAGCAAAGTAGAAGCCATGCAACTTGTACCTGAGACCTGCTCTCTGAATCAGCCAGCTGCCTGTAAACCAATATCATGGCCTATTATCCTGCTGTTAGGCCTGAGCTTTTTTTGCCAAGTCTTAACATGTCTGTCTCAACAAGAACCAACAGCATAAAGATTTTATCTTCAGCCAGATGATGCTTCCAATGTAGTAAATCATATTTTGTTCTTGGCTCTAAAGCAGCTACCAGTGTGATAAGATGCCAGCTAATTTCCTCCTCCTTATTATGTTAGTTTCTGGATATTTCTGAAAGTTTCATTTTCTTTATATTATAATCAACTAATTGTACATTTGTAATGATGGAAAAACAAATCTAATGTAACATTTGTTTTCATCCGTGTTTACAGGACCTCATTTTGTTGTGTGTTTATCATCTTAATGAAGTTTTAAAGGAAAGGTCTCTGCGAGTCTTTTCTCACACTCTTGAGGCTTTTTCCATCTGTTTTCTACCAGCAGCCCGAAAAGAGATAAGGCTGCCAAATTATAACACATTAGAATATCTATCAATATACTTTTTTTTTTTTATTGTTCTGTGGTGTCCTCAGCATTCAGCTTGTGAGCCTTACATCTGTTTGCTTGCTGCCTCTCACTGACTAAATAATCGTAACTAAAACAGCCTTTTCACGAGACAATGACGATTCCTCAGCCAGCACAGAGTTTATTATAGTGTTTCTACCAAACTATCGCTGTAATATCGGCGTGATGAAGTACCGAGACCTCGTTCACAGGATTAGCCAAACAACAGACATTCCCATCTGAATGCCATATTTCCTGATGTATTACTTTATATTAATCACATCTTTTCAACTTAAGACTTGATCCATATTGCCCTCTCCTAGTGGCAGAAGATGGATGATCAGATGTGGGTTGTTTGGGACCAAGCTGGCAGCTGACAGCTTTACTGTTGATTCTCCCTTTTCTTGCTGAAGTTGACAAGAAAATCCTCTTTAAATTATCCATTTCTTTCCCGCTCCTCACCACCTCACCTCCCACCATCGAGCATGGAAGCAGTCAAACCCTGCCGTCTTGTGTATGCTGGTCCTTTGAGACCCTTTATTGCTGGGATCCACTTGAATAGCCAGCTGAGTGGATGTTGGATATTGATAAAACAGGCTAGGCTTTATCTCCACTTTACACCAAGGACCTCTTTTTGATTTTCTTTCTTCTTCTTAGCAGGGAGCTGACTCATCTGGGACTCTTTAGTCCTCCCTAAGACCTGTGAAGGAAGTTTCACAATTTCTTTGAATAGCCAGTCAGATGGATGGATGGCTGATCTATAGTATGTTTGCAAGCAGCAAGACATATTCTGCAAAGATTTTGTGACAATCAGAGAATTGTAAAAGCATGAATAAATATTGTATCATTCTATTTCATCAATACAATCATAATCTTAGAGATATATAGCTAATATAGGTCAGAATCAGCATAAATGTAGGGGTAAAATGCATATATAAATCATTGAAATGAAATTCCAAAGTAAGTGTCATATGATCTTTCCATACAGTTAAAATACAAAGTGCCTGATGTTTTCTCTCTCATTGGGCACTAAACCACTCCCCACTTCAACCTGCTCTGTGTCAACTTCCCCTTTCTCTCCACATAGGTGCTTCCATTGAAAATAAAGTGCTGGTTTAAATTCTTGCAATGCAAATCTTTAATGTGTTGAGGAAACAAAGGTTCACAGCACAAATAGGAAACTGAAGTGAAAACGAGAGAAGGATGTCACTTGTTTTTGTTGCTTTGTTTTCCATCAGAATAGCACCTATTTCAAAGAATAGTTGCTGGCACCAAGCTGTTACACCATCTTCCCTCAGCGTAAATGCCATTGATGCGTCTTCTACCCACAGGATGTCATTTTCTGCCCCACTGCTGTAGCTGCTTGAGCTTGCTCATGCTGAGACTTTAGTCTCTAATGCAGTGAAAAGCCAGGTTGTCCTTATGCTTAATGACAGACTAACGAACAAAGGGCCCCTCTGTCTCGGCTGCATGCATGACACTTGCTGAACCTCTGTCTTCTCTCTAAAGTTCATGAGGAACTCAACATTATACACTTACGGATCAGGTGACGATTCGACGGTATTATGCAGGGACCAGACTTATACTTTGTGTTTTGGAGATGATCATGAGCAATTTAAAAAAAAGGGCGCCCAACGCTCATTTTTGTTCCCTACGCCCTACATCTGGCTTGTCAGGTGATTATCTAGCTGATGTCACGTAGCTTGGTCTCTGCATTGGATTGCAGATGTTCATAATATAGTGTCGACCTCTGTATTAATGTCAGCGTTTGAAGGTGGATATTTTTTCTTTTGTAAGCCACAGCTTGATGGTGGTTTAGAGACATTGTCATACAACATCTCCCAGATTGTCCTTATGTTGTTGCTCTATGATTGCCATCTACATTTGACGATTGACTTCACACATTTCTTTTTTAAACTGACTTATGTTGTTGACAGGTGTGGCGCTGTTGTGAGCATTGTCAAAGCAATGAACTACTTGGCCTCAGTAGACCTTCATGGTTTGAACGTTAGTTCTACTTTAAAGTTCTCGAAGGACGAGAACGCTCACAGCCCAACAAGCGCTTCATAATGGCTGCCTTTGTTTCGCAGCCTTCATTCTGTGTTAATTCTTGGCAGTGGGTTGAGGGGGTTGGATGAGTCCAGGCTCGCTGTGGGACACTGCTGTTGTAAACCGTTGCCCTGTGACCCTCGTAGAACAGCCAACCACGGCCGGCTTCAAAGGCACCACGCAGACAGCTTATGTCTGCATACTTTGGACTCATAACCCCCTCCCCCCCCTCCCCCCAGGCACGTTCCTCTATACTAAATACCAACCCGCCCCCTACAACAAAAGAATGGCCCCAGTTGCCCCCAGGCATTCAGACAGATATGGACCTACGCTCCAGTCTCATTATTCACCATACTTTTTTGGCTTTCAGTGAGCAAGTCTTTCAGTGAGCAACACTGATTTTGTGGATTTTGTGGATTGTGGATTAAGAGCCGGTAGGTCCAAGGAACTGTACCACTCTACGGGGAGCGAGATCCTCTGATTGGCTGGCTCATGATCATGTGTGATCTTGTGCCTTTGCCTTCTGTCAGTGTTGGTACCCAAACCCAAGAACCCCTTCATACACATTGGGTTAGCGGCACATTCAAGCCAATAATGTAGCGCCGTTCTTCCCGGCCACAACTGTCTCTTGCAGCGGTCTGAATTGTCTATTCAATGGCAGTAAATAGAGATGCCACCGGGTTGTCTCGCAGCTTGTGTTCTGTGCAACCAAAGTTAATAACACGTCTTGTGTTACACTGACAAGCTGAATGCTTCCCACTTCATTCGGGTTTTTTTTCTAACTCACTGCAGACTTCCTGTGTCACTCGCTTGTTCAAAGAATTGTAGTCAATAATGGAATTGAGGTTTATAAAAACTTAATTTGGCAACAGCTGCACAAAAAGCTTGTTTGTCTACTACTCCCGTGTTTGTGTTTGTGCAAATAGAGTTTTTTTCTGCTATTTTGTATTCATTATGCATCGTCAGATTTCCAGTCTTATTCTCAAAATCGTGGCCATAGTGACTGTGAGTCATGCTGTGGACTGCTGTCGAGATTTGGGACACAAGGACTCCGGCAAAAAAACAGAAGTATCTGGGCAGCTTCAGTGGTAACACTTAACACTCATCTCTTGGTCCGTCTGTGACAGTAAGCACAGGAAGTAGGCCCCAGATGACCTCATTTAAGGAACTGCAGAGCGATCTACTTCAAGGACAAATTTCCAGTTAGTCAACACAGTTGTGCAAAGTTAGCATGACCCATCATTTCAATTTTCCATTAATGCCAAAAAGAGAAAAAGTAAGTAAGGTCTTCACATAAAAGAGTACTGGCAACATAGTATTTTACTTGAATAAATAATAATTCAAAGTGCTCTGTGGTTTCAGATGGCTGGTGTTTAGACCTGACATCACTGAATAGGGATGTATTAAGTCTCCTTTCCTTTGCCTTATTTATGTATGCATTGATTGCATAATGCTCATAAGCCACAATCAAGTTAGATCAAAATATCACATATTTGTGAAGAAGCATCTGCAGGAAGTGTTGAGTTTGCGTTTATTTGATTAGTTTTGAAGGAATTCATCATAGAGCTAAAACTAGTCGGATAATGGTTCGGCAGGAAATCAAACTGCGATAATTGTGATCGTCAATTAATTGTTGGAGCCATTTATACAAGCACAAATGCCAAACAGTCTCCGGTTCCTGAATCTCATATGTGACGCTTTTTTGCTGCTTTTTCTTTGTCTTATATGAAAGGAAATACTTCTACGTTCTTGACTTTTGGTCAGACAAAGCAAGTAGCTTAAAACAGTTCTGATGGGTATACCTTTAATTTATGGTTCTTTGTCAAAGAAGGAAAGTAGCTGGCCAGACGAATAACTTATGCCTACAAATCACAATATATGGTTTTATATGAAAGAGTTCTTCTCCATCCAGTTTGATAATTGAAGCGCTAAGTGCATGCAACTTGTCTCTGGGCTGCCATTTGACTTCCTTCTCATAAGAGCCGTCCACTCTTACTACCCAGTGCAGCTAAGTGATGTCTCAGTTAATTGTTGTAATAGCCATCTTTACAACTCAACAACCTCCAAAATTGCAAAACTGGGGGACTACTGAAGCTCTCTCTCATCTTCCCTTAACTTCCACAACCCTCCTCTGCTTCGCCTCCGTGACATTCACACTTGATTAGGCTTGCAAATGAAGTTTTCCTTCTTTTTGAGGTAGGAGGCGCGACCTTGGCCCCAGAGACCTGTTAAGTCTTTATTGGATTGGCCGGACATATTAAGCTGGGAGGCTGTCCCAGCAGTGCTTCTGCTCCAGCTTCATCAGCAATCTTGTTTCAGCTTCTCTTCTGTCGCCTCGTGTCTGGACTCTCGGAAGCATCTAATGACTTGAGATGAAGATGAACTGCTTGTGGTCAAAAGAGCCCCCATTTGTGGGTTGATTTGCTGTAAAACTGCCCAATCTTTTCAGCCTCTTCACTTCGAAGAGCTTACTGGAACAACTAAATGCATCAGAGCCTCCATTAAAGTTATTAATTACACCTGTGCTTGCAGGTGCCCTCACTGAGAAAGGTCTATTTTTTACCGTAAGGCTTCAACTGTTACAAGAACTTCGATATTGTTTGCTCTCTGTTATCCAACATTTCCAGTAGTCTTTTTTAATGTTAACAAAGAGTTACCTTTCTCACAGTAGACAGTTCTTCTCAGTTACTGATAACATTAACAATGGCTCTGTTCTTAGGATGTTTTTCACGATTTAATGCTCATTTTTGAAATGATCTTAGTTGTTGTTGTGCCACCATACGGATCTATCTGCATCGTGTCTTGTTAATTATGGCGTTGAGCTAAAAACATAGCCCACACTCAAAAGTATCCTTTTGATGCACCAGAACAGAATAAATATGTGTACTCTGTTAGAAATGTGCTCCTGCTTCCTCCAACAGTCAAGAGACATGTTGAGCCGGTGAACTGGAAGCACCGAAATGACTATAGATGCTCTTTGCAAGAGTCGACGCTTTTGCATTCAGTGAGTTATTAAAGTGTTATTCTGCTTGTAAGTCTCAGCAGACTGCCAGACGACGAAGATGTAAAAGTGCTTTTTTTGTTCTCAAAGTTTTTGAACAGGCTTTAGTCGATCAGTCAAACGCAAAGAGACTGCCTTAAAAAAAAAAGGTTCTACACTTCTTCTACATCAGAATTTGGATGACCGAGATCGATTTTAGAACTCCTCTTTTGATTGGTCAACAGCAAATTGTATTTAATTTTTTTTTTTACAGCTAATTTTAAATTTCCTTCAGATTAGTGCCAATCCACAAGTAGAAGGCACAAGTATACAGACTCCTTCAGATGGCCCTCTTCCACCAGTGATCTCCTGTGTTAGTTAATGTGAGTGTCGAGCCAGCAGACTGTATGAGCTGTTCATGACCATTTATTTTTTGCACGAGAGTTTAATGATCCCCCTTTTTTCTTTTTACATCTGCCTTCTCATTATAAAGTCTATAAGCCTCGGGAATAATGCCTGCAGAAAAGGGAGTGAATGTGCTGCCGTCTCTGCAGAGCTCCACATATGAAGAAGTGCAGCTGAATAAATAGTCTTTGCTGTACCATCACAGCTCGGGCATGTCTCCTCTCTCCTCTCTCTCTCTCTGCTTCTTACTGTAAACCCGATCCCATGCCTGAGTAGCACATTAGCCATTCAGCTCAGCTCTGACGGCCCTGTTGGCGATGACGAATTAGATTTACCATCGCTATCTCAAAGTCATATCTTCAACCCCCTTTATCCATCTAATATAAAACAGGCACTGTGATTATACAACCAGGGAAAGAGCCTTGCTTGTGCTGGACAGGGAAAAGAGAAGGCCACTGCACATATAGATGAGCTGTTGTAGATAAAGGAATCTATAGATAAAAGAAGTTTTTTTTGTTGACTCTATAGGCAGGCTACAGTCATTTCAGTCGTTTTTTTTTCCTAATTACTGACAGGTTTAGTGTTGGATGACTTAGAGAACATATAAAATCCAATGCAATGCATTGTGGGATTGTTGATAGATGGTGGTGTGCATGCCATGGACATTACATTTTTTAAAATATTTCTTTGAACAGTTTAACTGATAGCGCTGTTAATCGGTTCATTATTAACATCCATTAACATGCTCTGTTTGTATCAGGGAAACACAATGGTGAATGTTAATATGTCAGCAACAGCACCATGATGAGAAAGTGAGGAACATCTGATGAAAATAAAACATGTTTTCAAAGTTATTGTTAGATCTGAAATGGTTTTATTAAGCACCTCTAGCTGATGTCCATGAAACATGCGAACGCACAGCTTTATAAACTGAAATTCATATGTGTATTTATGCCATTGATGTTGAGTTGTGAACCTACAGATTTGTATGCATCTCATCTATTTTTTTACCTAATTGGATCGCGTCTCAAAAATTAATATTTCATGTGTATACTTGCATTAAAGCTAGCTGACCATGGTGTTGACATACAGAGAGAGAGAGAGACTTCTTCAGACACTGAAATGCTTCCAGTGGACATTTGGACCGTGTCAGAAGTGTTACAGCAAAGCCACACGGACGTTCTGGGTTACAGACGGAGTAACAATCTGTTAAACTTGTGAACGGTGTCAAAGGATTGGCGTGGCCTTGTTGTACAATCTGTAGAAGTAGTTATTAGTCTTCGGTAACCCTGCGGAATGATGCGCAGACGAGGTCGCGTACCTCTCCCATTGTCAGACGTGTTTCTCCTTGTTGCTGGATTTCTGTTGCATTCTTCAGTTTGGTGAACATTTACATATCGAATCTCACAACAGACTCTTTGTTATCTCCACTGTGACTCTTTAAGGTCTCGACTTTTTCTTTCTCATATTGAATATGGAAGTCTGATGTGGTTTAATTAAAGATTCAATTAAAGCTTCAAGGGCAACGACCTGTTTAGTTCTGTGACAGAAGGAAGGTCGCATCAAGCACAATCTAATCTCTTTGCAAAGTGGTTCATCTTCTCACTGCAACAGTGCCGTTATTAAATCAACATGTTTGTCTCTGAGTCGCACCAAGAAGAAAAAAAACACGTCATGTCTTCAAGTCTTTCAGCGGGAACCTGCTGTTTCTGTGATTAGTCCTGCAAACACCGCTGGTGATCAAACCATTTCATAATGTCAAGATCTAAGTGGAGAGCAGGGCCGTCCTTCAATCAGAGGATCGGCGGTTCGATCCCCTGGCTCCGCTAGTCGCATGCCGATGTGTCCTTGAGCAAGACACTTGACCCCTAAAAGCGTCTGCTAAATGACTGTAATGTAATGTAATGAGGAACCTGACCTCCGATTCGGCTAAAGAGAATTTGTCGAAACGCTTCCTCCCCCTCATAAGAAATCCAAAGAACTATTTCTGCTCTGCTTCCTGCCCCTGTCCCCTTCCTTCCTTCTCCGCGCCCTCATTACTGTTTCCCCCCCCCACTCAGGAGAGGACAGACCGGAAACTTCTGTACATTTGGGTCTCGTTATCTACAGATGCTTCCTTTTTCGACACAGAAGCCGTTACAGCACTGGCATCACTTATTAATGCTGTAAATGTGGTCTGCATTCGGACAACACTGGAAGAGACAACGGCCTTACTCGAGTGTCCCTGTTATGATAAATGACCCGAAACATTACGGTGTCCCACTTCCCTCTTTCTTCTATTTCTGTCTCTCACGTGCGATCTTGCCTCTCAGTCAGGAGTCTTGACATTTCACGAGCGAGTCTCTCTGATTGAGGCATAATGACAAATGCATATGCAGAACGAGTAACCTCTGCCACCCCTCCTCTCTCAGGAGCCCTTTGTTCCCCCGTCTTTATTTCCTCATTCCGTCATATCTGCAGGAGATTGAGCGATATATATATATATACACCATCAAAGCTTTTTACGAGGCTTCCCACTCTCTTCCAAAATCCTTTTGATTTCCGACAGCGCGAGCTGCTTAATATTCCAAACTAGTCGGTGGCCTTTTCAGAGAACTAACAAGGTTCTGAAGATGCAAGTCTTGTCTTCGTGTGAAAGGCAGCTGGGGCACAGCCCTCTCTGCTTTTCCCCAAAAACACACCGAGGTGTCTGTGCTATACCAACAAGTTCAGAGCCGTTGGTCAGATACACGGAGGCCGGACATGTTCTCCTGTCAGCTGACGGTGCCCATCCAGAGGCCTTTCAGAGGCAAATTTTCCTGCACTCCAGGTTTGACCGTCTTATTTTTATTGTTTTATTTTGGGGGGTTGTGGGAGTCAATAGGAGAAATCCTAGTTTGTGTTTGTTTTGCTTCATTAAAAAAAATATAATATTTGGTTTGAACAGACCTATTCCATTTCAGAGCTGAAATATTAAGTAAATAATCGATTAGAGGATCAACAGGAAAGCTATTTTCATATTTCATAAATCGTTTCAGATCACTTTCATTTAAAAGTGTCTCGCATTCACCGGTCCCAGATACTAGAATTTGAATAATTGCTGCGTTTTTCGGTTTTATACTTTTGTCAAATAAAAACAAAAACAAAGCAGAAGACGTTATCTTGGGCTTTTAGAAAATTGTGATCACATGATTGACATTTTGTGGACGAAAACAAAGAATCGCTTATGCATGAACATAATCATCCGATTAATCGGTAATAAAAGTAATCATCAGCAGACCTTCTCCGTTTAACCCAGCACACGATGAACCTCGACTCCGGGCTCGACGCAGAATGAAATATCTGGTGAATGAAGACTCGACTGATCTCTACTTTGGTGGCTGTCAGACTGCACCCAGCGCCTCTTTTCTGAGAGCTTTGGTGCCAGAGAAAGACGCGATGTGGACACAGGCCCTGAGTTTACAATTTCAGCTTTTGCATATTTAATGAGATGATTTATTGCCGTTGCTAAAGGTTGTTGTGTATGTGCTTATTTATTTGCTACTTCTGTGACTTATCGCCGGAATCCGACGTATAGAGTCTTTCCCGTCGGCAGCGTTCGCCTTCGATCAGGAAAGCAGAGTTCACTACAGAGAGCGCCACGGAGTCTTGACAGGCACCAAGGGTATTTACTCAGCTTCCAAAAACTTCCAAACTCCTATTTACTTTCATCTTGGCTTCCTCTTGCATGCTTGCCTTTGCCGCCTCCCACTCCCAAAGTATTATCCTTTCATCCTGTTTCTTCACTTCAGAGTTGGAGTGCAAAAGCAGGAGTGGCTCTCAGAGATACTTCACTTCTCAAGTTTCTCTCTTTTTCTTCCTCTTCTTTTTTTTTTTGTGCGTATTGACTCCACCACCTCCCTCCCCAGAACCTGTTGGTGCTTGTTGCCTCATCCTTGAACTGTGGCACTCCCAGCGCTGACGTTACCGCGATCTAATGACCGAATGCAAGAAGTAGCTTAGACTGTGTGTGTTTACGTAAAGGGTATAACTAACTCGTGATGCTACAGGTGAAGTGTGGAAGTATGTCGCCTTTCTTTTAGGGACTTCACACATGGAAAGCAGTCTGTCTGTGCATGGGAAAGAAGAGCGCAAACAATGGGAGTACAGCTGCACCCAATCTGGGCACAAAAAAAGGGGAGCGACAGAGCCCCCAAATATATGCAAAGCACCACTAAATAACATCAGAATTTACTGTCTATATCCCTGAACACTTGTGACAACCACAACGCATCTCCCAGCGTGTGACGCGGGCCCACTGAAGCCCTCATTGTTTGCTAAATCCAGTGTGAAAATTACCCAAATGTCTTGAGAGTTGGGAGAGGCTGGCATGAGGCCAGAGCTTTTAGAGAATATGACGAACATTGGTGACTAGGTTTAGCCCCCCCACCCCCACCCCACCTCCAGTTTGTGGCTTTTTTTGCGGGGTGAATTAAAGATCTTTATTTTTGGTCTCTGCATATTTCTTTGATATAAGTAGACCAGTTTAAATATAGAAACATTGTATTCTTTCATTGCAGTTCATCAAATATTCTAGATATATTCCACATTGTCTCATTTTTATTCTGCTGCTGACAGCTTCATTATGAATATGTAATGAGCAAGAGTTTCATTTCCATTTTCAACAGTGTATGTTTAATTTAACCGTCGGCATAGAACACGCGTAATATAAAATAGCCTTAAAGTGACACGTTATCTTTTGTCATCTTTCCAACGACAGATTGAAACTTTTAAATCTATATCTCTTTGTACACACACACACACACACAACAGAGTGGACCACGCACACCACACACTGGGGTAAAAGCAGTATATTTATCCTGCAGCTACGTTGGCACTGAACTCCAAAAGAACTGCAGAAATAAGTTGATAATTTCATTAAGAGAAAAATTCCTTGAGAAAATTAATTATTTTCATATTGATTCATTGTTTAGTAATGTTAAATGTATTTTTAAAACTTTTTTTTACAGACTACACAATTCATTGATTAAGGGGGGAAAGAATCTGAAGATTGATCGATAAAGAAATCTTTATTAATTCCCTCCCGAATCTCAAATTGAAATAAAATCGTATTGAATCTGTAACACGACGTCTCTGGCTTCGTGTTTGTAGGAACGGGCGGAGTTGATGAAATGTGCGATGAGTTCGCTTCGTCTCTGCAAGCAGACATCTCAATTAATTGAGCTCTTCACTCTGCAGACGTGGAAATGTTGGAAATGTCTTCGGGCATCAGATGGTCAACGATGGCTGGCCACCACCGTGGCATCAGTGGTGCGATCAGTCAGCGTTTGGCCGGCCATCGACATCCCCGGAGAGAATGGGATGTATTATGACGGCCCAACAGATGGGTCTCCATCTCTCTTTCTTTTATTTTTTTTACCCCGATTACAAGTCTTGAAAGAGGGGCTGCTTGTGTCACGATGGCAGCGAGTGAGAAGCGACTAGAATAACTAATGACCTAATATCATCCTCAGTCAAGGCGCCGTAAAAGAAATATCCTCGGCCTAATGTGCAGAGTGTATTCACAGGAGAGAGAGCCATAAAGTTGATGTCCGTGATTCATATGCGAGGTGTCGACCCGCTGCTTAAGAAAGGTCGAGTGAATGGGACGATATGTAAAGGCTATGAAAATGGTGTCAGCGCAGTGCTAAGCTTTGAGAGCCACATATAAGCCACCTTGAAGAGGAGCTGGAGTGCTGCTCGGCTCTCATTGCCCTTGATAAACGCATCTTTAAGAGGTTGTTTCTGACATTACAGTCTTCAACTTCATGATGTCAGACATGATCATATGTTTATTTATTATAAAAGCAAACGGGATTTGTGTTCCTGCTGCTGTTATTAGCAATAGTTTATACCATGGCTACAGAAGGGGATCATTTCTGGTGAAATATTTCAGGATTTATGTTTTTAGAGAAGCATTTTTTTGAAGATGAGGAATGTTTCGATGTAAACAAGACCAAACCAAAACATCTTTAAAACGTACACCGTCACAATCAAATTAAAATACAGTAAACCAACAAAAACACACATTCAAGTGTGTTTAAAGGGTATTTAAACTTTGTTTTTAGAATATCTAACTATATTCAGGTTTTTCTCCGGGACATTGTGGAGCAGAATTGCAAATGAAATCGCCTGCTGAGCTAAATCAGACAGATCCAGATGTGTTGTGTCTCATTATTAATGCAGTTACAAGATGTCTAAACAGTCACCTCGCTCGTGGCCTCTGCCGTGAGATGTAGCACCGCTTAATATCACGCGTAGCCATTTCATCAGGTACGCCCAGCTAAAACCAACGACGGGTGTTTCTGTGTATTTAGTCTATCCTAAATGGGATGGACAAAATAATACAAACACCTGTCGGTATCATCGGAAAGATTGCATCGTAGATCTTGACACCCCTTAAAATATTAGCTTGTTATTCTTGACTGTGTAAATGGATGCATTGCAGTGGCTCAGCGTCGGTGCTTCTTTAAGGCAACACTGCAGACAGATGTGCAGAGAGACGGGATATCTAAACTGAAATGTTGTCTAGAAAATGCATAGAGCGGTGCAGGATGAG